>CM062265.1:6416407-6763907 GCA_031216635.1 Dissostichus eleginoides | reverse complement strand
TCACCCCTTTTCAGTCCCTGCTAGAGAGTTGGTACTTTCCTCGGGAGGAAAAGGTTCCAATTTCTGATTGGCTGGTCGAATTGCAAACCATGCCCCGTAAAACTCTGAAAAGTTTTGTGAAGCCGCCATTTTATTTGCTCGCATTAGCATTATTAGCATTAGCCCAGCGCACCAACGGAGAGAGACTCATTTATGGCAACACAAAAGAAAACGTGGCAGCGGTGGAGATGAGGAGGTGTCGGCACTTCTGGCGATTTACCCGGAACTTCGGGTGGCAGTATACCCAAAGCAGCAGAAGAAGAGAAGTGACGTCAGCGGCTTCATTTGCGTAATCTCCCTCGGGACTTATTCCGGTGTGAACGCGATATACTAGGACAGTTCCAGGACTAAAGAGTTCGGCGGGACTAAGTACTGGGGACAAGTACGGCAAAGTACTTTGTGTGAAAGCGGCTATAGTGTTCTTTTTAACTAAATATCTCTGAGGGGCGTGGGGAGGGGCTCCTTATTTTCATCTAAAGTAACAGACAGAATCAGCACTTTTGAAACAGGGCTGAAACAGAGGGGATTATGGGATGCTGCAATGATCTGTTTCGTGTTTGGAGCCAAACACTTAAGAGACATGTTCTGTATATATCTGAGACCTGTAATATATTGATGAAACACAGTATAATAGGGGACCTTTAAAGTCTTGTTTGTAGATTTGACTCAACCTAATTCTTTTCCTCCTCCTCCTCCGCCCACAGGAAGAACCCATGATAGTTTCTCTCAGCTCCTCGTCGTTCTGCAGCAAGCAGCATGACAGTATTTTGGATCAGGGCTTCTTGATGGGACCCAGTGACAGCGACATATTCCCCAGCAACGTGCCTCCAGCTCCAGTAAGTGACTGATTTCATGCTGCTAATTCACTATCTGGTGTGCCATGAGTTCAGCTCCCAAAACAAAAATCATTAAAGGTCACCTGTTCACGAAAAAGTGACGGAACGATATCTGTTAGTCTTCTTTCAGAATTGATTTTAAAAGAGCTTTTAATGATTAACCCTCTGAGACCCACATAGGACATTTCCGTTTTTGTAAATGTATGTGTTTTGTCTTATAAATTGTCATTTCTTTACAGTATAATAAAGTTTTACACATCCCAGAAATCAGCACATCCTCAGCTAATGATATATGTCACTCATTAGAGACTCATATAATATGGGATATTTGCCCATAAACATTTTTCTTTTTTAAACGGAGCTTGAATTTTGTACTTATTTCATTAAAAAAAACTGCTAACCATAACATTGAGAAAAACATTCAACGCAGAAAATTGCACACATTTATTATCATTGTATCGGAACTGATTAGAAGATTTTAACTTCTTCTGTTCATTAGTTATGCCCATTCTTTTGGGCAGTGTCCATGGGCGTTCTTTTGCCAGTTCTTTTTGTTCGTGTCCACAATCACACATGGCATGCTGAGCAGATTCGTCTGAATTCAACATCGTCACCTTGAAAAATCAGCTCCAAAGCCTCAGCTGTAGTAAACTTCCTTTCCATACCTCCGTCTACTTTCAAAACACTAAAAGAACGTATTCCAACTTTTATTTGGTTTTCGCATGCGGAATTATACCGGCTCTCGTCTCACATAACAACGGAGCTGACAGGCAACCCTCTGAATCAGACTCCGATTGTCTGTGACTGCATCCACTCAGAGTGTCCGATTCAGAAACGTGACTCTTACATCACAAACAAAGATGGTGGATGATAATAGACCTATAAAACATACAAAACGATAAGCAATGCACCAGAATCAAGGTGAGACTATCCGCATCTTTTAAGACTTTACGCACATCCGTTTCACCGAAATAAGTAAACGCCTCAAAAAAACTGAATAGAGTTGTTTTTTGCCGTTTCTGTAGTTTAAGAGGAAACCCCGGCATGTCTCTGGCTCAAACAGCTGAGAAGTTATGACGCTTTGAACACAACGTGATATTTGGGATCGCATACGGCCCCGTGGGTCTCAGAGGGTTAACAAGGCTTTACACGACCTTGCCCCAGCATATTTAAGTGGCTGTCTCTCAAGTTATCAACCAGCAAGGACACTCAGATCCTCCAATATTTCACTTTTAGAAGTAGCAAGAGTGCGTTACAAGATATCCCATTTGATCTCAGAACGGCAACCTCAATTGGAATTTTTAAAAGTAAATGAAAGACCTATCATTTGGGTTACAGTAGTATCACTGTTCAGGGATATAACTCTTTCGGTTTATACCTTGTTTTGAACTATGTTCCTCACTTATTATTGTCATACTCTGTAAAGCACTTCGGGCTGCGTAAAGCATGAAAGGTGCTATATAAATAAAGTGTATTATTATTGTTTCCTCTCCATGCCTGTAGCAATTGAACCAAATCAAACAGACAACGTAAATCAAACGGCTGCCAGTTAACTCATTTGTCACGAGATAAGAGGACAGGAGGTCCATGTCTTACTTTCTCTCTTTCCAACAAGCAGACATCTGCTTTTTGACAAGGTCACCTGTGTCCCATCACGGCTCTACCTGTCTCTAATGAAAGCATCGTATGGTTCTCTGTGTAATCTGGGTTATGACTTCTGGAAAAAAAAACATTGCTGTTGGGATTTTTAAATATATTTTGGAGCAAAAGTGAGAAAAGGCAATATATTCTGTTGTGTATGTACATTTCTTCCACTTTTTTTTAATGCTATTTTATTTCTATTTGAGATGTTTACACTTTGGATTGTTTATTTGTAGTCTTTTAATTTCTCTAATGTACAAAGCCATGTCTTTATGCTGCTGCAACGCAAACATTTCCCAAATTGGGATCAATAAAGTACTTATTATTATTATTATTTATTAGAGCAATCGTGTTACGGTCCGTCCACACGGCAGCGTCGCGCGCTTCAACAGAGACGCTTCCCATTCACTTTGAATGGGGTGACGTCACGCTTTGCCGAACTGCATTGTGGTTCCGTCGCGTCGCTCTGTCTCCGTTGCTCGCTTCGAAAGTTGAGAAAAGTTCAACTTCTGAAGCTTCGACGGAAGCGCCAGCCAATCAAATCATATGCCAGTACAAGCTCTAGCCAATCAAACCGCGTGCTTGTGTGTCCGGGGCGGGATGTGATTGGTTGTTGGTCGCGCTCCAGACACGCCCACCGGCAAGCTTCAACGCGACGCTGCCGTGTGGACGAACCGTTAGAGAGACTGGCAGAAAACCTCCAAACTCAGCGACTCACACCAAAGCAATGCAGAATAATAAATAGCAGAAGGAAAGAGGAACAACATGTTTTGTTTTTGGGATACCTGTTTTAATGAATGTGTTTATTAATAGAAGACATTTTAACACAGCTCTACCCCTCTCGTTCCAGATGTCTAAAGAATGGGAGACGGTGGTTTGTGGGAAAACTAAAGACCAGCTCTTCATGACGGAGAAAGCGAGATGTTACCTCCGCTCGTTAAAATCTCACTCCACCAACCGGGCTCTTATTCTGTCCTGAGACGTCTTAAAACCAACATGCACACACTGATGCTGTTGTTGTTTTTCCCTGTAATGTTATAATAGTGTCATGTGTACTCCATGTTCTGTCCCTAACAATCAAAACACTGATAATATATAGCTCTATCCGTAATTTGAGAGAGAAAGGTGCTTTTATATTTAATCTCAAACACCAAAGGCTTTAAAAAACAAGTCATGAATCACATTTTGTTGTACTGTCACTTAAAAAAGAACAATGAGTGGAAAATCGAAAAATCACGGCTACATATTTTAGATATCACTGAGAAGACATGGTTTCTGCATAATGTGTGTGTAATTGAACAGTTTTTTAAAGTACAGTACAATGACTCAGGTGGAGCCTCCGTATCTTAAGTATTGTTTTTAAAAAATGGAATATGGAGGATATTCAGACGGCTTGTTCAGAAATGAGATGGGGGGGGGGTTCATGTTGAAAAATGTTAAGTAAACTATTGTCTTGTTGTAAAAATCAGTTTAGCATGTGTGTTG
The DNA here is from genome assembly GCA_031216635.1 of Dissostichus eleginoides. Classification (NCBI taxonomy): domain Eukaryota; kingdom Metazoa; phylum Chordata; class Actinopteri; order Perciformes; family Nototheniidae; genus Dissostichus; species Dissostichus eleginoides. Next base: position 6,759,906 of record CM062265.1, on the reverse strand, counting down.
ATTTATGATAAGCATCTCAAAACAAATCAAAGTGAGGACATCAGAGTGAAAAGTGACTGCAGTTCCTCGAGGGGACTCACTCTATTGGGATGCTAGAAGTGATTAATATATGTAGAAAGGTTGTTGTTGTTGCTGTTTTCATGTCGTTTCAACATAATGGATGCTGTACCAACATTGATGGCAAGAGTATTATGTCTTTTGGCACTGTTTGTAAATATTTAGAGTTGTTTTTACAGCATTTTGTGAACAAATTTAATAAAAACCCAATATGTCCGATTCACACGTTCTCCTGATTCTGCTGTTAGCCTGCCATGTGACATTTGACTAGTGGTAGTTTCATCATGACTTCGATTAAACTAGATTCATTTATAAACCTGTGAAGATACTGTGCCGTTTCATATTTGATCTTAGCAAATTCAGACTTGATACAGGTTGTGATATATTCGTTGGGCTGCTGTTTCAGTACCTACAAGTGACAGAAGTTAAAGAACAAGGTAAAGTTAGGTTTTAGAATTCCGAAAGGCAGTTTAAAAAAGCAGAAATACAATCTGAGCTGACAGAAAATGCTCTGTTTTAGTTTAATACACACAGTTAAGCTCACACACTATTTAATGAACATATAGGTTCACCTGCTGAATTAGAAACAGGACAAATGAAGCAAAGAAAGTGAGAACCATAAAGCAGATTCAGGCAGTAGGGGCTTGGACTGTGAGCTGTAGGGTCGCCGGTTCAAGTCCCCGAACAGACCTAAATATGGAGTGTGGACTGCTACTTGGAGAGGTCCCAGTTCACCTCCTGCCCTGCCGTGGTGCCCTTGAGCAAGGCACCGGACACCCCCCTTCCCCCCTCACTCCCATTGCTCCCCGGGCGCTGTGCAATAGCTAGTACTAGACTCCTGGTACTAGGATGGGTTAAAAGCAGAGGCCAAATGTCACTGTGTGTGCTGTGTGCTCTGCATGTGTGACCATTAAAGAGGGTTTCATCCCTCCCATTCTATCTATCTATCTATATATCTATCTATCCATAGATTCACACGTAAAGTATTATCCTACAGAACAGAACAGCTTACAGAGAAGAGATAACATCTGATCCTTTTACAACAAACACCACTTTGTTAGAAAAAGTGGTTGGGACAATTTCTCCAGATTTAAGCGTCTTTGAGTTCCAGAAAAGCGCTATATAAATATAATTTATTACTATTAACCTTGAGCACCTGTATGAAAAACCAATGCATTAACCTCTGGACCACCGATGTATTTATGAATCATGAACGCCCATCTATAGGTCTTGCTGTGATGTGATTTGGAGTGAATGTGTACCTTTTTGCACACAGGTAGGGAGGACAGAACATGACATAAGTAACAAATAAATAAATGCATAAAAACAGGAATAAATATAGGAATAAATACAGAAATACTTTTCCGGCGTATTCATGTTCTGTGTAAACTGTAAACCCCCTGAGACAAATGTAAAATGTGTGATATTGGGCTAATTGAATAAACTTTGATATGACTTTGAATGATGGATTTGGCGCAAGAAGTACACTTCACTCCAGATCCCTCAAGAGCCAGATATAATTGTTTATTAGCTCTTCTCCACTAGCAGTAAGAACACACAAATTTAACAAGCAGCACAATACACACTAGGTTAAATCAACATGATAACGGCATGGCTAGGATTGAACCCACCACCTTCTGACTCAAAGACAACAGCTCTTCCTCTCAGCCACAGCTGAATTACGGGCAAAGGTTCAGAAATGACTAAGTCATAGCTGGATTTCCCAAACGAGATAACCTTTTCTTGTTAGAATGGAGGGTTTTTTTTAAACCGGAAAAAAAACCTGAATTCCCCCCCCCCCCCAACAACTTTGAAAGTCCACTGAGACAAAAGTCAAATGTGTGATATTGGGCTATATAAATCAACTTTGATTCATTGATGGATGGAACTAAGGATACAACACTATTTTAACTTAATGAAAAAAGTTCAGGAAAATTAATCTACTTTTAAAATGAAGTGTGCTATGACCATAGACTCTATATTATGACATTGTTGCTCTGTGAGTCTTTGCATTGTGTCAGTTTGTCGCCCCCCAGCGGCCTCTCCTCGGAACTGCACCCTTTGTCTGCCCGCCTCCTCACGATCACTTCCTGGTTTATTTTCAAACGTCTTCCGAGTGGTTTGCGAAACAAGTCCAAAGTTACCGAGACACCGGAGAGGGTGAGCTCAGAGGCGGGGAAACAACACCGGAGAGGAGTCTGTACCGTCTGTGAAACCCGTGTTACAGAATGAATACCGAACGGTGTGTTTTCAGCGGCTAACGGGCGGCAGGAGCTGCTGTAACAGTGCTGCTAACAGTTAGCTTAGTTTAGTTTAGCTTAGCGAGCTAACAGACCACACGGTAGTTTGAAGGTATTAGTAGCATCCGTTAGCGTCAGTTAGCATCGAGTTGTTCACGTCAAGTTCTACAGAGAAAGGGGGTCCAGAAGAGGACAACATTATGGAGAATAAGGATAAAGTGCAGATGAGGAGCCACCCTCGCAGGTAAATATATGCTAATAATGAAAATATATATTCATCTTCAACCTGTGATGTTTTTTTTTATCAATCATTTACAATTTACAACATTTAAGGCACTTGTTTTCGGTCAATAACTATGAATAGTGCGAATACAGTATAGATAAATACAAATAAACAGTTAACAACTTATAGAAATAGAAACAAACAAAACACAAAATGTTGATGTTGTCTGGCTGCTGTTTGTGGTGCTGCAGGTGGGATGGACATTCAAGATTCAAAGCTTTATTGTCATATAAACAGCAGCTTCAGTGTATACTACATTGACATCTGAAGTCCCAGGCTCCTCCAACAGATATATTAAGACTTAAAACAAATACAAATAGTCCAAGAAGATGCAAGACCAGTGTGCAAGTAATGCAGAAGAAGTCAATTTTATATATATATATATATATGTGTATGTATGTATGTATGTATGTATGTATGTATGTATGTATGTGTGTATATATATGTATATATATATGTCAGATAAAATACTGTACTACAAAGATGTGCCTAACACCAGGTAAATCACCTTAGTGCAGCTTTTGAGTGTTTTATATAAAGGTGAAGTGTAACAAAGCTCATTTACTCAGGTGGAAGCAGCACTCAGTTCTTATACTGAAGGAAAAGTAGACGCACCAGAGTAGGGCTGCAACAAACGACTAATTTGATAATCGATTAATCTATCGATTAATGAAACGATTAATCGATTATTCGGATCGTTAAGGTTTTAACTGTACTACTACTTTTATCGATACCGCTTATCGATCCGGTCTTTTAACGGTACTCTCATCGGTTCTTTTGGAAGAACAAAATTAGGTAAACTAACTAAACAAATTGTGAATAAAATTAACATTGCTTTTTATTTAAATTAAATACATAATATTTCACATCAAAAGAAACAACAATGTTTTAACAAACCGTATTAAATAATGTGATGACAGAACTGTAAACAGAATAGCTGAAACTTTAACAAACTAAATAACTCAGTTACCTCTAATCATTAACCCATGTTTGTATAATTGAGTTAACTCCGTGTGTTGCTGCTAGCATACATAACACCTGACGTGGAAACGTTACTCGTGGATGGGGCAGAACTACTAGAAAGACAGTCGGTGCATTTCTCCGTCTGGATGTGGAGCACTTTTGCTAAATGTTTCGACAAATTGCTCGTGTTACCGCCCTGACATGCTAAACTCTTATTGCACTTTTGGTAACGAGTATTGTCCACATCGAGACGGGTAAAGTTTAACCACACCTCGGAGCGCGTTCTCTCCGCCATCTCCTCCGTGTGTGTGTTGCTGCATGTAGCAGCTGCGTGTGTGTGAACTGCCCCGCCCCCTCGCACACAGACGGGGGAGAGAGATCCCTCGTCTGGATTGGAAAGATCGAAAAATACATCATAGACGCATTTTTTAGTCTTATTGCATATTATAAACGGAGTTGGCGACACTAAGACTGCGATATAATGTTTATGTAGCAATAATACATATGACATATCTTTTTTAAATGTCTCCTGTACCGATAAAAAAAACGATAACGTTGGAGCTGAACTGCCTGTGAAACACACGTGATGACGTCACCAACGAATCGACGACTGAATTAGTTGGCAACTAATTTGGTCATCGATTTTAATCGATTAAGTCGATTAGTTGTTGCACCCCTACAACAGAGTGTAGGAATACTCTGTTACAAGTAAAAGTCCTGCATTCAAGTTGTACTTCAGTAAAAGTACAAAAGTATTAGTATCAAACTACACGGAAAGTACCAAAAGTACTCGTTTTCCAGTCTGGCCCATATCAGATTAAAAAATATCACAATGCATTATGTCAATATTGCACTTAAAGGTAAAGGTGGGGATCATTTCGATGACTTGCTATACTGCTGCTGGGTAGCTTAACCTATAATGATAATACGTCATGGTTTATTTTGAAGCTAGTCACTACATTTGTGGAGTAAAAAGTACCAAAATTGGCTCTGAAAATGTACTTCAGGTAACCTTTCTACGATATCTATGAGCCTCGCTGTTCTGTGATTTCATTTCTATATACTTCTATGTATATGGCAGCTCTTTCTGAGACTCCTGGCTCATGGAAGTGATTTTGTAGACCTGTGCTAAGAGATATCGTCTGCTTTCTTCTTCTCATTCATGATGAACCATAGATAAACACCTTGTTACATTACATGTCATTTGTTAGACGCTTTTATCCAAAGCGACTTACATACTCAATACTGTGGGCAATCCCCACAGGAGCAATTTGGGGTGAAGTGTCTTGCCCAGGGACACAACGACATGCTGACTGCAGTGGGACTCGAACTTGCTACCCGCTGATTCGAAGTCCAGCACTCTATCCACTTAGCCACAGACTTGTTATACACGAGTCCACTTCCTATTCAATTAGCCTCTTCTGTACCAAATCCCTGAGAGTCCTCACTATCAAAGCCCTGCTGATCCAATGCCCTTAATGCCTTCTTTCTGTTTGCAAACTTAAAGCTGCTTTGATCTGTGCAGGTTTCTCAACCCGCTCAGTGAGCTGCAGTAACTCATGGCTCAGGTGTGAAGACAGAGGTGTGAGGAATCAGACACCTCAGCACAGTTTGAGAGACCAAAGGAAAGCTCGATATGAGAGGTTCACTTGTTGGATGTGTTTGAGTGAGGAACTGAGGAGTTCCTATTCTGTCCGCTTATCAGGAGGATGTTGGTGAAACACAGCCTGTCCTTTATCACGTCCACTCACTCCTCCACTGTTTCCTCCTTCAACAGCTAGATCATTTCATCCCGTTAAGTCGAGGCAAAACTCTGTTAGTGTTTCTTTAAGTGTCCTGCAATTTTAAGGCACTTTAGTTCTTTGTTTTATTGTATTTATGACTACAATTTGAATTTCCTTGTGATGCTTTTCAGTCCATACTTGACTTTATTGTTTCCTGAAATGTAAAATGTTTTTAAAAAGCGGTAATATATATATATTACAAATTGCACAAAAGGTCCTTGTGCAGCTTCAACAATTTGTTAACTCATTAAAAAAGGAGATTTGAGGCATTAAGACTCGTTTATATAATAACTAATATCATAAAGCTTTACAGTGCTTTGTTAGAGCTTTTAGTCAACACCTCAATGATTTGATTTAAATCATCCTTAGATTATTATTTGTAGTATAAATTGTATTTTTATCATTGTTAAGTTTAGTTCAATAACTTTTAAGTTGAATAAAAACAATGGAATCTTAAATAGCTGCTTTTATTTACATGTATTTAGCCATGCAACTGATCCATATATATCTATATATATATATATCTATATATATATATATATATATATCTATCAGAAGAGCAATAACAGAAGCAACGTTTGTGCAGAGTTGGATAAGAGCTTGAAGGAGAAACAGAAGTAAAGAGGTGTGTGTGTGTGTGTGTGTGTGTGTGTGTGTGTGTGTGTGTGTGTGTGTGTGTGTGTGTGTGTGTGTGTGTGTGTGGTGTGTGTGTGTGTGGTGTGTGTGTGTGTGTGTGTGTGTGTGTGTGTGTGTGTGTGTGTGTGTGTGTGTGTGTGTGTGTGTGTGTGTGTGTGTGTGTGTGTGTGTGTGTGTGTGTGTGTGTGTGTGTGTGTGTGTGAGAAAAATTATGTCGTGTGTGAGAGAGAGAGAGAGATAAATTATGTCGTGTGTGTGTAGCCGCAGGTTCTGGATCCAAGTCCACGCAGTTTGACATGTGGCAGATATACATTTAGCTCAAAGAGAGTCAGACGCTCTGTTATCAAGTGACCGCTCGACAGACAGAAAGACTAGTATGCATTCCTATGTTTTCCAGAGCTTTTCAAATATAAAAACATGTAGTTTGCCATTCTTCATGCATCTACGACTGCCAACAAAACGATAACAAACAAAAGATCAATCAAAAGAAGAAGCATGATCTATTCAACAACAACTTCTCTGAATAAAGTCTGACCTACCAGCTAGCAGGTACTAGCAATAAAAGATTAAAATGCTTGAAACAATAACTCTTTAAAGAGTTCCTATTTTACGGTTCTCCCTCTCCTGTAGTGTGTTTTATGTGCATGTAAATGGTCTGCAAAGGCTCAAATCCCAACGTTTCTGAATATGGTCACATCACTATGTGACACTCGCGCTCCTATTGGCTATCGCTCCAACACATTGTATGTGATAGGTTAGGGGGCGGGACATCTCTAAGCAGTTGACCAATCACAACAGAGCCGGCCAGCTAACTTTAAAGTAGAGACACGACATACTGATATACACCTGAACATCAGCAGGAGAGGACTCTTTAAAGTAGAGACACTACATACTGATATACACCTGAACATCAGCAGGAGAGGACTCTTTAAAGTAGAGACACTACATACTGATATACACCTGAACATCAGCAGGAGAGGACTCTTTAAAGTAGAGACACTACATACTGATATACACTGAACATCAGCAGGAGAGGACTCTTTAAAGTAGAGACACTACATACTGATATACACCTGAACATCAGCAGGAGAGGACTCTTTAAAGTAGAGACACTACATACTGATATACACCTGAACATCAGCAGGAGAGGACTCTTTAAAGTAGAGACACTACATACTGATATACACCTGAACATCAGCAGGAGAGGACTCTTTAAAGTAGAGACACTACATACTGATATACACCTGAACATCAGCAGGAGAGGACTCTTTAAAGTAGAGACACTACATACTGATATACACCTGAACATCAGCAGGAGAGGACTCTTTAAAGTAGAGACACTACATACTGATATACACCTGAACATCAGCAGGAGAGGACTCTTTAAAGTAGAGACACTACATACTGATATACACCTGAACATCAGCAGGAGAGGACTCTTTAAAGTAGAGACACTACATACTGATATACACCTGAACATCAGCAGGAGAGGACTCTTTAAAGTAGAGACACTACATACTGATATACACCTGAACATCAGCAGGAGAGGACTCTTTAAAGTAGAGATACTACATACTGATATACACCTGAACATCAGCAGGAGAGGACTCTTTAAAGTAGAGACACTACATACTGATATACACTTGAACATCAGCAGGAGTGGACTCTTTAAAGTAGAGACACTACATACTGATATACACCTGAACATCAGCAGGAGAGGACTCTTTAAAGTAGAGACACTACATACTGATATACACCTGAACATCAGCAGGAGAGGACTCTTTAAAGTAGAGACACGACATACTGATATACACCTGAACATCAGCAGGAGAGGACTCTTTAAAGTAGAGACACTACATACTGATATACACCTGAACATCAGCAGGAGAGGACTCTTTAAAGTAGAGACACTACATACTGATATGCACCTCAAAATGAGTAGAGTAGGGCCCCTTTAATAAAGGAAGAAGAAAGATTGTAACAAATGAAGGTGGACTGTTGATTGATTCTGTACTTTTATCATCAGAGGAAGTTTTTCCCACATGATAGTCTGATAAAAATATGAAAGAACTAATTTATAAATCCAAAAGTCTTTATATAGAACATGCTTCTTAACAAAAATACAATGTGAGAGTGGAGGAGCAACGTGTCTTTGATTCGACTTGATTTAATATCTTTCTTTTTTTGTCACAAGCTGCATCTGGGGCGTCTTTGGGTTTATTTTAGTTTCAAGCTGAGGCTATTTCTATCCTGTCTAAACTTTGTCAAACATCTGGAGGAGTTTTATAGTTCTGCTCCGACTCAGGAGAGAGCAGATGTGGACGGATGATTAAAAAATACTGAGATGTATTCAGTTTGCACATCCTGACTGTATATATAAGTGCTAACAAAGCACTTGTATACTAACAAAGGACCTACTTATCTAAAGCCAGTTGAGTAGCACTTGAAATGTTTTAGCTCTATGAAACCTGATGTACTTATATGATTCTGTTTTCTTCAAGTTTGTATCTTGTTGGTCGAATGCACTTATTGTAAGTCGCTTTGGATAAAAGCGTCAGCTAAATGCAATGTAATGACTGTCCATAAAGACTCTGTGGGAACACACAGAGCTGCTGGTGATACTGGCGGTTCAATTCCTTCAAGAACTTCATAAAATATTGGAATTTCAAGATGTTTGATTATTGTTTAACTCATGTAAAAAGAGCCAAATTCTGTCAAATGTATCGCTGATAATCATCCATCCCAGAAATCAAACTAAAATGACGCTTAAATGTGAAGATCTACCATTTTAAATATCATTGAAAGCTGATAATCTATAGATTTCTTATTATTGGTTTGGACAAAACAAGACACTCTTTCCCATTTTACAGATATCATAACGTCTGAACTTACCTGACTGTTCTATTATTAGCCTTTAGCCATTATATCTTCATTACTACTGATGTCATTCTGTGACAAGCACCAATATGCAGGGTTTTGTCTGAACCTAAATGCACATTTTCCCTGTAAAATGTTAAAGTGAACCCAGAAAACAATATTTCTGTTCCTCAAAGACGGTATAATTACTCCAAATATATATAAAATGGTGTCAAATAGAGCGTCAGATGGCAGAGACAGCTTGGTTTTTACGGAGCTCTGGCGTCACGTTGTTGTTTACGTCCACAGCGCCATCTTGTATACGGGCGCCATGTTCTCGAGATAATTGATATATCTTATAAACAAGATCAGCGCCACAGTATCACCTCATACTATATCTTTCTAGAAAAAACCCTTCCTTGAATATTGTCTTGATATCGTTTCAAAGACTGAACATGAACAGAGAGAAGGAATGAAATAGTTGAATTGACATAATGGTCGAGTTAAGTTGCAAGAATAAGCTAAATGTATACATAAAAGATATAAAAAGACATAACAGGAAGTACAATTAATCACTTTTTCGTGTTTTTTCCTCAGAAATACTGTGATTATTAGATTTTCTCCATGTTCCCCTTCCCTGAATATTAACATGAACTAAAACGTCCCCTTCATGTGTCTCTGTCTCTTTCAGACAGCTGAAGAAGCTGAGCGAGGACAACCTCACCAAGCAGCCGGAGGAAGTGTTCGACGTCCTGGAGAAGCTGGGGGAGGGGTGAGTTATTTTACCCTCTCTCTATTTAAACTGTGGGTTCATACAGTATGTGTTTCCATATATTATCAGTGTGTCTGTATTTCAAACGTATCTCTTCCCTCTCTGCTCCTCCCTGCTCTGGAGCTCATCAACATAAACACTGTCTCTTCATTTCCTGTTTCTCAACACACTTCCTGTTCACGGCGGCTGATTGACGCAGTGGTTTCGTCACTGCTGATGCTCTCGTTTCTTGACAAAATGCGACACTAAACGCCCGTCCAGTGGATCTAACTCTCCCTGTGTCATTTAGTAACACAAGACAATCACCCGCCACCATAATGACACTTTATTTTAGATAAATGTATTTATTTTGTGGAGCATTTTGTACCTTTTGCTGTTGTGTGAAATGTGTGAAAATTAAGGCGTGATTGAGAGAGGAATGAGGCAATAATGTAAGGAGAGACTTTCACAGAAACAGATGCTCACAGCCGATAGACAATAGTTCCTCATGCTTCACGAATGCAGCAGCGTAACAAGATAAAGTGTCTTATTGTTAGAAAAATGTAAGAACAACAAGTGTTCCTGGAAAGATGCCAGACAGGAAGTCTTCCCGTACAGCAGAGTAAACCCACATGTATCTTTTGGACTTTATTTCCTCCTTAAAATCCTGCAGCTCTCACAGGACTAAGTAAACTCTAACAGACGCACAACGAAGACCTTTAAGAGTCTTGAGGGCCTTTTTTACCTTTCAAATTAGATTAAATGCTATCGTCATTGTAGTTCTGAATAAGTGAAATTGAGTTTATCATCCGACCGTAAAAAGCTAAAGTAATATATCGAACATTTGAACTTAAATGAATATTTAACTTTATAGTGGTTTCCTTTTGAGAATTTGAAAGCAGAATACTACAATCACAAACCGCATAAACGTTTTCACTTTTTCCATTCAGTAAACAATCCTGTTTTTATCTTGCATGCTGTTAAAGTAATCTAGTTTAAGGGGACTCTTTAGCTTACAGTGTTGGCAGAGCGATCAGGTACGGGAGGGTTAGTTAATCGATCGCAGATGGCGTTGTGCTCGCGGACGGATACAAAAAGATTAATGGGTCGCGAAATATACTTCAGCGGGCGTTAATATACAGTCTATGTGTGGGAAACCCTGGCTCATACTACGCATACCAAAAACAGCCTTTATGACGTTTGAGTGTAAGCCAAGGGTTGGTGATTGAGTAGTGCTGCTTTTCATTTGAAACAGACAACACAGAATTATGTCAGTGAGGTTCATGTCAATAACCAGCTGTTTATTGACTCATTCACAGCTAATGTAAACAACAAACATGTGTCTCTCTCTCTCTCTCTCTCTCTCTCTCTCTCTCTCTCTGTCTGTCTGTCTCTCTTTCTCTCTCTCTCTCTCTCTCTCTCTCTCTCCGTCTGTCTCTCTCTCTCTCTCTCTCTCTCTCTCTCTCTCTCTTTCTCTCTCTCTTTCTCTCTGTCTCTCTCTCTCTTTCTCTCTGTCTCTTTCTCTCTTTCTCTCTGTCTCTCTGTCTCTCTCTCTCTCTCTCTCTCTCTCTCTCTCTCTCTCTCTCTCTCTCTCTCTCTCTCTCTCTCTTCAGGTCGTATGGCTGTGTGTTTAAAGCCCACTATAAAGAGACCGGGGAGATCGTGGCCATCAAACAAGTTCCTGTAGAGTCCGACCTCCAGGAGATCATCAAGGAGATCTCCATCATGCAGCAGTGCAACAGGTAACCTGTGTGTGTGTGTGTGTGTGTGTGTGTGTGTGTGTGTGTGTGTGTGTGTGTGTGTGTGTGTGTGTGTGTGTGTGTGTGTGTGTGTGTGTGTGTGTGTGTGTGTGTGTTGTGTGTGTGTGTGTGTGTGTGTGTGTGTGTGTGGTGTGTGTGTGTGTGTGGGTGTGTGGTGTGTGTGTGTGTGTGTGTGTGTGTGTGTGTGTGTGTGTGTGTGTGTGTGTGTGTGTGTGTGTGTGTGTGTGTGTGTGTGTGTGAGATCACATTACTGATTATTTAGTCATTTTAACAAAAACACACACTTCCCTTAAAGTTGTTATTGTTTGGTGACAGCAGACATAAAGACTAATCATTACATTCAGTTTTCAAAAAGCTCATGTCCGAAGTATCTTGTTAGCGTTGCTGCCACAGTGGAAACAACAATGAGACTTAAAAAAAACATGTTTTTTGGGGGGGTTTCCCACATTTACATCCCCCTCTCCCCTAGAGCAAACGGCTTTTGTCTTACACATACAACACCTCTACGGGGAAACACTCACCAGTTTATTTTTAGAAATGTAACAAGGAAACGTTTGCTTATGATGAACAATACATGAGTATGTTTGTGAAGCTGCGGCCGAGATATCTTGAATATTTGGAGTTTTAATCTTTCAGTTTCACTTTAAAACCTGATTTATTTGTTTACATAAAGCTGTGGATGTTGGTGTGTGAACAGGTAGAAGCATGAACGTAGATTAGACTGTTGTGTTAGTCATTCAAACGTTGTGAAGCTGTGTAATAAACTTTGCCTTTAACGTCTCCTGACTTATTATATAGATGATTTTATTACCCTTTATGTACAGCAACTAGACATGTTAAGTGGTCTGAAACAACAACAACAACAACAACAACAAGTGACTTTATTTGATGACACACTGATATTTTGTATTGTGAGTGTGTGTTTTAATATGTGTGTGTTCAGCCCTCATGTGGTGCGGTACTACGGCAGCTACTTCAAGAACAGCGACCTGTGGATCGTCATGGAGTACTGCGGAGCCGGATCAGTGTCCGACATCATCAGACTACGAAACAAGACGGTATGCACGCACGCACGCACGCACGCACGCACGCACGCACGCACGCACGCACGCACGCACGCACGCACGCACGCACGCATGCACGCACACACGAACACACACACAAACAAACACACACACACACGAACACACACAAACAAACACACACGAACGAACACACACACACACGAACACACACACACACACACGAACACACACACACATACACATACACACACACACACACACATACATACATGCGCACAGGCACACACACACACACACACACACACACACACACACACACAGGAACACAATCCCTCAACTCCAGATGTTTATGAGTGTCTCTCATTGTGTGTTATTACATTAAATTATTGTCTTTTATTGCATAATAATTTTCATATGAAACGTAACACTAAGGTAAACTCCTTGTATTATATGTACAGTAGATGTAAACCTCCTTGTATTATATGTACAGTAGATGTAAACCTCCTTTCTGTGTGGTATTGCTGCAGATTAACGAGGAGGAGATGGCGGCCATCCTGCAGTCGACTCTGAAGGGTCTGGAGTATCTGCACTTCATGAGGAAGATCCACAGAGACATCAAGGCGGGAAACATCCTGCTGAACAACGAGGGCCAGGCCAAGCTCGCAGACTTCGGGGTCGCTGGACAACTCACAGTGAGTAATTATAATATATCATCAGTGAAATATGTGAAAATAACTGGATGTAGTATTGTGGAAGTCCACGCCTAAAAACAGTATCCTACAGACTTACAGAAAGATCCTTGTTTGGCCCAGAATTTCTTTAAAAAATCCTGCTATTATCATTTTAATATATTTTTCAATGATAATGTGAATATTGCTTTTTAATTATAAAAAGCAATATATACTCTCGGGGTGCGCCCTCGTACCAAAATGCAGATTGCCCCCGTAAAAGAATAACAGAATAACAATGAGCTCTGCACAACATCCAGATAACATTTTTACAAAACTAGTAACTAGGACTTAAAAAAAAGTGTGAACTAATGTGATTAAAGCTGCAATGATAAGTCAATTCATCTATTAGTCAAACAAAACATTTCATCAACCTTTGAGTCGTTGAAACGTAGTACGTACAAATAGCATTGTGTTTAATTAGGCAACGCAGTCAAACAGCGCCTTTTAACCTGTTAAGCCCGAGAGCCCCCCATCTTAACATTTAAAAACCTATGAATGTGTCATACCCGATTAACGGGAAGAAACTCAGCTAACTGACGATACGAACCATTTTTACCGAAACAAAACACAAGTCTCACAAGAAGCGTCTAAATGAGCCCTGAGCGAAAAAATGCTAACACACAGAACTCATGTTAAAATACCCTTATTACTTATCGTATCTGCCCAAACAAGATATCGATTAGCAAGCTGAGACTCCACAGATTCTACAGGTATCGGTATCATCACTGAGCAATCAGAACTCGCGGCGAAATGACAACAAACAACAACAAAATTAGCTTTACGGGACCAAATCGTAAAATAAGTCTTACCGTTGCTGTTGTTCTGATCAAAAGTTGTGTTCAATGGCAGCTTCCGGTTCCGGGGCATTCTGGCTGCGTATCACTCTATTCACCAATGGGTAATGTTTAGATGGATTTTAGGAACTTCCCCTCGATTCAATAGAGAACCGCAGTGACGCCTCCTAAAACCCGGAAGTAAACTTCTTCCGGTTCCATCGTCAAAAAACAATGCAATTTCTCCATAGGGTTTTGGAAAATAGCTCAAAATAAGGTCTGTGGTTGAAACACATTTAAGAGAGGGATCACGTTTTGTTCAGCCAGATAATCTCCACATATCTACGCTACTTTTATAATTTTCGAATCATAAATCTAGTCGCCAGAAGCAAAATGCTAACGTTATGCTATAAAGGAACTACAAGCTACAACGGCAGGGTCGCACTACTCAACGTCACGCCAACTTAAGATCGCCTCAACCAACTTGCGCTTGCGCTTGCGCTTGCGCTTGCGCTTGCGCTTGCGCTTGCTTGAAGACCTGTGGCTGCAACCCGGAGCAAAGCAACAAACCATAGCGCTAGCTTTAGCTAACGTTAGCTAACGAAACAAACTGCCGAGTAAAATTGGAAAACACTGGAAATTAACTATTCTATAATGTGTAAAACTACGGTGCCAAAAACGACTATTAACGACTATAAATGATGATGGTCAGATAAAGATATAGATACTAAAGATACTAAAGATACTACAGATACTTAAGATAGGCATATACTCTCTTTCAAGCAGAACACAGGGGGAAAGAAATTTAGCGGGAGTGTTTACGTAATCGGCGTAATGACGTACAACGGCCTCGACCATTTCTGTAGTCCACTAATGCCACTTGTTAACAACCATCGTTTTTCCGACACGTAAACTCTTCAGAAATCACCAGCGGGGTCACTGCTGATGGATTTAATGTGGTAGAACAAAACGTGATATATCTCTTAATTTTGTGTCAAACACAGACCTTATTTGGAGCTATTTTCCAAAACCCTATGGAGAAATTGCATTGCTTTTTGACGAAGGAACCGGAAGTGGTAAAAATGCTAACTTACTTCCGGGTTTTAGGACGCGTCACTGCGGTTCTCTATTGGCTCTAACGGTTAAAAAGAGGTGTCAATCATCAAAATCGACCGACGGGAGCCAGAGATATGGAAAATCCACCCAAATGACCCCAGAAGTGGTTTTGTTTTTCTAAATCTCTCTAAAAAGGTCAAACTTCACTTGTTTTGCATCAATCCTGAAACAGGGTACTTATTATATGTTATAGTTTGGATTCCTAAAGCTTTTAGTCTACTATCACATCATTCAAGGGTGGTTTTCACTATAAGTAATGTTTTTGTTTTGGACAGACACTATAATTTACATTTTTTTTTTACTATGTTCAATCTGAGTTTACTTTAAAATAAAAAAAAACTATATTGATTCTGACTTTTCTACATCCAACTCACAGATGTAACCTTGCTTTGAGAAAAAAGATTATTAATTTACCCCTTTTAGAAGTGAAGATATAGTCATTTGTTCTGGGAATGTCATTTTCGAGCCTGATGCCTGAAAAACAGGCTCAGGGCTTAACAGGTTAAACTATAAGCACGTTCTCTGTCGTTGTGTTTTCTGGGAGCTCTTTACATCGTCTCCACAGTCAGACAAAGTATTTATAATATTGATCTCAGATTTAACGAGCTCTCCTCCTCAGGACACGATGGCGAAGAGGAACACGGTGATCGGGACGCCCTTCTGGATGGCTCCGGAGGTGATCCAGGAGATCGGGTACAACTGTGTGGCGGACATCTGGTCTCTGGGCATCACGGCTCTGGAGATGGCTGAGGGGAAGCCTCCGTACGCTGACATCCATCCCATGAGGGTGAGGAGGGGGGAAAGAGCTTGGGTTTATAAAGGGGAACCATAGATGTGTGTGCGGAGTAAAGGAAATATACTGGAGAGGAGCAGCGGTTCCCAACCTGTGGGCCCGCATTGCAAGAGGGCCGCCAAATAATCTGCAAAACATTATGATTTGTGTGGAAACATTTCATTATTAAGATTTTTCTTTATTTTAACCTCCTTCCTTTCTCTTTCTTGATCCTCCTTAGCGGTCATTACAGTCCTTAGCAATGGTCTGTTCTACTGGATTAACAACGTGTCACATGTTCTGAATCGACCAATCAGAACTTTATTTAGCCTCCATATTGATTATGGTTGAATGTGGGCCAAGAACAGTTTTTTAGATTCTTAAGTGAGTTGTAAAAGGTTGGGAACCGCTGCTGTCGAGTATTTCTCAGCTTGACTTACTGAGTTTCTTTTTCCTCTCCAGGCGATCTTCATGATTCCCACCAACCCCCCCCCGACCTGCAGGAACCCCGACCTCTGGTCTCAGGAGTTTAAAGACTTCGTCAGCCAGTGTTTGGTGAAAAACCCCGAAAACCGAGCGACTGCCACAAAGCTGTTACAGGTAACACGGAATACAACTCCACTGCTGAACCTGTACTGTGGACGTAGAAGGATTTCAAAGCCAGTATTTGTTCAGAAAACAGTTTCAGTTTAATACCGATCTGTAGAAAGCTTGTTATTTAGGGTACGCTGGTGTTATATCTATAGTAACTTCATATTGGTCTTTAATGTATTTGTGACCCATCGAAATCAGTCGAAAGTCGCAACGGCTCGTTTCAAAATAAACG
Organism: Dissostichus eleginoides; assembly: GCA_031216635.1. Taxonomy (NCBI): domain Eukaryota; kingdom Metazoa; phylum Chordata; class Actinopteri; order Perciformes; family Nototheniidae; genus Dissostichus; species Dissostichus eleginoides. The sequence goes on along the minus strand of CM062265.1, from coordinate 6,743,333 downwards.
TGGATTTGCGTTCGGGTGTTTTGTTTGATTTTAAATAAACAAAGTCTTGGCTTTCAGAATATGAAACTTTTATTTCCAAAATCACACGATAAATACATGTTTGAAGCTTGTAAAGGGAAGATGACAGCGCTCACTCGCCACTCTGCTCTTCCACAGCGCCGCTTCCCCTCCCTCCGCTGACATTATGAATGTAAGGCGTATATTAAATAACACGGCAGGGTCCGTGACAGTTTGTTTTCATCTGATTTCAAATAAACAAAGTCTTGGCTTTCAGAATATTAAACTGGTTTCGGCAAATTCAGATGATAAATACAACTCTGAAGCTCGTAACGGCATAATTACAAGTGGAGAACGGAGTAACTTGACGTCACAGCAGGCATAACAACAGCCGGTGTTTCTCGTGAGTGTTTTCCCCGGGAAACAAACACAATACACACAAATGCAAACATACACAAACACACACACACACACACACTCGCGAGCTTCCCCCAGACCAGTAATCCAAACTAAAATGTCTTACCTCCGTAGTATTTTGATCATTTGCTCCGCTAATAATCAATCAGATCGATGGATTCCAGAGAGGAGGACACTTTGAAGGCCTTTCTCTCAAAATGATGACTCGGTGACAGTCATTATATAATGTGACATATTTCGCTTAATATTTGGAGAACAACAAACAATCCTGATATCATTAGAAAGCTAGGAACCTCCTCTTTCCAACAGTGTATACAACTCAAAATGTGTCTTCGGGTCAATGCGACTGATTTCGATAGAGCAGGTCACATATATTGTAATTTTTTTGCCTTTGAAGAAATGATATATGAAAGTGAACCTAACCAGTATATATTATTCAGAATTTTAATTTATTGTCAGTTTATTATTTTAAGAATTAGTGTTTTTTTCCGCCTGCATTTTTACTGTGATTTATTATTTGATTATTTTCTTCCTTTAAAAAAAAAAAAAAACACCCTCTGATTTCAGGACGTTCGTTTTTTTATTTAAATGTTCATATTACTGTTTACAGCTATTACATTAGACCTTTGCTTCTTGTATGTGTGCTCCAAAACAAACACAAACAATTTCCTTCTTGTAGTGTTGCACGGTGTACCGATACTTGAAAGGTACCGCGATACCCTGCCGTTAAAAACGTTACGATTCCTCCGTTTCATTAGTATCGGTACTTTAAGAATGACGGGGAAAAGTACTCCGGTGAGAAAGCGCCGTTTTAATAAGAGCCGTGTGTGTTCAGCGCTCTGCTTCCACTCCCTGCACTGCAGCCGTGCCCGCAGTCCCTCTCCTCTCAAGCACGCTCTAAGTGCCTCCCCTCTCTCGTGCACGCTCTAAGTGCCTCCCCTCTCTCGTGCACGCGCTAGCTGCCAGAGCATGTGAGAAAACGAGAAGCATGGCTGCAAGTGGGAGTGCAACTGCCGCTGCGCCTCGGCTTGTTGACAAAAAAGACGCCAGAAGCGAAATTTTGAAGTATTTTAGCATGTTTGTGTAAAGTTTGTGTTCTGGTTCTGGTTCTGGTGTGAAATAAAGCACAATAATTACATTTAAGACTGTTTCCCTTTTTTTTAAGACAAGTATCGAAAAAGAATCGGAATCGCAATTCTTGACTTGGTATCGGTATCGAAACCAAAATGTTGGTATCGTGACAACACTACCTTCTTGTCAGGGAATAATTCTGTATACATGTTTACCTTTTGCCCTCTGCTCTGACGCAGATGCCCAGCCTTGGGCAGCCCCTATCTCCCTTAAGGAGGGGCTGCTAGCATTTTGTTGTTGTTACCAGTTTGTGACCGGGCAGCTCTCGGTCAGAGATAGTTATTGTTGTGGGACACCTGGAACACATCCTTCTCGGGGTGTAGATGACCCCGAGCCATAAGCGACAACAAATGTGATTCAGTGTCCCCAGCTGTTTAGTCTATCTATTGAAGAATGTGGATTATTACACTCTGAACTAGTTAAAACATGGAGCTACAGGAGGGGTCTTCAGAATTTGATTGTGGCATCTCAACCGTGTGGTCAGACCTTGGCCCGTGACATGTCTTGTGAATTCTCCGGCCGAAGCTCCAAATAAACCGTCAGTGTTTGCCATCAAAGCTCCAGCTCTCCTCGTGTCTCTTTGAGTCCTGACTCCCATTGCTTCAGAAGTTTCCCCCACACTTTTCACAGTTAATTGACCTCCTATCTGTCTCTCCTTTTCTCTCCTCCAGCATCCTTTCATCAAGGCAGCGAAGCCCAGCTCCGTCCTGCGAGCGCTGATCACAGACGCCATGGAGATAAAACTGAAGAAAGAGCAGGAGGCGGAGCAGAGGGAGCAGGACGCAGACGACGACGACAACTCGGTACACACACTATCAGTATTATATCAAAATAAGAACATCAGAAATAACACGTACTCTGTGACAAGATACACAAGAAACCTGAATATGAAAAGATAATCAGACATTTAAACACACATTTTGAGTGACTTTTAAGAGAAGGGCTGCACACTTAATCGTACGTTTATTGGAAGCTGCACAGAAGTCCCGGCCTACAAACGTTATTCTACAGACTTAATAATGAATATTGTTTTATATAAATCCTCTTCCCATATCACACCATGATCCCTTTAATTTATTCTCCAATGATAATGTGAATAATGTGTAAAAAGTGATCAATCCCTCTAATAATGAAACTCATATCCCAATTGCAAAATCATTAAATAGTTCTAAATGGTGCAGCCCTCTTTAAGAGACCTCTGCCTTTGACCGGTTTGATTTCCCTCTATTTATGACACTCATATCCCAATTACAGAATCAGTCAAAATACTCCAATTCTGCAGCCCTATTTAAAGGTCACCTATTATGCAAAGTCCACTTGTTCATGTCTCTTCTACATCAACATGTGTCCCCTCTTCTTCATGTCTCTTCTACATCAACATGTGTCCCCTCTGTGTAAAGAGATTCTGAAAGTTTCAGGAAAAAAGATTCTCTCTCTTTTTGTCCTGATCCATTTCTATAAAAACCTGTCTGAAAATGAGCTGATCAGATTTTGGCCACTTTATGATGTCATAACGATCTTTTGTCTTGTGTAACCATTAGCCAATCACCAACCAAGGTAACCCCCCCCCCCTGAATCTCTTATCACCTGAATCTCCTCCTAGAGCACCAGTGTGTTCTTTTTAACCAAATCTCTCTCAGAGGGGCGTGGGGAGGGGCTCCTTATTTTCATCTAAAGTAACAGACAGAGAATCAGCACTTTTGAAACAGGGCTGAAACAGAGGGGATTATGGGATGCTGCAATGATCTGTTTGGTGTTTCAGTCAATCAGAGACATGTTCTATATATATCTGAGACCTATAACATATTGATGTAAATCAGTATAATAGGGGACCTGTAAGTTACCCTCCCCCTCTGACCTGTGTTATTCCCCGCTGTGTCTCAGGATGAGGACGAGGTGGATCAGGGCACGATGGTTCGAGCGGGAACCGGCGACTCCGGAACGATCCGAGCTGCAGGGTCTCTGTCGGGTTCGCTCAGCGGGACGGCCCGAACGATGATCTCTCATCACGACGAAGACACCATGCAGTCGCAGCTCGGCACCATGGTCATCAACTCTGACGATGAGGACGATGAAGAGGCCGGCACCATGAAGAGTAAGACACTTTTTAAATTTCGTATAAAGTCTATCAGTCAAAAATGATCCGTTTTGGAAGAAGTGAGACTGCACACTTCATTAAAATATCATCGAAATTGGAATATGGACTGGTGCGATATTCGTAGGAAGCACAATATTTGTTAAAAGCTCAATATGTATTAAAATACTAAGTCCCAGCGCACAATTTGTTATTCTAAAAATCCTTGTTTGGGACAAATTCTCGTAAAAAATCACACTATGGTAATTTTAAAATGTATTTCTTCAATTTTACTAAGAAAAATGTGGCAGAAATTATAAGTCGCTCCTTTATCGTAATCACTACATCAGATTAAAATAGTTTAAATTCAAAGATGGCGAATGTGGAGCTTATTTTAACTGCTTTATAAACTACTGGGAAGTTAAATCTATTAAAAAGATCATGTATTTGTTGTTTATATCTTTACAACAACTTTGAAACTACAATCAAACTACAGATATTGAAATCCTGTAGTAGAGTAAAAATTAAATCACATGCCACTTTATTACTGTACCTAGTTCCTTTCCACCAGTGGTAATAAACCCTCTACAGATGTGCTGTGATATAACGCTCAGATAAAGGTCACCATGACTCTCAGTTTACTGTAAAGAGAGTAAGAGGAACAACCTGATGAGGAACAGAAGTCACAGGCTGTCAATACATCTGGCTTTAATGATTAACCATAACTCATTATTACAAATCAATTAATTGTAATTAGAAGTGGTTATGACTTGCTGAGCGCTGTAGCTCTTCGCCAGTGAAATATGAAGTTAAGTGAGTTGAAATGTGTCTTTTTGTTTAGTATCAGTGATGGTAGCAGTGTGACATTTAAAGGTCCTTAGACACCAAGCCGATTTCGAATGTGCAACTTGGCCGTCGGCTGAAGTCTTTGCGGTGTGTTCCAGTGCGACTGTTGGCCAAGACGCAGGAGACGTGAGGCGACACAACAGTCGGGTCCGTCGGGACGTGTTCTTAGGTGTCAGTTTGGTGTGTAGGCCCCTTAACGTGCTGATGCTTCATCAGATCCCCCAAATTGTAGCTGATTTTCAACATATAACAAAGCGCAGTTTCCCTTTTATCCACTAGAGGGCGCTGTGTGACCATCACTGACAACTAGAGGACCAGTGTGTGTGTGTGTGTGGTCTTGTACGTTGGATAATGACTTCCACAGTTATATTGCCTTTTGTTTAGTAGCAAACATTGGTTTTCAGGATGGCGAAGGATCTGTAAATCAGTGTCATCACTTCCTGGTTTTAGCACCAAAGCTGTGATTTGTGGGAAGTTGTTTCTGGCTTTGTAATCAGCTCTCCTGTTTGTTGGTCTTTGAGGTGAGTTGTTTAGAGAGCTTCAGAGAGATGTTCCTCCTCCCTGATGGGACTCACAGGATTCCTCTCAGAGACACTGATGCACTTTAGGTGGTCAGCTCACTAAGTACTACATTGACCACCAGGAAGTACCCTAAACATCTCCAACAATGGTCCATACAGATTGTTTACTGCAGTATAGAAGAGTTCACCTCACTTCAAAGCACAAAGGGGAACTTGTAATGGTAACATCATTCATAAACCTCTCCAGGCTGCAGTCTCTTTTATATTGCTCCTGTTCAGGTGGTGTATTTTAAAGCACTTGGTAAATAATAAGAAACAATAATATGACAAGCTAAGAATGGATTTTTGACAGATATCAGAAGAGATGAGCCTAAACTCGGGCTCAGCTCAGGTCTAATTTAATTTAAAATAAGATAAAAGTGAGTTTATCCTGAGGGAAATGGCTGCTGTGGTTGCAATACAAAGTAGGAAAATAGATATACTAAGAGGGTGGATATAAAAACTAAGATTCCATATTCATAACTAGGGATGGGTATCGTTAAGGTTTTAACGGTACTACTACTTTTATCGATACCGCTTATTGATCCGGTCCTTTAACGGTACTCTTATCGGTTCTTTAGGAGAAAAAAATAAGGTAAGCTAACTAAACAAATTGTGAACAAAACTAACATTGCTTTTTATTTAAATTAAATAAATAATATTTCACATCAAAAGAGACAACAATGTTTTAACAAATCGTATTAAATAATCTGATGACAGAACTGTAAACAGAATAGCTGAAACTTTAACAAAATAAATACCTCAGTTACCTCTAATCATTAACCCATGTTTGTATCATTGAGTTAACTCTGTGTGTTGCTGCTAGCATACATAATACCTGATGTGGAAACTTTACTCGTGTAGGGGCTACAGAGCTTCTAGAAAGACAGTCGAACCCGGTGCATTCCTCCGTCTGAATGTGGTGCACTTTTGCTAAATGTTTAGACAAATTGCTCGTGTTACCGCCCTTACATGCTAAACTCTTATTGCACTTTTGGTAACGAGCATTGTCCACATCGAGACGGGTAAAGTTTAACCACACCTCGGAGCGCGCTCTCTCCGCCATCTCCTCCGTGTGTGTGTGTGTGTGTGTGTGTGTGTTGCTGCATGTAGCAGCTGCGTGTGTGTAAACTGCCCGCCCCCTCGCACACAGGCGGCGGAGAGAGATCTCTCGTCTGGATTGGAAAGATCGAAAATACTCAAAATAATCATAGACGCATTTTGTAGTCTTTTTGCGTTTTGGAAACAGAGTTGGCGACACTAAAACTGCAATATAATGTTTGTGTAGCAATAAAACATATGACATATATTTTAGATGTCTCCAGTACCGATAAAAAGACCGATAACGTCGGCGCTTAACGGTACCACGGTCTTTAATAATTCAGTCGGTACCCATCCCTATTCATAATATGTATTACATTTACATTACATGTCAGTTAGAGGCTTTTATACTAAGCGACTCACACATTCAGTACTGTGGGCCATCTCCACAGTACTGAATGTATTGCAATATCACGATATCAGCATAGTTAAAAAGACTAAGCAATATTAGGTACGTGTCAAATTTCATGTTTGAAACTAAATCACAGCAATGAAGAAGACATACTTTATGCTCCTCAATGTGCTGGTGTCATAATTAGCTCTTACGGCTATATTTATCAATTCTTTGGCGTTTGGTGGTTTAATTTTGCATAATATATGTATAAGAAAGTGGCTTTAATATCAACTATTAATATAAAAATTACTGCAAGAGACATCAGACATAATATATCATGGGGACGACCGTCGAATACCATTTTAATGTTCAGAGCCTTCACCAAAACACAATTTCTAATACAGATTCATGACTAGAAAAACTGGACTTGAGTGCTGAGCTGCACATTATTAATCCTCCAGCTGTCACATAAGTTTCCGTGGAATCTACTGTTGATCCCTTTCCCTCCATAAAATAGACATATATGTGGTCATTTAAAAAGTTTAATACATTGAATACATTACATTACATGGTGTCATCTATTAAGGGATATCAGAGCGTTGTGGCTGCAGTGTGGGAGTGGTGAGCGTTGGATGTATTGGGTGATGTTGGAAAGGATGAGCCAAGACGTGTGTGTGTGTTTTATCTGGCTCCTGTTATGCCACTGTGGATGTATGTCACAATATTAAAACTCCTACACCACATGTAGTGAGCTTTATGTTTTAAGCCATGTGTATCATGTTGCATTAGACTGACAGGAGTACAGCAGCTTTAAAGGTCCCATGTCATGGCCATTTCTACTGATCATAATTCCATTGTTGAGGTCTACTAGAATAGATTTACATTGTTCAATTTTCCAAACTCACATTGGTTTCTCATACAGCATCTCTGTATAGTATGTGTATTCACTCTCTGTCCTAAACGGCTTGTTGGAGCTCCTGCCCCCCCCCCCTCCCTATGAGCCCAGTGTGCTCTGATTGGTCAGCTCGCCCACTCTGTTCTGATGAGTCCACCACCGTTACAGCGGAACATCAGTGATTATGTGTTACAATGGCGTTAGCAAACAGAAAATGACGCCAATAATGACAAACAGATGAAAATGCTGCGTGGGGTCTGGGTGCCTTGTTGGCGGGACGTTGCGGGGCTCGCTGCTGTGAGGAGCGGACAGTGTGAGCTGGCTTACTGGTGTGGTTTCCTGGTTGCTGCGTGGGGTCGGCGAGACAGCGAAACCCAGCCCGAAACCAGCCCGAGCACACACACACACCCGCAGCCTCGCTGCGTCCCTCCGCGGAGCTGCAGCTGCTAGTGAACTGTCAACGGGGGGGGGAGCCTCGCTGCGCTGCGCTGCACTGCGCTGCACTGCGGTGCGGTGCCGCTTCTCCGGTTTTGTTGTCAATGTTTTGACTGAACTTTGTTACTGTTCACATATAAGTAAACATTACGTTTGAATGATTTAGTGAGCTGGTGTTATTTTTTTCAAACCGCATGTTGGCTATTTCAGCACCACGCGCTGTCCACCTACTTATTGATCCACTGTCAGTGCACCCCGCTGCCAGATTGTGCCTGTGCTGTGTGTCATTCACTCTCAACATGGATAAAAGTACAATAAGCATTCTTCAGGTGTAGGTAGATTCTCTATTCGGACATTCTAGCCTATATGTGCGACTGTCAGTCCGATATTGTAAAAAAAATATAAAAAATATCTTTTATTTTTATTCTCAAAATAATTTTCCGGGCCAAATATTATTGCTGGCGGGCCGACAATGGCCCGCGGGCCGCCTATTGTCGACCCGTGTGCTACAGGGTGTACTTTGTTTACATGCAAAAAAATTCATAACACACAAGGGGACGGTTAATAACCGGATGTCATGGGACCTTTTAAGGTGGTGAGCGAGGACATTTCCCATCATGCATTGCCCTCCTACAACAGTGTATTAGGAATGGGTTAATTGGCTAGATGGATGGATGGATATTTAGATAGATTAAAACTGCAAAAGTCAAGAATCATCATGAATAGAAAATTGAGAAATGGACAGTAAAACAATTCGTCCTCTATTTTTAATTCATCCATTTACCCCGACCAAAGCACAGTGACTACTTATAGATGCCTGACACACACACACACACACACACACACACACACACACACCACACCCACACCACACACACACACACACACACACACACACACACACTGTCTCCTGTCTGATGTCTTTATATTGAGTTAGTATAGATCTCCTCTGCTGCAGTTCAAACCGCATTAACACAGGAACATTTAGACTTTATAATCGCATCAGGACCCCGATATCCTGCAGTGTGTGCGTGTGTGTTTGTCTTTTAATGTGTGTGTCTGTATGCCTGTGTGTGTCTTTGAATGCCTGTGTGTGTGTGTCCAAACTAATGGCCTCAGTGTGACGCTGAAGGGGCCGCGAGGATCAGATATCGATCCTGCGTAATGGTCCTGAATTATAAAAAGCCTTTTAATTTACACTGATTAGCCTCTGTGAGTAGAATCCACGTTCACTCTCATTCCTCTCTGACTGAAAGACAAGGATTGGTGTACTTTTACTACGTAGAAGACTTAGAATATGTGACGTTACATGAGGTCCATCAAGCTGCAGTGACATTAGAGTCGGGCTAGTTGAAAATGTTCCAGAATTATATCTGTCTTTGCATTTTGCAGTACAACGCCGTTGACGTTCATCATGTCCACTCCCTCTCTTTGTTTAATTGCTTTTGGTCATTTTTTCGTACAAATCACCAAGCAGTGTTAGTCCAAGTAAACGTCGCTCAAGAAACAGGACACTACCAACGAGGTAAAGCCCATATAAACATGAAAAGGTGACATAAGTAGGATCATAAATTGTCTTATGAAAGGAAATGGTACAAGTACATGTATCCCACCTATAGGTAAAAAACGATATACCATGAGGACGCAAAGCTTTGAAATAAAGATACTCAAAGTGTCTTGAACCTGTACCTTAATTAGCTTTGAATTATATTATAAGTGGGGAAATGATCAGCCACTTTACGAGAACTGACTTCCTGTTGTTCTCATATCTGTCGCTTTCACACACAGAATATGTAGTTACCTTTTTTTTATATATATATATATATATAGTCTATGATAGTTACCCATAGGGCGACGTATATTGATTGATATAGTAATTATGATATGATTCGCAATATTAGAGGGAATGATAGTTTTTGCATCATTATTAATATAATTCAAAAATCGAGTAAAACCATTAAAAGACTGTAGAATTAATTCAGATATTTGTACATATTTTGACCAAATATTCCGCTTAAGGACATTTCCATATTGCACTAGTCCATATTTAACGATGTCAATAACATTTCTAATCTAACATAACTTACCACACTGCCTGTCCACCTCAGCACCGTTGAGACTCTCCCTTCATCAATACAAGATCTTGGTGGAAAATGAATGCAACTCTGGACAGAAATTATTGTTTTAACATTGCAGCAACTTATTGAAACGAGGCCATGGCGACTGCGGGCCGTTCTCAAAGCTTAAGGCGGTCCAACAAAAATATTGTGTGTGTGCGACTTTTTTGAACGAGCAGTGTATATTTCTGCTCAGTGATTTATTGTAAGAATTTTAGTTTAAACTGAGCTGAATACCAAGGTTGAAAACTCGGCGAAATTCTCCTTTTTCATGAAATTTTCTCAGATTTATGTCTCAGATCTCTGCAGGATATTTTAAAGTAAAATAGATTAACTGTGACAGCGGAAAGAAATGTCCATTCACATGCTCAGATTGAGACGTCAAAAGTGATTCTAATCCCTGTTAACGACGGATGTATTATGCTGTTTTACAATATATCTCCAGACTTGTGTAGCAGCTAAGCTCATGGTATATTTAAAGGCTTTTATTTAAACATGTAGTTAGTTTTACTGCCTGGCAGTCTCCCGACGCACAGACATAAAACAAGACTTTCCATTGGTTCTTTACGATGCATTTAGAGGGAGCCATTATGTTGACTTGAATTACTTATTCAAATGTTTCCCTCCTCTGAGCCTTAGCAATGTCCTCTCATCTTTAAATGATTTCCTCTGAGCACTGTCTCTATCTTCTTATAGACTTACCTAAAGGAACAAACAGTGATGTGAACCTTGCATACACTCGACATAAATAGTATATATATATTTGTTACTATTACTAGGGGTCTAGTAAAAACAGATTTAGCTGTCTCTACCCGCTCACAACTCCTTTTTAAAGTTTCATTTTGTTTTGGAGATGGCAGTCCTCTCTCCTTTTGGCTTTCACTCTGAGTTCAAACTTTGCAAAACCTTTTACTTTAGTTTTATGTTGAGCCGTCTTTAGAGGCACTTATGTGGGATGAATAAAACATCACAACAGAGCTGGCCAGCTAACCAATCAGAGCAGACTGGGCTCTGGTTTCAGACAGAGGGTGAAAAGAGGTGCTGCAGCACAGGCAGTATGAGAAAAATAAAGAGCTTTTTGACCATTAAAGCATAGAGAGACACTACATACTGATATACACCTGAACATCAGCAGGAGAGGACTCTTTAAAGTAGAGACACTACATACTGATATACACCTGAACATCAGCAGGAGAGGACTCTTTAAAGTAGAGACACTACATACTGATATACACCTGAACATCAGCAGGAGAGGACTCTTTAAAGTAGAGACACTACATACTGATATACACCTGAACATCAGCAGGAGAGGACTCTTTAAAGTAGAGACACTACATACTGATATACACCTGAACATCAGCAGGAGAGGACTCTTTAAAGTAGAGACACTACATACTGATATACACCTGAACATCAGCAGGAGAGGACTCTTTAAAGTAGAGACACTAAATACTGATATACACCTGAACATCAGCAGGAGAGGACTCTTTAAAGTAGAGAGAGACACTACATACTGATATACACCTGAACATCAGCAGGAGAGGACTCTTTAAAGTAGAGACACTACATACTGATATACACCTGAACATCAGCAGGAGAGGACTCTTTAAAGTAGAGACACTACATACTGATACACCTGAACATCAGCAGGAGAGGACTCTTTAAAGTAGAGACACTACATACTGATATACACCTGAACATCAGCAGGAGAGGACTCTTTAAAGTAGAGACACTAAATACTGATATACACCTGAACATCAGCAGGAGAGGACTCTTTAAAGTAGAGACACTACATACTGATATACACCTGAACATCAGCAGGAGAGGACTCTTTAAAGTAGAGACACTACATACTGATATACACCTGAACATCAGCAGGAGAGGACTCTTTAAAGTAGAGACACTACCTGATATACACCTGAACATCAGCAGGAGAGGACTCTTTAAAGTAGAGACACTACATACTGATATACACCTGAACATCAGCAGGAGAGGACTCTTTAAAGTAGAGACACTACATACTGATACACCTGAACATCAGCAGGAGAGGACTCTTTAAAGTAGAGACACTACATACTGATATACACCTGAACATCAGCAGGAGAGGACTCTTTAAAGTAGAGACACTAAATACTGATATACACCTGAACATCAGCAGGAGAGGACTCTTTAAAGTAGAGAGAGACACTACATACTGATATACACCTGAACATCAGCAGGAGAGGACTCTTTAAAGTAGAGACACTACATACTGATATACACCTGAACATCAGCAGGAGAGGACTCTTTAAAGTAGAGACACTACATACTGATATACACCTGAACATCAGCAGGAGAGGACTCTTTAAAGTACAGACACTACATACTGCTATACACCTGAACATCAGCAGGAGAGGACTCTTTAAAGTAGAGACACTACATACTGCTATACACCTGAACATCAGCAGGAGAGAACTCTTTAAAGTAGAGACACTACATACTGATATACACCTGAACATCAGCAGGAGAGGACTCTTTAAAGTAGAGACTACATACTGATATGAACCTGAAAATGAGCAGAATAATATTATGATATGAAACAGAAAATAAGCTTTTCCTCATCATGCAAACATCTGCTGTCAGAATGTGGAAAAAGTCCTAAATGAGAAAAGTGATTTCATTATAAAATGGGCGACTGGGTGCGGGCGGTGACTCAGCCGATAAATCAATACACACATCAGAATGAACCTTGTGACTTTTGAAGTTTCATCGAGCTCTCCTCAACTTTTTCTCGGTCTCTATCAATCAGAAAAATGCAGCGAGAAAAAATACAATACAATATATAACACAAAATTCCTGTGCAGGAGGAGAAAAGGTCACGTAAAAGTAATCATCCACTTTCTCTCTCTCTTTCTCATCAGATTATTCATCTGTACATTTTACATAGTCAAAGTATATATCATTATTAATCAAAAGGCATGTGTCTCAGTTATAAAGAGATGGGATTCTGACTAAATGTTGATTTTGTGTTTGAGTATCTGCTCAAACGTTTGACTTACTTTAAGTGGTGGGTGTTCATAAAACATTTAAGCTCGGCTACATTAAAGACCATGTCCGGTCAAACAGATCAAGTGCTTCTTCATGTCAAATTACTCACAAGTTAAAGTACTTGACTCCTTAAGGTTTCAGGGTGGAGTTTAAAGTAAAAAGCCATGTTTCAAACCTTCACATCCTGCATAAGCACATTTTAAATACTTAACAGTCCACTCATGTTGTGGCTCTGAAGTGTTTAGTTCTCATCAGACATCTTAGCTGAGATAAAAGAAAGAAAACTGCATATTTGTTCTAACTTAATATAATTACTTATGGACGAAATGGTTTCTTACCGGGCAAATTTGAAGGAAACATTGCTACGTGTAAAGGGATGAAAGACATTTCAGACCCTTTTAGCAACTTGTTGTTCAGAGATTACTCGTTAGCTTCTTTCTAAGTCAATTATTTTTTTCAAGGTTTTTTTTCGTAGAAGCCTGAAAAAAGGTCTGTGGTTATCACAAGCTGAAGTTCTGCGACATAAAATACGTCAGTCAATACCCCATTGGTGAATTCGACAGCCACACATTGTCTAAATGAGACTACTAAACATCATCACAACCCAACATTAGCCACCTTTAGCTTAGCGGTGGTGACGTGAAGTCATGTGACTGTGCTGTAGTTCCTTTATAGCCCAACATTAGCCACCTTTAGCTTAGCGGTGGTGACGTGAAGTCATGTGACCGTGCTGTAGTTCCTTTATAGCCCAACATTATTCACCTTTAGCTTAGCGGAGGTTACGTGAAGTCATGTGACTGTGCTGTAGTTCCTTTATAGCCCAACATTAGCCACCTTTAGCTTAGCGGTGGTGACATGAAGTCATGTGACCGTGCTGTAGTTCCTTTATAGCCCAACATTAGCCACCTTTAGCTTAGCGGTGGTGACATGAAGTCATGTGACCGTGCTGTAGCTCCTTTATAGCCCAACATTAGCCGCCTTTAGCTTAGCGGTGGTGACGTGAAGTCATGTGACTGTGCTGTAGTTCCTTTATAGCCCAACATTAGCCACCTTTAGCTTAGCGGTGGTGACGTGAAGTCATGTGACCGTGCTGTAGTTCCTTTATAGCCCAACATTATTCACCTTTAGCTTAGCGGAGGTTACGTGAAGTCATGTGACTGTGCTGTAGTTCCTTTATAGCCCAACATTAGCCACCTTTAGCTTAGCGGTGGTGACATGAAGTCATGTGACCGTGCTGTAGTTCCTTTATAGCCCAACATTAGCCACCTTTAGCTTAGCGGTGGTGACATGAAGTCATGTGACCGTGCTGTAGCTCCTTTATAGCCCAACATTAGCCGCCTTTAGCTTAGCGGTGGTGGCGTGAAGTCATGTGACCGTGCTGTAGTTCCTTTATAGCCCAACATTAGCCACCTTTAGCTTAGCGGAGGTGATGTGAAGTCATGTGACTGTGCTGTAGTTCCTTTATAGCCCAACATTAGCCCCCTTTAGCTTAGCGGTGGTTACGTGAAGTCATGTGACCGTGCAGTAGTTTGTTTATACCCCAACATTAGCCACCTTTAGCTTAGCGGAGGTGACGTGAAGTCATGTGACCGTGCTGTAGTTCCTTTATAGCCCAACATTAGCTTTTTACTTCTGGTGATTGCATTTACTCTTCAAAAATGATAAAAAATGATGCTGATATTTCAAGATTATCCTGCTGAACAAAATGTGCAAGTATCATACTATTTTCTGCAATAATACAAAATCCAATCGAGAAATCCCATTGGCTTTTGTCGAGAGATGCTAACATTCAGTCAGCCTACAAAAAAACATTGTCATCCCTGCACCATTGTTTTTTGTCGTAACTTTAGTCCATGAAGCTCAACATATTTGTGTGAATCTGCAATAGACTTTGTTACATAACAGCCTTTAGGAACAGGAATGGAAGTATATTTCATACAGAACAGTACAGTAACTCTATTAAATAAGAAGGGAGGGTTAGAATAACATTTCTGGGCTGATACATGACTGTCAAATCAAATTATTTCCAGTTTAAGGAACATCATCATATCCTTCATTCGAGATGAAGACAAATGGGGTGGAGGAGACTTTAATTAAGTATTTTTCTCCTGCAATATAAGAAGAGAATTGACATAAAACGTTCTCTTTCTGAAGTGGTCGACAAACTCTGGACTTTTAATAATAATAATAATATATGACGCTTATATAGCACTTTTCTAAAAACTCAACAACGCTTTGACAGAGAATAACAACAAAAATAAAAACGTTTCCTCATTTTAAAAACGTTGTGAGCTTTCTTACCTTTTTGAAGAAGATGCAATATCATCACAGTAATGAGTACATTTACACTACAGTAAACCATACATGCAGTCGATTAAAAACTGAGAAAACGGAGCTCGCTTGCCTCCATATGGGGTTGGAAAAGCAAAGCACAGCAGGTTAGGTTTACAGGAAAAAGACGCACAGTTGGAAAAACTCTTTGACAGTCAGATAATTGCTCACAACACCCGATACCAAACTCAAATCAAAGCCGCGTTAGAAGATGGATTTTATGGCTCTGACCTTCCTTCATCTGATTATTTTGAGACAGCTCCATATTGGGTCTTCGGCTTAAACAATGGCTTCTCAAAGGTCTGCTCTCTTGGCAGTTTAGTGCAGTGTGGAGGCACCTGGCAGCCAAACAGAGAATAAACAGACATTAATACGTTTACACTCAGGCGGGCACCAGACTTTAGATTGATGGTGTGCCCGAATTACAACTACAGAGAATAAGTGAGATCAGAGAGGAGATGTTAGCTAATGTGAGCCAACCACTTAATGTCTCTGCATTAATCATCATTACCAAGATGTCTTTCTGTTTAAAGTTTGATAAGCAGCTCTATATTATCTAGAATGCCACTTGGAGAGCACAGACCTCCGCCAATGCCAAATGTTACGTTCACATGCCCCTCAGATGGTCCCATTCCTAACAAGTGTCTAAATAAGACGACTAAACGCAGAACATTAGCCGCCTTTAGCTTAGCGGTGGTGACGTGAAGTCATGTGACTGTGCTGTAGGCTAGTTCCTTTATAGCCCAACATTAGCCACCTTTAGCTTAGTGGTGGTGACGTGAAGTCATGTGACCGTGCTGTAGTTCCTTTATAGCCCAACATTAGCCTCCTTTAGCTTAGCGGTGGTGACGTGAAGTCATGTGACCGTGCTGTAGTTCCTTTATAGCCCAACATTAGCCTCCTTTAGCTTAGCGGTGGTGACGTGAAGTCATGTGACCGTGCTGTAGTTCCTTTATAGCCCAACATTAGCCTCCTTTTGCTTAGCGGTGGTGACGTGAAGTCATGTGACCGTGCTGTAGTTCCTTTATAGCCCAACGTTAGCTTTTTACTTCTTAAATCATCAAGTGGTGATAATATGTGGAAAAATCCCATTGGCTTTTTGTCCAAGGAACCAGAGAGATGCTATAACATTCAAGTGACGATCAAAATGTTTGCTTTAAATCTGTGAATAATCTTAATGGCAGAATACAATGTAATGGTTAGCGTGTAATGGAGCATAATAGAAAGTGAATAATGTGAATACTTGAGGAGTCTTCTTAGCAGTAGCCTCTGTTTACAGCACAGCGACTTATTAAAGCCATGCATCAGACTCAGAGCTGCACTGGGGGGAAATAAAGATGCACAGTCTCTATAGGGGTTGTCTTTACCACACACATGTACATGAAATACACACACATGTACATGAAATACACACACATGTACATGAAATACACACACACACACACACACACACACACACACACACACACACACACTCAGTACATCCTCCCACTCAATAACTACAAACATGCAGCACAAATGTGTTTTCTTTTACATTTGAGTTCATGTTTTTGCATCTTTTCTGTTGTCATCTGGCCCAGTTTGCTTTTATATAAAACCCTGTTGAATATGATTCTTTTTTATGTGCTCTTTAAACTAACTTTAAATAGGTTTTTTTAATCATCTAAGCACATTTACAGACACAGACACAACGCAGTAAGCTAACTTTGTTTTCCCATAAAAAGTAGTAAAATATATTAAATATGATGTCCACTTTTTTAGATTAAGTGATTTAATTTTTGTGTATTTTATAGGAAAACTCACACATTTTTTAATCATCTCACTACTTGTACATTTACAGACAAACAAACACTGATTAGTTGTTGTTTTTGGGAGTATAATACTTTTAAACCCCCTTTTTAATTAATATGGATTATAAAAAGAGGTATGAAATGGATTAAAATGTTCTAATGAATAATGTTTCTGCGGAGAGAGACTGTAGTTCAACTCCTTTGTTAATTTAATTAAATGACACACCATTATTATGGTTATTGATTATAAAAAAATCTGAAAGGACATCATGAATAACCTTTAATTTCTATGACCATTATTAATGAGTCTGTATTTCTACTCATTTAGTAAAAGTGAAGCTGCCAAGCTGTTAATTGTGTCCTCCTCTGTGTCCTTTAGGTTTTATGAAGCAGGGATTTAACGTTGAAGCCTCTGTCTTTCTTTTTCCGTTTTAAAAGTCTCACTTCTCCTCACCTGACCGAGTGGCTAACCCGTATTGATCCACACTTCAATAGAGTTCACTCCGATATATTATCTTGATGTTGTTCCGCTCTTACAGCTTCTTTAATAATGCAGCATGGAAGTTAGTGCTCAGGATGGATTCAGAGGAAACCGTGGATGCATTCTAAGAACTGGATACAGCGTCAAAGGCCTCGTTCATTCCTGAGAGCTGTTTATTGGTGCTGATGCACAATTAACCTGACTCTTAAGAGCAAAACGTCACACATTACCCATCATGCCTTGCTGTCGAGAGCAGAAGTACCTTATGTGCGCTCATAGAGCAGCGCAGTTGAGTTTCCTCTTAAGCCCCGCCTCCTGTCATTAAGCCCCGCCCCCGAGCTCCCGCTTTCGGCTCAGTAGAATTGAATGGAAAGAGAAAATAAATCTGGATTCAGCTTTAAAAGCAACTTTAAAAACCTAATGATTCAAATAAGGGTTATACAATTGTTCGTGCTAGGTAGTTTATTTAGTTTTAAAAATAATAATCAGATTTTCAGACGCCTCTTTTTCAATGCAAGTCAATGGGGTAAGTATGTTTCGGCCCAGTTTCGTCACGGACTGATACAGAAGTTGTAGTACCGCCGCGTGGCCACTACAGATATTTGCCTCAGCGTCCGGCACACTGCCTGAGTGCTTCTTGGAAACACTTACTGACGTTCTGATTGCTCCTTGAAACTCAAACACTTCCTCCTAAATTTCATAGAAGTCCGATTGTGCAAAACGATGCTGCTGCTCTCCCCTCTATAACAGTTTTTGTAAACAAATTATACATTAAGAGAGTGCTTTGGTGTGTTATAAAAAAAGGGTAAAATCCTCTTTATTTTGCTTTTTGAACAGAAAATAGGAATCTGGGAGGATAGCAAATCTGCACCTTTTAAAAAGTAACCTCTTATATGAAGTTATATTTGGATTTGTAGATGTACAAGGAAAATCTACACTATGTTTGACCTATCTGTGTTTTTTAGTCTTTGCAATGTTACATCTCCCTGGATGGTTGACACTGATTTACAAACAAACAAAAATCTCCACTTAGTGTGTTCAATTGGGTGCAGAAATAACCTATTAAAGTCCAAATGAGGCCTTTTTTTAGGCACTGTTTGTTTGAATTACCCTGCACTACTTAACATATATCTTGAGTCATGATGTGACCGAATGTTAAAGTAGTCCTTTCCTCAAGAAGCTTCTAAGAATAAGGAAGTGACTGGAAGTAAATGTAGATTATTTCCACAGAAAAATGTGTCAAATGTCTTGTCTCTATTTATATCTTTCAAACAAAATATCTTCCATGTTTGAACACAGTCTCTTCGTCCCTCAACCAACGGTATGACATTTTACCCAATATACCAATGAAGAAGACATGCACAACTCTACTTAACATGTCTTTTAGCTGATACTTTTATCAAAATATGCAACAGAGGGGATATAAACGGTTTCAAGGGGCATGTGTTTTGACTCTGTATAATAAATGATTTATTATGTTAACTATTGTATTTGTGCCTTTGTGTTTTGACACAAACTACAAACATGGCTCTGCTCCATCATCACACAGAATGATTCCTGTTTTCCCGCTGTAATGGATTAAATGTTGATGTGTCCAACAGGGAGAAACGAGACGATGCAGCCGACCAAGCCGTCCTTCCTCGAGTACTTTGAACAGAAAGAGAAGGAGGCCAACAGTCACAACGAGGGAGGAGGAAGAGGAGAAAACAACTCAGACAACCGCAAGCTGCCGGCTGACGGAGACTTTGAAGTGGTGAGTCTTGAAGTTAACATTTAGTTCTACGACATAAAATACATCAGTAAATACCCCACTAGTGAATTTAAAAACGGCGGTTGTTAACACGTGTCTAAATGAGACGACTAAACGTCATCACGCCCAACATTAGCCGCCTTTAGCTTAGCGGTGGTGACGTGAAGTCATGTGACCGTGCTGTAGTTCCTTTATAGCCCAACGTTAGCCTCCTTTAGCTTAGCGGTGGTGACGTGAAGTCATGTGACCGTGCTGTAGTTCCTTTATAGCCCAACGTTAGCCACCTTTAGCTTAGCGGTGGTGACGTGAAGTCATGTGACCGTGCTGTAGTTCCTTTATAGCCCAACGTTAGCCTCCTTTAGCTTAGCAGGAGGTGATGTGAAGTCAAATCCCGCCTGGAACCCCACCACTAGTGTGCCCTTGAGTAAGGCACTTAGCCCTCAGTTACTCCAGGGAGAATGTCCCTGTAATTGGTAATTGTAAGTCGCTTTGGATAAAAGCGTCAGCTAAATGAAATGTAATGTAATGTGACCGTGTTGTAGTTCCTTTATAGCCCAACGTTAGCCACCTTTAGCTTAGCGGTGGTGACGTGAAGTCATGTGACCGTGCTGTAGTTCCTTTATAGCTCAACATTAGCCGTCTTTAGCTTAGCGGTGGTGACGTGAAGTCATGTGACCGTGCTGTAGTTCCTTTATAGCCCAACATTAGCCACCTTTAGCTTAGTGGTGTTGACGTGAAGTCATGTGACCGTGTTGTAGTTACTTTATAGCCCAACGTTAGCCTCCTTTAGCTTAGCAGGAGGTGACGTGAAGTCATGTGACCGTGCTGTAGTTCCTTGATAGCCCAACGTTAGCCTCCTTTAGCTTAGCGGAGGTGACGTGAAGTCATGTGACCGTGCTGTAGTTCCTTTATAGCCCAACGTTAGCCTCCTTTAGCTTAGCGGTGGTGACGTGAAGTCATGTGACCGTGTTGTAGTTACTTTATAGCCCAACATTAGCCACAGAGATAATTTTCTGCAATATTCTAAAACCCAACGGAAAGGTACCATTGTTTTTAATCGTGAGAACAAGGGAGATGCCACTTCAAGTTCAGCATTCAAAAATAAATCATCATTGCACAACTTTATAGAGTGAATGTGCTGACTGGGAAGTACATTACTACTAGTCAGTATACAGGTTACTTGTATACCGCGGTGATGCATTCTGAAGGTATCCACACACTCTTCAGCTGTCTTCCAGAGCCAACAGTCTTCAACAATAGCTCACACACAGAGTACACACATACTGATTATTCATTTGTCCAGCTTTATTTTGCAGCCTAGGATGACTTTAAGCAGATGCTGTTGCACCTTGAATTCAGCCATTGCATTCTTATCTTATTTATTGTCTAAAATAGACATTCAATTCATCAAAGTCAGCGCCCCATATGGCTATCTTCCAGGCTAATGTAGCTTTAACATTTTGCAGAGAGATTACCTTACAACAAACCCCTTTTTTTTTCTGGCAACATTAACAGACAGTTATATTTTTGGCTAATGTACCAACATACTGTCTTTGAGTGCCCAAATATACCAAGACTCACAGGACTGATCTGGCTGCTACATTGGTTAGCTTAACGTGCAAATGACTTTATCAGCGAACAGGATAAAGAAACCAACAGCAGGTCCATGCAGCGTGTTGTTTTGCTCACAGACGTTTAAGCTGGACAAATGGCTGCAGCTGCTGGTATTAAATATTAAATATGTGACCTTTATAAATACGAGGTGGCCTCTCTCCCAGGACCACCCATCTGCTGCTCATCTTCACATACTCAGAGGCACTGAACACTTCTGTTTCTCCAACAATAAGGCATCATTTCTGGATAATTTTAATCATTAAAGGGAGATAAAAACTGATCTTTCCTGCTCTCCTTAGTGAAGTTGTGTTGTGAAATGTTGAATTGTACGATGGTGTGTCAGCATGTAGTGATTGTCTGAGTATAAAAGAAAAAAGTGTGTGTCGGTGTTACACACACACCACACACACACACACACACACACACACACACACACACACACACACACACACACACACACACACACACCCCTACCCCTACCCCTAACACACAGTGACAGCTCACCGCAGGATGACCCTGACACTCACTGGTTCTTTAATGCTGCTCTCTGTGGACATGCACACTGTCACACATCAGCATCTTCAATGGGTGTTTTGCACATTGCTGTGACACACACACACACACACACTCTCAGATGACATAATTTATCTCTCTCTCTCTCACACACACACACACACACACACACACACACACACACACACTCTCAGATGACATAATTTATCTCTCTCTCTCTCACTCACACACACACACACACACACACACACACACACACACACACAGTTCTAGTTTGCCTGACGGAGCTAATTTAAACCTACACTCATACTATCTTATGAGAAATATGTAGTATTTAATATATTATTATTTATTATTTCAAGTCTGGCTTATAATGACTAAAACAATACCAACAAACACATGATTGTCTATTATATATAATAACATGATATTAATTTTCTTTTTTTAAATACAACAGATTTAGCCGCCATTAATGAGGTTTTAATAAATGTCTTCATAAATCAATCTTCCCACAAAGATCCCACATTGATTAATAATTAAAACCTTTTATGATACAAAATACATGTTTGTCAATCCTAAGAAGTGCTACCCAGTTCTGCGTTTAAATGATTTAACAAATGGCCTAAAAAACAGAGAAAACACACAGATTAAGGTGTTCTGGGAGGCTCGTGAATAACATCATCGATTTCTAACCTTCACATAACTGAGCTCATCATGAATCCATATTAAATATATAATCGTCCTTTTTTTGTCCTCGTACAAGTTTGACATCTATTTGGATCGAGTTTAAAAACTAGTTTGAACACTTTTACTTTGTGTGAAAGGAGCAAACAGAAACTGCTGGTCGTCAGCACGTAAATCTAGAAATAAATAAAAGGTTTGAATTTAGTTTGAAGCATTACGAGTAGAACCAGATTCACTTGATTACACATCCCTCTCGGGGGGGATTTTTCTCCCATCAGACTTGCACATGTGCGGATACATAGCTAGTTTCTCGTGGCGTCTTTAACACTTTGAAGCAGCTTGTTGACAGCTTCATGCTGACTCTTTCATTTTAGATCTGAATGCTGAGCTATTTCTGTGTTTTGCTTCCAGATGTTCCTTTAATGTAGTGTGACAAAAAATATCCTACTGTTAGCTGATTGAAAACTAGATTTCTGCATCAGCGAGTGGTTTATTTCACTATTTAAGTGTATCTCTCTAATAGCAACCCCACTTTCACTGTTTTATAGTAGAAAACCCACATTAAAACCCTGATTTTAAGACATGTATAACGTTTATATTCACCCGCCTTTTCTAATATTTACCATTGTATCTGTTTCTTGTGCTTCTCCCAGCTCACTGGAGTTATAATGCAGCAGAAAAAGCACTAACCTGCATTATTCATAAGCTGCAGACGTACAACAACAGATCCTCTTAATTGCTCCGTTCTGTCCTTTATTTTTTATTCTGTTATTGGCTTTCTTTTTTCCGTCCATCCTCTCACTCCTTGTTTCCGTCCTTCCTGTCATCGGCGGAAATCTCGTCTAACAAAACCCGACAGAAAGTGAAACCCCAGACAGTGGTTGAAACGATTAAATATGAACACTAATGTCTGTAAATGTAGTGCCTCATCTGAATGTAATTCCTGAACTAGGCTGCCCTTATTTAAACCGAGCAGACACAACAGACTAAGTGAAATGCTCGGGGCTCGAAACACTTACATTTGTGTTTTTTGAGATAAGTGTGTTAATTGACACCCTTAATCTGACACTTAACCTCAAACCAAACCACTGAATAAACTCATGGTCCATCCTGTGTATATCTGACATGATACAGCATAAATACAGCATACATTTTTTTGCTTATATTGTGCTGTGTTGTCGCATATATACGCAGCGATAAACACTCTTAAAGGATTAGTTATTTCTTTGGCTCGCTCTGGATCTGCAGTGCGAGGCTGTTTGTGTTTATTCAACACATTCTGGTCATAGATTAAATATTTTGAGTCTATCCACAGATATATCCAGCTTCAGTTTGACACAAATTAATATGCATTGAGCTTGAATACAGCCAAGATATCTAATCTTTTTATTTTTTAATAAATATCCTCATCAACGCCTCGACTGGACTTGTTTACTTCTGGAACAAAGTGACATCACTTGTGCTCTTAAGGGGCCTACACACCAAACGACACCAAATAACACGCCGACTGTTGTGTCGCCTCGTGTCTCTGCGTCTTGGCCAACAGTCGCACTGGAACACACCGCAAAGACTTCAGCCGACGGCCAAGAAGCACGTACGAACTGCGCATGCGTGAGTGGCAATAACTCTCCTTACCAGCAGGCGGCGGTAGTGTGTATTCGTCATTCAAAAGAGGCAACAACCGGAAGACAGACTGCGTGATAACCGAGAGAAGAAGAACAGACTGCGTGATATAAACAAACAACAAATAGCGTGTGCGTTCCATTTTCCTCTACAGCGAGAAGCTCATGGGGCTTTCCCGAACCTGAGTCGAGAGCTGGAGTTAAATGAAATCTCAGATTTGCCTTCTTAATAGTTTGTTTGGGTCCCTCACTTCCGTTTCGCTTCTCATGCACTGATTCGCTAAGCTGAACAGCCAATCAGAGTGATTTCTTTGGCCGACGGCCTTTGGCCGGAAGCGGAAGGTGTTGGCACGGCCGAAAAGACACGACGGGGCGGGACACACCAATCTGAGTAGGGCGACAGGACGCTCATCGACGGCCAGACATCTATCGACGGCCGAAATCGGCTTGCTGTGTAAGGACCTTTACAACACATTGTACGTGATAGGCTAAGGGCGGGACATCTCTAAGGAATTAGTGCTGCTAGCTGCTTTCAGTGCCCAAGAGAGAGGGCAACACTGAGCTGTTGTTATATTATTATTAAAATACTTTTGCTAGCTTCTCATGATTACCAGCTGTAGCTTTCTCCGGGCTTAACCAATTAGCATCCTACAGTAATGAGCTGCCAGAACTATCCGATTATAAGTCATGCTGCAGAATGTATTCCCCGTTAGAAAGAAGTGAACATAAACATCTGTTCGGGTCACAGGGCGTACCAAAGCTCCTTTACTGGGTAGGCAACTTTGATCAGGGTTTTCTTAGTTTGGAAACGTTTAATATCAATCATACACCTGCTACTTTCTCAAGATTACCAATTACTAAACCTACTGGCTTGTAAACAGCTGTTGGGTCACTTGGCGTACCAAACGTTATCTACTGGTTCAATTAAAATCCACGTATCGATACACCTCTTGTAAACTATTAATAATAATTAAGAGATTTTTGTTTTCCTGACTGGTTATATCAGTCCATCCATATCTCAGACTGCTGCTCTAATATCGTTCATAACAGACCTTCTCCCAGAGACCACGCTGGTTTAGTTTTGGTTGAATGGACGCGTGTGATCTGATGTCTTTTTAATAAATCAACATGTTAGGAAAGCTGGTTTTTAGACTGAGCTTCATTGCAGGGTTTTCCATTGGAGGGGTTTTCAGTTTGCTAAAAATGTGTATTTTATGGTTTCCACACTTAAACAATACACAAACATAACAAATAACAGATGAAGAACAGTGAAGGAAGAGGCAAAAACCCCACTGGGATCATTCTTCCTTTGTTTTTAGCTTGTCAAGTTTTAATAGCTTCTACTTTTCTTTGTTTTATGTGATTTTAAAGGGACTAAAAGGTGTACTTTTTGGCGATAGGGTCCTTGAAAGGCTTTAGAAAACTGTGAGGAACATTTTTCTCCATTCTTCTCACGTTCTCTCTGCAGGACCTCAGTGTTATTTTACCTCCATTGATTGTGGGTCACAAATAGCAGGAGTGCTGCTGGTAAAAGCTGAGAGGCTGAATTCCCCCGAGTTGTGTGTGTGTGTGTGGGGGGGGGAATAAAACACATCAGATCCCTATCAGCTCGGAGAGGAAGAGATTTAGTGTCGATCAGCAGCTGCAGCACTCTGACTGAAATAGAAACACTTATCAGACACCTCGATCATCTCAGGAGTTTTTTGAAGTTCAAAGTGTTTCCTAAGTGTCCGTTAGTGGAGGCTAATGATACCAACAACAAGGAGAGGCTGAGTACACACGCAGCAACCTGTCGTTTAGATTTAAGAGGGAATTTTTAAGGTTACCTGAACAACTTTGAGGTTGTGAATTTGAAAACGTTCTGCTTTTGTAAATGATATTAAATTGGTAAGCAGATATTCAAAGTAGTTATTAGAAAGGTCTTAAATATGATTTAGAAGGGCTTAAAAATGATGGGATTTGAAAGGTACTTCTGTGTAGCGATCGCGTCTAAATGTGTTTTGGGGGAAATGTCCGGGCTGCAAAGTAACCAGTACGGTAAGAGCCTTTCAGTCCCCCCAACAATTTGTATTGAAATAAATCAACATGGAACCAGTAATCACTAACTTTGCATCCCCCAGCCCCTTATCGGAGAACACCCAGCTAGTAACCGAGCAACCAAGCTTCAGCTAGCGAGAGCACGCTCGTGAACCGTTGCGCCGGTCTTATGAATGCCCGCTGAGATATGCATGCACCTTGCGGGACCGCGCACAGCGTAAAGCAAAATCTCCCAGACATGTCAATGATCTGTTCGGCAAAGTACAGTTTGGAAACGATATTTTTTCCTTTTGGGCGGGCATGCATAACACGGCATAACACCGGAGCCTCGCTGCGGGGAAACTTTTGCGTTCCGAGTTTGTTCTAATCTGTCAAAATGACAGACTGCTTTCAGATTTTTCCGTCATTGGAAAATATTCGGTTAACGCGACCACTGCCTCCGGGCGACGTTTGGGTCTACGTCAACCCTAAAAGTGGAGGTGCTGTGGACGCTAAATACCGCAGCTAAACACCAATCCTACAACAGCAACGATGAAAGATTGTAGCCAAGGGAACAGAGCTCAGAAGATAGCTCTTGACACACACACACACACACACACCCACTTTCACGGTTAGGCAGTTCTTTTTTTCTGGTTTTCGTCTAACACGCTAACACAGCTCTGTGTGCTGTTATGCTCAGTCATCGTTCTTGTGTTGAACATGAATACATTTACTTTGAAAGTAATTATGGGACGTATTTCTTCTTTCATAGCAATTTTCCTTCATACTTTCTTGCCGTGAAATAGGTCTTAAATTCTATTCAAGGTGGTCTTAAAAAGGTCTTAAAAAGTTTTACATTTGAGTTGGTGAAACCTGCTGGAACCCTGACACACACACATTCAGAAAACCAATGACTTTGACTCAAAGGAATCATAAGTGCTGAAATGCTGACTCATTTCCAGTTTGAGGAACTTGGCAATGTTAGCTAATAATCAGCGGTCATCACACTGTGTTATTTCTGTATACATGAAGATGATTTAATGTGTGTGTGTGTGTGTGTGTTCAGGTGAACTCGTGGACGGTGGAGGAGCTCCGGCTGCGTCTGGCCTCTCTGGAACCTCAGATGGAGCAGGAGATCGAGGAGATCCGGCAGCGATATCAGACCAAGAGGCAGCCGATCCTGGACGCCATCGAGGCCAAGAAACGGCGGCAGCAGAACTTCTGAGGAGGAGGAGGAAGACGAGGAAGAGTCGGAGGTTTCATCTCTTTATTCTCTGCGGCAGATTTAACAAACGACAGCTGAGGATCGTTCAAAATATCTGCTCAAGAGACGTCAAGATGTGTAAAACTGTGCGAAGACTTCTGATGATCGAACTGCTGGAGAAGAACTTCCAAAGAGCTTTTGGACAGGATATTAATGACAATATTTCTGCCTGTTTGGAGTCTTCAAAAACTTTTTCCTGGATGAATGATTTCAGGAAAGACGCTTCTGAAACGTATGTTTTGTCTCCCACCCGCTGGACTCTCTCTGTTTGTTACACAGCTGTCTTAAACCACAGTGATGATTGTTCAAATCTCTTAACGTTTAGTTTTCTACTTAACCGCGCGGTACAATATCATTTAAACGGCTGGCTGCTCGACTAAGGTACTCGTCTTTACGTCCGCAAATGTCTCTTCTCAGTGTTGCTGCTCAGTGTTCTCACTTTAGACTGTGAACGTCTAGAGAGCGTCTTAAACAAAAGAAAAAGCGGAAACTACAAGTGCTGATGCAGGAAGAGACTCCGTGCTTTGGATCAGTCGTATTGAATACGTTAAAAATGAGGAAGTTAAACCCTTAAATCTAATCACAAAAGCACCTTTTCTTAAGTTCAGCGTTGATCACTCGTCACGTTATAGTTCAACAAGCACAAGATTAAAAGATCAATAAACCATTTATTAAATATTAAAAGCAAGGTGTTTTGTTTTTGTAAGATGCCGCTCTAATCTTAACTTAAATTACTGGATCTTTCACTTAGCTAATGGTCCCTTCAGGTAAAGGGAATATTTTGGAAACGTTTTGATATTTTGGAGTTCAGATTTTATTCCGCATTAATATTTTAAGGGTCTTTAATCCCCTCCAGTGTCCTCAGTGTTTAATTTGAGTTTCCTCCCCGTGTCCTCCCCGTGTCCTCCCCGTTTCCTCCCCGTGTCCTCCCCGTGTCCACCCCGTGTCCTCCCCGTGTCTTCCCCGTGTCTTCCCCGTGTCCTCCCCGTGTCCTCCCCGTGTCCTCCCCGTTTCCTCCCCGTGTCCTCCCCGTGTCCACCCCGTGTCCTCCCCGTGTCTTCCCCGTGTCTTCCCCGTGTCCTCCCCGTGTCCTCCCCGTTTCCTCCCCTTGTCCTCCCCGTGTCCCCCCCGTGTCCAGCATCTCTTTCCCCCGCAGTAAGCTAAAAACAAAGAGCTGGACCCGGATCAACGGAGCTTTTATTCCCAGGATTTATTATTTCTGATTTGGCACTGAAACGACATCGCACATTAAGAAAATGAAAAGGCAGCTGCCCTTCCTCCTCTTTGGACGCTCCGTTTTCTACTCGCAGCACAGAAACATTTCTATTTTTCTACGTAGGTTTAGTGGTTACAGAAGAGGGGGAGCTTGGTTTGATTTAAACAGATTTAAAAACCAGCTTCTCAGGTCAGAAACTCCTCAGGGTGTAAAATAATAGTCTGTTTATAAATGAGCACAGAAGCTTTATCTGTAAGGTTTAAATCGATGAGTTAAAGGGTTAAATGACAGAAACTGGACGCCTTTCATTAAGTTATATTTAAATAATAAGCGTTGAAATGTGTCGGATGTTTTCTGGGGATAAACTCTCCGCTTGAGGTTCGGTTTTGTTTCGGACTCGTTCGGTTTCTCTCGTGAGCACAAGTCATGATCTCTGCGTTACAAACAAAAGGGATTTTTCTGTCTGCCTTATTTAGTTTTTGTCTTGCACATGGTGTTCCTTTGAATCTGTCAAGGTTTAGGCTCGGACGTGAAACACAGTTTAATATTCACCTTTGATGAATCCTGTAGTGAGTTCAGGAAAAGCAGCAAAAGAGTGAAAAGGCAAAAACTAAAGGGATTTTTCTTCTTTCTGTCTGCCTTGTTTTTGGATGTTCTGCTGTGTTGGTTCTGACAGTGATCTGATGTGAGGATTTTATATGACTGCATGTTGGGGCCATTGTAGGTCAAAACAAATGAATAAAAAAGGAAATAGAGAAGGGGGTTAATTCAAGTGAAAACGATGAGTTTTCAAGTCAAAATGTGTGAATTTACGAGCTTATAAATGTAGAAACTTGCAAGAAAAAGTGACAAAATTACAAAAAACAACCAAAAAACTATATTTTTCTCATAAATCGCGAGTTTCGTAATCAACCCTCAGTAATTCGTATTTGTTTCTTGAAATATGATCTCCTTCCAGGGGCTGTGTATTTATTGTTGAACCTACAATGGCCCTAATTATAGATTTTCTTTGGTTTTAAAAAAAAAGGGAAAATATTTTAAAAGAATGCAGCTTGATTGTTATAATATGATGTCTGATGTTTGGTGCTGATCGTGAAATCTGGCGTCAGAAATCAAGTCGTAATCACTGGATATTAAACAGAAATGAACATGTTCTGATGTTTTCGGACATTTCTAAATGCTTCTTTGGCTTTAAGTGATTCTCTTAACCTTTGTTATTAAATACAAACAAACCACTGAGAGGTACGTGTTCAAAGACTCATCGCCAGTTTGTGAAAATGATCTGAATTACGGTAACATTGTGTCAGGTTTATTACGTGGAATCACTTAACTAGGCTTTAATTTATTTAATAAGTGAATCAGTGAAATGTCTAAATCCTGCTGAAACATATCAAGTGTTTATTTATTCATTTTCTTAGCAGCCAAGATATCACTTTATCTTTTAGATTTTCATTCTCAGCTGTTTCTATGTTTTATAAGATCTTTGGTCCACTAACTCTCAGTAATAGGACATAGGAGTTAAAACAGTGTGAGTTTAAATTCAAGGCATCCTCGGTGTCCATATAAAACTGTGACAAAGCCAACAGATAGACGATAAGAACAAGGAGAAGTGGATTTCTCTGCCTCTTTGTGCAACTTTTGTATTTTCTCCGATGTTTCTACTTATTTTTTTCTGAGTTTTTTTCGCACTTCTTGTTTGACGCCTGAAAAGTTTCTGAAGTTTATTTTACGCCTTAAAGTTTGCAGAGAGGTCGTTCATATGATCACTGATGTTTGGTTTGTGTTTTTTGTTTGCCTGTCTAATAAAAGCTAAGGAACGTTTCAGCTCTGTCTTTTATTTTTGCATTTTTACACGTTCATTATTTTTTATCAGAATCAAGTTTATTGCCAGGTTCGTTTACACATACAAGGAGTTTGCTTTGATACCTGGTGGTGCGAACATCTAAGGAAATGAGTTGGAAGGTATAAAAGTAAAATATATGGATAATACAAAATAAGTATTTTTAAGAAACAGTTTAGCATTCAAAAATAATACTGTTATGTTAGTTTTTTTTATCATTTAGTTTTATGATATGTTTTTAGGATCATTTTCATTTTGGGTTTCCACCACTAGATTATTATTTGATTTAAACTCACTATAAAACAAGAGGAGGAGGAAGTATTCAGTTGCTGTACTTCAGTAACAGTAGAAATACCACATTTAACAAACATTATATTACAGGTAAAAGTCCTTTAGTGTTTATCAGTGAGCAAAAATACTTTTCAGCCAAAATAGAAAAGATGAATATTTAATCAGCTGCAAAACTGATACGGAAGCTGATCGCTCTCCTTCACTGTGACTGAAATAAAGTGCCTGTCTGTCTGTCTGTGGTTTGTTTCTATTTTCCATGACACTATTTGGGAAACTTTCTTTTAAAGTGATCATTAAAGAGTCCTATCCTGCTGATGTTCAGGTGTATATCAGTATGTAGTGTCTCTACTTTAAAGAGTCCTCTCCTGCTGATGTTCAGGTGTATATCAGTATGTAGTGTCTCTACTTTAAAGAGTCCTCTCCTGCTGATGTTCAAGTGTATATCAGTATGTAGTGTCTCTACTTTAAAGAGTCCTCTCCTGCTGATGTTCAGGTGTATATCAGTATGTAGTGTCTCTACTTTAAAGAGTCCTCTCCTGCTGATGTTCAGGTGTATATCAGTATGTAGTGTCTCTACTTTAAAGAGTCCTCTCCTGCTGATGTTCAGCTGTATATCAGTATGTAGTGTCTCTACTTTAAAGAGTCCTCTCCTGCTGATGTTCAGGTGTATATCAGTATGTAGTGTCTCTACTTTAAAGAGTCCTCTCCTGCTGATGTTCAGGTGTATATCAGTATGTAATGTCTCTACTTTAAAGAGTCCTCTCCTGCTGATGTTCAGGTGTATATCAGTATGTAGTGTCTCTACTTTAAAGAGTCCTCTCCTGCTGATGTTCAGGTGTATATCAGTATGTAGTGTCTCTACTTTAAAGAGTCCTCTCCTGCTGATGTTCAGGTGTATATCAGTATGTAGTGTCTCTACTTTAAAGAGTCCTCTCCTGCTGATGTTCAGGTGTATATCAGTATGTAGTGTCTCTACTTTAAAGAGTCCTCTCCTGCTGATGTTCAGGTGTATATCAGTATGTAGTGTCTCTACTTTAAAGAGTCCTCTCCTGCTGATGTTCAGGTGTATATCAGTATGTAGTGTCTCTACTTTAAAGAGTCCTCTCCTGCTGATGTTCAGGTGTATATCAGTATGTAGTGTCTCTACTTTAAAGAGTCCTCTCCTGCTGATGTTCAGGTGTATATCAGTATGTAGTGTCTCTACTTTAAAGAGTCCTCTCCTGCTGATGTTCAGCTGTATATCAGTATGTAGTGTCTCTACTTTAAAGAGTCCTCTCCTGCTGATGTTCAGGTGTATATCAGTATGTAGTGTCTCTACTGGGACATGTCTCCATGCTTTAATGTTCAAAAAGCTCTTTATTTTTCTCATACTGCCTGTGCTGCAGCACCTCTTTTCACCCTCTGTCTGAAACCAGAGCCCAGTGTGCTCTGATTGGTTAGCAGGCCGGCTCTGTTGTGATTGGTCCACCGATTAGAGATGTCCCGCTGCTTACCCTATCACGTACAATGTGTTGGAGCGTTAGCAAATAAAACGTGTTCCTTAGTGAAGTCACTTTGTTCTGGAAGTGCACACAAACCGATATAAAACACTACAGGAGAGGGACAACCCCCCAAAAGCAGGAATAGGGCCTCTTTAATGAAACTACATAAAATGGAAACCATGGCGTGACTTCAGGAAGTGTGTGTGCTCAGCAGTTTATGATACATATAGTAATATAGTAGAGTGCGTTTAGTGTGTGACTGATGGTCATATTAAATGTCAGACTGACGGCAGTGATCCATCATCTGAGTCGTTCCTCTAATGAACTCTGTGGCTCCGAGCCCAACATCCTCACAGAGAGGAACTGAACTCAAGCCAAAAGTCCTCTATAAGAACTGAGAGGGGGGGGGGGGGGGGTGAAGAAAATGCTGAATATGTGTCTGCTATAGTTTCATTATTTCACTCAAATGTTATTGTTCTCCCGTCTCTTAATAGTTTTTTTAGTTATATATTATTCTACTCAATGTGATGTTTTTGTGTTCCTGTTACCTGTGACTTTGTGATGAGTTATTTATTTTATTGTATTTATTATTGTATTTATTTGTATTATTATTATTTTTTCTGTGAACATGACCTAATGGGATAGGGCATGGGTATTTTTCTCTCCTTTTTCTAGTTTTATTTAAAGGGCCCCTATTATGCTTTTTGGGGTTCTTCCCTGTTCTATAGGTTTCAGTGCATGTAAATGGTCTGCAGAGGCAAAAATCACCCTCTCAAAAACCTCTTGTTTCAACTTCTCCCACAAAAGTAATTTTCAGATTATCATGATATTTGTTTTATTTCATAGTGTGCATGCTGTTTCCCTCCATCCCCCCCACAGTCCTGCAGGCCTTACATCGTTCACGTTATTCTTCACATTCATGTTTTTCACAGAGGAAATCACATCAAGCATCCGAACAAATACTGTCCATCCCGAAACCTCCGACATGCACAGAAGAACAGACAGATTGTCATTGGAAGACCCAGATTTATAATCCACCGCGTCATTTAACGTCAAAGAGTCATTTACAATATGGACGCTTTCTTTCTTTTTTAAGGCATCTGATCCAACGTCGCTGAGTTGTTGTTTCCACTCAGTCATGCAGCGACAGAAGATCCCTCATGACAATTCCACATCAGTTCACTTTGGTTTTAATTTGATTTAAACCAACATTTTGAATTTGATTAGCCTATTAAATGCCTAATCTTAGTTGTCATTACCACCATTATAATGCTACGACGGAGCCATCTGCCCCTAATGCCATCGAGAAATAAAATACACGCTGTTAACGAAACTTCCTCAGCTAGGTTTAAAGATATGAATTATAATTCCCTTAGATTTAGTCAATCGTGTTTGCACCAATTTAATAAGGGCTAAACTTCAGGTGTTTTAATCTGGTTCAAAGCTGCTGCCAGGGTTCAGGTTGTACAGAGACTGTGTGTTCATGCAGGATTGAAATTGGGATCTTTTGGGGCCTGAACAAACTCTGGTAAGGTTTAGTAAAAGATCCGGGTTTGGGTTAAAAGTTTAAACAAGTACATTGTGACGTGACCTAAGCAGGTATTTAAGTAAAGTACGTGCATTTCCATACTTGCACAACTTACAAATGTTCAAGTTTACCTGAAAGTTAGCTATCCATCTCAACCTCCTTCGTTTCTATTTACATTTTGTCACCTGACTTTCTCCTTAAACCGTCATTATTACCACCGCTGATAACAGCCATTTAATGGGCTGATAACACAGTTAAAACAGTTTTAATCGGCTCTCTTCACAGCTGATGCTACACGTTGCTATAGTTGGTCTAGTCTATATAAATAACTTGAGCAAGTTAAGTCTGTTCCGCTAATAATGTACGTGACTTAAGTCTGAAGTGATGTTTAAAGAGAACTGGATTCAGCTTTAAGCACATTTTACAACTTGTAGACCCTAATGATTTAAATAAGGGCTATAAAAGTGTTGGGTAGTTGATGTGAGTCACAGAAAAAAAGGATTCGCTGATTTCCAGACGTCACTTTCCCAATGTAAGCCAATGGGAAAAAGTATTTTTGGGCCTAAGGATGTCGCGGACTGACAGGGAAGTTGTAGTACCGCCGTTTGGCCACTACGAAAATTTGCTTCAACATCCTACAAGGGTGAAAGTCATGTGTTTATTGATCCATCCATCTTAACGCTCTTTATACGACGTCCCTTAACATCCTTTGCTCCCATCAGAAACACAATATGATGGAGTTGAAATCTGAGTTAATGTCTTCTATATTTATTATGAAAACACTACTTCGGAGCTTCTATGGACCTGCTTACATTAATGTGGTGTGTTTTTTAGTGTTCTTTCGTTGACAATCCGATTATTATAAAACCCTTAAAAGGATGCAATGTTCCAGTATTTTTAAAACAATATGATCATTGATGGTCAAATGGTTTGTGTGGTGTTTTTTAATATGTTGTATGTACTGTCATTTCATCCTTCTGAGAAGGACTTGCATTATTATAACCACTGGAGTTTGGAAACAGTTAAAATGGCGGCTCCTCACAGCTGATGCTGCTCCTTCCTCTTCAGTATGTTGGAGTAAGATGGATGAAGAAGAAGAAGACATACTTTATTAGCTGTAGTTAATCACACCTCCTTCGTCCTCGTAGTCTATCGTCCTTGACACTCTGTAACGATTGACCTTCTTGCAAGAATAAACTCCCTAAAAGACTGTCTTATTCCAAGAATCTTCATTTCAGTATAACGGAAAGGTTTCCTCACCATTTTATTATCATTTGTTAGTTTGTCTCGATAAATGTCCACCACACCTCACAGCTGATGCAGCTCCTTCCTCTTCAGTATGGAGCAGTAAGATGGATGCTCCACGTAGCTGTAGTTAATCACACCTCCATCATCCTCATAGTCTATATCGTCCTCCTCCATGTCATCAGTATCATCATCCCCCTCCTCCTCTTCCTCTTCCTCCTCTTCTTCTGGCTCGTTCTCGCAGCTCATGTTGATTTTCCGCCGGTGGTTCTTCCTCACCGAGGCCTCCAGAGCTTTCTGCCGGCGGTAGAAGTGAGAGAACTTGTTGAAGATGATGGTGATGGGCAGCGCCACCACCAACGTGCCGCCCAGAATACATCCGCTCGCTGCCAGCTTCCCGGCCACCGTGTCGGGAACAACGTCTCCGTACCCCACCGTGGTCATACTGACGGTGCCCCACCACCAGCAGGCCGGGATGGTTTCCAGACCCACGTTCTGAAACAGAGGGGGCTTTATTATTAGGAGGTTAAATAAGAAATACATTCAAATGTTTAAAAAGCCATGGGATTTTGAAGTTACAGAACTGTACTGTCTGCATTAACATAATTATTATAGAACTAGTTACAGTATTAAATCATTCAAATATTGTTGAACCATTATTTATTTGTTACTATTTTTTTATTATGATTATGTATTTTTTTTATTATTAAAGTTGTTACATTTTGTTATTTTTATTCTTATTAGGATTAGTATAAATTAACAATTTTTAATCATTATAATTGTAATATTAAATATTATTTAACCATTATTTATTTTTTTACCATTTATTTTTATTATGATTATAATTTTTATTATTTTATTTAACTAGTAAAATATTGTTATTTTTATAACATTAATTATTGTTATTACTATTAAATTATTATGAATAATTAATATTACTATTATTACAATAAACATTAAATATTATTTTTAAGATGATTAATATTAGAATTATGATTATGATTGTATTTGTATTATTTAATTATTATTCATTTATCAACAATATCTAGTTTTTGTATTATTATTATTATTAAAATTATAGTTTTAATACATTTGTTGTCCTTGTCTTTGCAAACTTATAGAAACATTGTTAAATAAATAATATCATTTTCTTCTGAAACACCCTACAGACACACTGGCTAAAAGAAGAATTAAAAATCATAAAATAAGTGAAATGTTTTTATATGAAATACAGATTAAGAGTTGAATGTTACCGTTTCATATTCTGCGGTGTAAGCGATGCCAGAGAAGACGGAGACTCCCACAGCGAGATACAGCAGCAGGATGCCCACCTCACGGTAACTGTGCTGCACGAAACACACAAAAACACTCCTTAGAAACACTCCTTAGAAACACTCCTTAGAAACACTCCTTAGAAACACTCCTTAGAAACACTCCTTAGAAACACACAGAAACACTCCTTAGAAACACTCCTTAGAAACACTCCTTAGAAACACACAGAAACACTCCTTAGAAACACTCCTTAGAAACACTCCTTAGAAACTTCAAGTACACATAATTCCACAGGCTCTTCATGGCTGCAAATTAAAGCTTAACAGGTTATTGACATTTTGGTTTTAGCTGTTTACTTTTGTCTGTCTGTCTGTCTGTTGTCTGTCTGTCTGTCTGTCTGTCTGTCTGTCTGTCTGTCTGTCTGTCTGTCTGTCTGTCTGTCTGGTTATATTTATATATCATTCTCAGTAAAACGGCCCACAAGTTATATCAAAGGTACCAAAACTAAAATACGTTCATGTCCGATTGATATAGAAATAACCAAAATGAGTTATATATATTGTTTTTAAGAAAAGCCTCACGACCCAACTGTTCCACGCTGCTTTTTACTGACTGTCCTTATTTATTTATTTTATTCTAACCTTTATTGCTCTAGTCTTTTTTTATATTACCATATTTTACTCAATATGTTCCTTAAATAACTTTTTATTTTATAGTATATTTTCTCCTCATAGCATTGTGAAGCACCTTGAGATGACGTTGTTTTTAAAGTGTGCTATATAAATCAAATGTATTATTATTATTTGTATATGAGTGTGTTGAGGGCCGTTGATCGTATAAAAGCATAGAAACCAGGAGCCAGATTGTAAGCATGCGTCCAAGATGAGGCAAACAAAATGAAGCGCAGCGCAAGTTCAAGAAAGGAAGACTGGTTCTACATTAATTCACTCCTTAGCTGCATATAATCAGCTTATTATGGGCGCTCTCTTTGAACCAATCACATTTCACCACAATCTCCAGGAGCCAATCATCGTGCTGAAGTCAAGCTTTGAAATGGTTCAAATCCAGATCTTCAGCATCTTCTTCTCCTCATCAATTCCAGATCTTCATCCCTTCTCCTCATCAAATCCAGATCTTCATCATCCTCTTCATCCCACCTCCTCATCAAATGTTCTATCATGCTCACGGCTGCATTTCCCCCTTAAGATATACGATATCAGGATCGGGGTCTAATCGGAAAAGACTATTAACATTTCCATCATATGGCGCAGGCGTAAATAAATGTTCTTTAAACAACAAAGGAAATCTCTCCTGATTGAAGTGGCGGTATTAAATCCTAAATTGGCTCCAGAGTAAATCTGTGTTTGTTTGTGAGGAGGAGAACACTTTGAATATTGTGTTTAAAAACCTC
The DNA here is from genome assembly GCA_031216635.1 of Dissostichus eleginoides. Classification (NCBI taxonomy): domain Eukaryota; kingdom Metazoa; phylum Chordata; class Actinopteri; order Perciformes; family Nototheniidae; genus Dissostichus; species Dissostichus eleginoides. The sequence goes on along the minus strand of CM062265.1, from coordinate 6,706,050 downwards.
CATTGCCTTTGAAAAAATGAAGTTGATATGTAGTAAAGAAACCGATCATTTCTCAGTGTGTCACTTTTGATGCCGCTCACGAACCAGGAGCTTTTATTAAAGTTCTGCTTGGATCTTAATGTAAATATAAATGCATCCGAATCCAGTTACCAGTGAAACATAAAACGAATTATCTAAGATCATGGTTCATCTTTTCACATTACAGCTCATGCAAGTAGAGCTCATGTTGAGACATAAAGAGGGAAACATGAGCTCCTGAGAGACTCGTTGTGATGTAATGGAGACGCTGCTCTGTGAGTCTCTGCTGCTGTAACTGATACACTTCCCATCGTACACTATAATAACATTACACGTCACAACAAAACTCCACTGATTCAGTCCTGGAAGATTTCCATCAATAATTAATGCTCAAAAGGAAAAGTCCTGTTCCAGACAATCCGTGTTTGCAGAACTGAGGAGCAAAACATGCCTTAGTTATGTTAACCGTATATATATATGAATTTAAAGGTAAAATTAGAGATAGTCTAAAAAGCTTGACTTGACCATAAAATATTCTGCTGTAGCCTACTGATGAGCAAAAATTGGGACATCTTTTTAGTTTCGATTTGTCCAAGAAAGCAAATGTATTCTTTAAAAGGTACTATACGTAGCAGTATGTAAAAACATGTTCATTTGTAAACGCATTTTCACCATAGTTAGAGTCTATGATTGTCACTTAAACACAAGACCCTACCCATCTTTCTCAATTTGCTGTGAGGAGATGGATGAGATATTTAGGTACAGCGGTGAGTTCAAATGTAATCTTGAAAAGTGCAAAAAAATTTTTTTAAGATTCTTAGCTACATACAGCAAAGAAGTGGAGCGATTACACTTCAATGTCTGTTGGGTTGCATAGCACTGATCGGGCACTAATAACCGCAAAAGAAAGAGCAAGAAGAAATTGACTTTAACATTTAAATCTGTATCGTACAATCAATGATGTTATCGTGTAGGCTACAATAACAACAAATCACTTTCTTTTAAACAGGAAGGCAGGGTTGAGAACTAGCTACTGTAAACTGAGTAAAGCTAAGGTTAGCCAGCTAGCTGTAAGCTAAATTAAACTAAGGTTAGCCAGCTGCTGAGCCTACGTTTGGCTAAGTTTAGCATGCTAACTCTAACCGAGGTTAAGCCGAGGTTAGCTAGCTAGCTGCTAGCTGTACTAAGCAGTATTAATATGGCGTTGGTTGCTTTTTAATGGTCACAAGTGTCTCAAATAAGAAGCATTTTTTGGAAGTTCTACCAAGTACTTTAAATCAGTACTTGTTGTTATTTTCCAGTGCTGAAAAGTGAATAATCTTTTCACAATGATGGTCTTAAGATTGGACCGGGAAAGATGCTTGATTTTTTTGGGAATGCTGCACTCTGGTCCAGTTTTGTATAGATTTAAGGTGTCTTCTCAAAAAAAATTCAATAGTTCAAAAATGCAGTGATACAAACTTAAATATCAACATTTGTTGCAGTAGGAACTAGTGTCCCTATGTTTCAACTTAAAACAAATTGCATCCTGCATCTAACAAGCTTTTGTTTGTGAAACTTCTATTTGGCTTGTTTATATTTCACTCTCCAACTTCCTGTAGTGTGTTCATAAATCAAAAACCAACAACAACGTTTGTCAGCTCGCTCCTACATCGTTCCATCACCCTTTATCTGAAGCGTCTGCAGAAAAGGTCAACAGACCAGAGTGTCACACAGAAAATAAAAAATCAATGGCATCATATTTTGTCTTCCTTGAGGGTCTCTGAGGTTTAATGTCACTGCGTGTCGGTCTGCCGCGAGTCAGAAGTCAAACGTTAAATAATTCAGTCCGTCTCACCCTGAGTGTCGCTCCCAGAGACCGAAGTCCTGTCGAGTGTCGAGCCAACTTCAAAACCCTGAAGACCGTCATCAACTTCAACACCTGAGAGGAGACATGAGGGAAGAGATGAAGGGAGACAAGATTCATGCTTTTTATTACATTTTCTACCATCAAAAAACCCTTAAAAACAACAGCAGCCCAGGTGGTGATTACAAGATAATGGCACACTGAATGTACCCTTACGTTACGTGCATTTCTGATATTTACAAGATATAAATTGCCCATTGAATCTGCAATCATGTAAAGGGTTTTTTGGGCTTTATTAATTAAAAACTGGACATGCAACAACCTCAGCGGCTCAGATGATTTGTAAACATCAGATAAAGCACACAGTGTTACAGTTACATCACATATCAACCTTTGAGAGGAGCAATACAATACATATGTGATATAGAAGAACGTACGTGTGCAGTAAATAAAAGAGCAAACATGATATTATTTTTGAATGATAGTGACATCTTTAAATGTGGAACATATCCAGTGGTGCAATGCACGTCAATAACTGTACTTAAGTACACATTCGAGGTACTTGAGTATTTCCCTTTCATGCTAATAATACTTCTACTTAGTGAAATTATATTTGTTCAAGTTTGTTTGTAGAAACACTCAGACCTTCCTCACCTTTGGACTGATTTCTATGTGAAGGACATGAGACATTTATTTCGGGAAAACAAAAGGATGAGATGTCTAGGGCCAGAGTCTAACGATTTGTTCAAATGTAATTTTGGGGGAAAAAAGTGTTGACAAATATAGTAAGTCTTAGCTACATGAAGCACAGAAGTGAGCCATTAAGCTTCCATCTATGATGAGTTAGTTAATCACTGATCAGGCACGAATTACTACAAATAAATTACATTTGAGGTACTTTAGAATGTCCATCTCATGCTAATAATACTTCCACTTAATTCAATACTGTACTTTTACCTGCATTTGTTTGATATCAAAGTCTATGAATGTGCAAATCTGCACTTTTATTGTATGGGAAAAACGGCTTAGCAATTAATTGAATTTTGAATTTGTTTACATGCAAAGAAACAAACAAACCTGTATGAGTCTCCCCATAAAAAGGTTACATCCATACACTATTTGTACATTATAAAGTATGATAAGGTGTACCCGAATGAGTCTCCCCAGGTCTCCCAGCTGAGACTCGTCTCCCAGCAGGAGCTCCAGAGGCAGCGTGATGTAGATCGGAGCCACTGACACCAGATCAATAATGTTCAGAGGCTGGTGGAAGAACTTCCTCTTGTTGGGAGCGAGCAGCAGCCGCATCACCACCTCAAACACGGAGACAACAGATTCGATTTTACACTTTCATTGATACGATAATAACCTGTTATTACTGTAAATACACATCATATCCTAACGTATCTTGTTGTATCGTATCTCATCATATCGTTAAGGAAAAATATCATATTGTGTCGTACAGTAACATATCGTATTATATAAAATCAGATGAATGCAAATACCACATTGTAATATATCGTATCATATGGTATTATTTGGAATTGTATCGTATCAGTATGCACCATTATTTATTTCTATAATCTCCTCACCTCGAATGTGAACCAGCAGGTGCAGAAAACCTCCAGAGCCTGTGAGGTCGGGTCGTCGATCAACTTCCCTTCACCTTCAAACGTCTGGAAGATAACAGGTGGGAGGTTATTTATTAAGATGACAATTCTACTTTTTATAGCCTTATTTTTCACCAAATACCAGCAGAGTCCTCCTTTATCAATGAGTAACTTTTACACTTTTTAAACTTTCAAATCCATGATGTTTCTCAAGCAAGTTCTACAGAATGAAGAAGAGTCTTTTTCAATGACCTCTAAGCCGATAAATGGACGTTGCATATTGATGAACCTCAGATATAATATATCCTCAGAAAGCACACGTTACACTGAATCTAAAAATGTGTGTATCATGTCTGTGTGTACGGATTTGACTGAGATATGACTTTGAAAAGTGGTCTGATTTTTACCAAACAACTCCTAATAGGTACAAATACACAGAGATGTCAAAAGTACCACATCCTTTACTCAAGTAGAAGTACAGATACTCGTGTTTAAAAATACTCTGGTGAAAGTAGAAGTACTGACTAAACTTCTTTACTCAAGTAAAAGTAAAGAAGTATGGGCTTTGAAATGTACTTAGTAAAAAGTACCCATAACTAGCAGCTGTTTTAAAGAGTACCTGACCTCCCTTTATATTAATAGAACAATAATGTCATTGTTAGCTAATGAATGTTTCCATGCTGAACAACGGCAACATGACAACGTTTTCATTGGTCCCTCTTCTTTAGAGAAGACCAGGAAATGATGGATACACGGATCGTGTTCAAATCAATAGGCACGCAATGACTCTAAATAATAATGATCACGCCACCAAACACACATTCAAACTAAAGGAACCAGCCTGTTTGGAACATGGAAGAAGTAGAAAGTACAGGTATTTGTGTTCAAAATGTAAGAAGTAAAAGTAAAAGTCGTCAGAAAAATAAGTAGTGGAGTAAAGTACTGATACCAGAAAAATGTACTTAGGTACAGTAACGAAGTATTTGTACTACTTCCCAACTCTGCAAATACACAGTCCTAAACCCTCCAATGGAAACTGAGAGTGTGTCACCTCGGGGATGCTGTTGATGCACGTGATGGCGATGGAGCTGAGCAACACGCTGATGGACACCAGGCTGAACATCTTGCTCGGGATCGAATACCCTGGGTTCTCCAACGTCAGCCACAAACACTTCCTGATGTTCCCGTGCCGAACCTCCTGGAAGTGCTTCATGTCTCTGAGAGGACGGAGGAGGTGGATGTGAGTCTGTGTTGGGAAAATACTGAATGTACTCTTCCAATATCAGAGTAACATGATAACAACGACCCAACTGTAGCTGTGTACATGACAGGATGTATGATTACCTAGAAGAGCATCAGGACTGTTTTAGGCATATGATAGCTATGTGATTAACATGATGATTCAGCCTCTATGGAGATAGACATATGACAAGCATGATCATTTCTGACGTGGAGCTAATCTGAACTAAACATTGAATACTGCTTTCTATTCCTCCATCTTGTGACTGTGTAACTCCCTCTCTTGTATATCAGCCTGTGAAGGACACTGTTCAGGAACTAGTTGATGCTCTGTATGTGATGACTACTTCCATTCTTGAGAGGATCAGAAATACATGGATCCTGAGATTGAAGCTCAAGCCGGTGAAGAGTGATATTTCTCTAACAGTCTGGCTGCACGATTAATCCTCTACTCACAGGTTTGAAGAAGTCTTTGTACCTGTTGAGGTCTGATATCTCGTCCACAGACGTGTCCACGCTGCTCACGTCGCTATCCTCGTCCCAGCTGTGGTGCCGCGAGCTCTCCAGCTTCCTGTCGTGGAAACGGTAACTGCAGCAGGAGTCCAGGAAGAACTCGTTGATGCCCCAATACTCGATCTCCTGACTGCCGGGAAACACGAGACAAATCAGTTTAGTGTGAGCACCGGTTAGAGTCTTTAAATCATGAAAAAGAATATAAAAAAAACATGTAGAAACATCCCTTTAAAAGCTCTCACACAACTATTATCCAAGTCTTAATTATCCAGTCGATGCTCATTGATTAAAAAACACATGCTTTTAACGAGATGAACAGCTTGGTTCCTTATTTTGCCTTTAATATTTGAAGTCTCAGTTTATATGAGAAATAGTTTGTTTGAAAACGTTTATTTATTTTTTCCACTGCTTTTTTTGTGAATAAAGAAGCATATTTAACTTTTCGATCGCATCTGGACATTTCTTTTAGTTCTTCTCTCAACAACAAGCGTCTATTCATCGGTCAGCCCACGAGTGAATCACAGACAAAAGACTCAAACAAATGGATATCGTGGTCACTACACTTACTGTTGAAAAGACTTCTGCATAAACAGTTTGAGCTCGCACACGTTTCAAGACATTAAGCTCATTGTGAAATGCATGTGTTTGTGAAATAATGAGAGTACTGGGCTGGGTAAAGGAAACTTGGATTACACTGCAAGAATTGTGATTTTAAATATAAGTTTTGCCATAGATTTGCTGTGTAAAAACCCTTTGACTCATCAAGACATTTCTCAGTTTTTACAAGTAGTCCTTCATCATGGAAGTAAGGCATTGAAGAACATTTTTTTTAAGTATTAAAGGTAACTAATTGACATACTGTACACATTTTGTGGGATAAGTATTCATTAAGACCCTGTTAAGTTGATTTGTCTGCTTCTGAAATGGCTGTAAAGTTTTCTTGCAGATGTAAACCTGATGCAGACCTGAAGGAGAACACACAGCTCCTCCATGATGTGCAAGAATTGTGATTTTAAATGAACGCTTTGATATAGATTTGCTGTTGTAAAAAGCCTTTAACTCATCAACACATTACTCAGTTTTTATAAGTTATCCTTCATCATGCATGTACAGTAAGGCATTCCAGTTTACAGAGTGTTCAAGGTTAGTAAATAACATACAATAGAAATAGTCATTTTGTGGGATAAGTATTCATTAAAGCCCTGTAAAGTTGTTTTGTCTGCTTCTGCATTTAACGTAAAGTGTTCCTGTGAGTCTTGCAGATGTAAACCAGACCTGAAGGAGAACACACACAGCTCCTCCATGATGTGAAGTTTCCCCGTCTGGTAGAAGTGTAGAACGTAAGGAAACAGGCCGGGGTTTCTATCGAAATAAAACTCCTTCTGCTGCACGTCATAGTCGTCACACACCTGCAGGAAGGGAAGATAAGATAAGATTGAAAGTACTTTATTGATCCCAATTTGGTAAATGTTTGCGTGCAGCAGCATAAAAAGACAAGGCATTGTACAATCAAAATGTAAAGAAATAAACATTCCAAAATGTAAATAGAAATAAAATAGCATTAAAAAAGTAGAAGATATACATGTTAAATTACAAATGTACAGTAACAAAATATAAAGCAGGATATTACATTTACATAAGTATGTGAGGAATGGAATATTACATATTAGATTGGATATAAATGTACAATGTACAGTGTGATTTTAAGTCCAGTTATCCAAGAGAAGCTATGGAGCAGAGAGTTCTCTGCCAGCCAGAGGAGATTTGTTATGAAGGGAAGTAAAGAAAGAGAAACTAGAAAATGCATTTCCTGCTGAAAATGCGTGCGAATGCTGTAAACTGTGAATATCTGTGGCTGAATTTAGCTGAAAATGCAGAAAAAGCTGAATATTTTATTAGTTGAATGGTAGCTGCTTTTAGCTACAGAGACCAAGTAAGTGTGTTGCTGAACTTAGCGGAGAAATGCAGAAAAGTGAAATGATTTGAATCAAATAGTTACAGCTCAAATGCATTGCAATGACTTTGTTGAAAACTTGAAAGTGAAATGTTAAACTGGAAGAGTAGGACAAATAGTGAAGAAGCTTAATATTTAAAAGAAAAGATTTAAAAAATGTATAAACAACAACATCTATAGCCTCAATGTCCTGAAATAGCTGAATACGTTAATAGTTGAATGGTTTATAGCTGAAAGTAGGCTGAAGGAGTTAGATATGAAATGTAAGTAGTAGTGAATGAATGTGTATTAAGAAGAGAAAAGAAAGTAAAAACGCTTTGAAAAGCATCAGAATATTTTAACTGCAAACTTTTGAACTAAAACCAAACGTCACCAATAATGTATAAAATATGTGGAACATGTTGAAGTCAGTATGAAGTCTCCATCAGACAGAAAAGAATAGGCTGAGACAGTCTTTAAACTCCAGTCTGTTTGTTGTGTTTGAGGTGACGACGTTATGAAACACCTGTGTGTGTAAGCCCAGAGATCAAAGGTTACCATGGTGACGATGTTATCAAACACCTGTGTGTGTGAGCCCAGAGATCAAAGGTTACCATGGTGACGACGTTATCAAACACCTGTTTACATCAGCCCAGAGATCAAAGGTTTCCTTGGTGACGACGTTATCAAACACCTGTTTACATGAGCCCAGAGATCAAAGGTTTCCATGGAGATGTGCTATGAAAGGAGAGCCTTTCCATTGTTCTGAAGGAGAAATAAACCTCTTACATTTCTAACTATAGTTTAAAAACGGTAGCTGCTTTCGGTAAAATGTCAACGTGTGTGTGTGTGAGTGTGTGTGTGTGTGTGTGGTAGAGATGTTCAGTGTGTGTGTGGTAGAGATGTTCATTGTGTGTGTGTGTGTGTGTGTGTGTGTGTGTGTGTGTGTGGTAGAGATGTTCAGTGTTTGTGTGTGTGTATGTGTGTCCCTGTCTGACTGTGTGTGAACATATGCAGTATACACATCCAGTGTTTGTGTGTGCGCTGATTAAATGATGTCACTCAGGTGTGTGGCCCCAATCTGCCCAGCAACACCATGGTAACCAACTGCAGCACTGAGTCCCATTAAGAATGCATTGAGGATTATATCTGACAATTTTGCCACCTGTTCAAAAACTATGGCTCCTATAAAAAAATGATCAGACCGTGAGCATCAGGGAACCCCAATGAACTGATAAATGTTTTTTGTTTTTTTTGGGTTTTGTGTGTAAAATGTGGAGATGGGAGCAGTTTGTTTAAATTGTAAAAAAAAGAGTTTAAAAAGCTGAATATTTCAAAAAGTATAAATGTCGTAAACAAGAAAAGTCATAGCACACATGTCCTGAAGGAGCTGAACATTTAAATATTTGAATGGTTTCTGTAGCTGAAAGTTTGTGGAAGGAGTAGCATTTGGCACAAGGTGTAGGTAAAAGAGGATTTGAAGGTTCCTCCCATTGAGTTACATGTTAAAAAAAGAGTATAAAAAGCTGAATATTTCAAAAAGTATAAACTATTTTGAAAAAGTTGAACGTTTCCCATCATGTGCTGAAAAGGCTGAATATTTTGATATTTGAATGGTTTCTGTAGCTGAAAGTATGCTGAAATTATTGAGAAAGATTTGAAGAACTATAGTGGAATGCTGTTGCACAGCATTCACACTAATGATGTGAAAAAGGGAGGAGAAATTATCTATTGTTTATAAGACAGATCCCAGTAATGGACCCACCTTCAGGATGTCCTCCTCGGAGTCACAGGCCAGCAGTTTTCCCAGTCTGGTGTCGGGGAATTTCTTCAGAGTGTCGCAGCAGAGGCTCCTCTTCAGACCCCCGACGTTCACGTGGACCAGAGCCTCGTCCGAGTCCTGCAGGACCCAGCCGGGCAGCCGCTCCTTCACCATGGTGCTGCTGACACAGGCAGAAAGTAGATAAATATTCAAATGGTATTAAAGGTCACCTATTATGCAAAATCCACTTCTTCATGTCTCTTCTACATCAACATGTGTCCCCTCTTCTTCATGTCTCTTCTACATCAAAATGTGTCCCCTCTGTGTAAAGAGATTCTGAAAGTTTCAGGAACAAAGATTCTCTCTCTTTTTGTCCTGATCCATTTCTACAAAAACCTGTCTGAAAATGAGCTGATCAGATTTTGGCCACTTTATGATGTCATAACGATGTTTTGGCTTGTGTAACCATTAGCCAATCACCAACCAAGGTAACCCCCCCCCCCACCTTATCACCTGAATCTCCTCCTAGAGCACCATTGTGTTCTTTTTAACCAAATATCTCTCAGAGGGGGCGTGGCGAGGGGCTCCTTATTTTCATCTAAAGTAACAGACAGAGAATCAGCACTTTGGAAATGCCTTGTGTTGAAAGGTGCTATATAAATAAACTTTCCTTGCCTTGCCTATAATGTCTCAAGACCTGTATATGCTACTTATGTCACTTGTTGTTGTTTTTTAGATTGCTGCTACTCGTTTTTAGCCATGGATGTGTATTTATTTGTCTTCATTTTGATTATATGTCTAATGTATGCTACACTTCTCTATATTTAATAAGTTAGCTAAATCTTTATTATAGCTTGCCTTGTTTACCTGCTATGCACTTTTTGCTGTAGCACTGTAAATGTCCCGCTGTGGGACTAATGAAGGGATTCTGATTCTGGAAAATGTTATAAATCCTGGGGGAGAGCAACAGAGACGGATCCTTCTCCCAGGACGGACAGACGTGCAATAGATATCATGTGTTTTAGACTAAACATATAATATTACTTATTTAATACAAATTATATTGTGTGTTTCAAAGCTTGATTGATCATGTTTGCCACAGAGCTCCAGTGTTGTTAAAACACATCAATGAGCCACTGTTCATAACCATGAACACACACACTGTAGTTTATATTGACTCCCACACACACCGTCCTGCCGACACACATAGTGACTACAGCGCCTACATTGGAATTAATCCACCGGTGAAAATAGTCCCTAACAAAGGCACTATTTTCTCCTTTTGTGTGTCTGAATAAAACTACACAGATCCGTTTTGATGGGAAGTCACAGAGGACGTATATTTAGATTCTTAGAGATATATATATATTTTCCAGAGACACAATGGGTTTCATCTTGTGGGCTTCTTTTGGAATTGCTCAACCAAAAAAACTTGTACTTTGATAACAATTGAAAGATAATAATAAAAAACCAAATGAGAAACTGTTTAAGGAAATACTGAGACTTCAAAATATATAGATTTCATTTGGGAGGCATTTCAGAAAAGCATCACATAATTCAACTTCATAGTATCAGTATATGAACTCTCTCTGGAGGAAACACAGGGATTATAGTCTTTGCAGACCATTTACATGCACTAAAAACCTATATAACACACTACAGGGAAAGTAACAACCCAAAAAAGCATGATAAGGCCTCTTTAAATGATTCACATCTTCACAAAGATCAGATGCACTTGGGGCACAGACAGAACATATTGTTTGTTTTGATCTTTCCCTTGGATTTGTTGACAATAATAAACACACAGCAGCCTCTGGAGATGTTTTAAATAAGTGACATTGAACTTAGTTTTGGGACAAGGTTTATGAAATGAAAGTGTTCCAATTTTTCTTTATCTAAAGCTGAATCAGCAAATCCCCCCAAAAAGTAACTGACATCTTTCTGGCAACGAAGAGCCAGATTTAATGTTCTGCTCCCAATGTTTCCGCCCCTGTTTTCAGATGCAGCCACTCTCATTTCAGCTACTCTGCTAAATGCACTCTGGACACTAATTTAATCTACGGGGCGTTCTGAAGTTAAAACAAAAACACAGCGTGTGTTGGTCGAGAGCCCAGAAGCTTTTACTGGATTTCAGATCTTTGAAGTTTGGGTGTTTTTCTGCAAAATGAGCCAAAACACAGATTATAGAGAGTTGTGCTTCTGTGAGGATTGATTTCATATCAACATTATCATGGCTAAAAGCATCTTGTCCTCATGTGATCAGGTTTATAAAAGCACACATAGAAGCAGCCAAAACAGAAAGTAACTCCCACTCTCTCTCCTCTCCTCTGAACGCCCACTCTGCACACACACAATAATGAAATCACTCCACAGATGATTCATAACAAACTTTATATCAAACTCAAACTGTGAAAAGTGTTGTGAAGTTTTTAAGTCGCTTTCCTGCCGCAAAGTGTTCCTAAAATGTATTTTTATTACAGTCACATGTTAGTAATAGTGCCAAGAAACAAAATGTATTTGGCCTATTTGTTCTTTTCTAATATTGCTTAGCAACAAGTGGAGTTTTATGGAATAAAGATGAAATGTGGATCATCATATCTTTAAAAAATGTTACTAAAGGGGCATCATTATGCACATTTTCAGGTGTATATCAGTATGTAGTGTCTCTACTTTAAAGAGTCCTCTCCTGCTGATGTTCAGGTGTATATCAGTATGTAGTGTCTCTACTTTAAAGAGTCCTCTCCTGCTGATGTTCAGGTGTATATCAGTATGTGTGTCTCTACTTTAAAGAGTCCTCTCCTGCTGATGTCAGGTGTATATCAGTATTTAGTGTCTCTATTTAAAGAGTCCTCTCCTGCTGATGTTCAGGTGTATATCAGTATGTAGTGTCTCTACTTTAAAGAGTCCTCTCCTGCTGATGTTCAGGTGTATATCAGTATGTAGTGTCTCTAATTTTAAAGAGTCCTCTCTGCTGATGTTCAGGTGTATATCAGTATGTAGTGTCTCTACTTTAAAGAGTCCTCTCCTGCTGATGTTCAGGTGTATATCAGTATGTAGTGTCTCTAATTTAAAGAGTCCTCTCCTGCTGATGTTCAGGTGTATATCAGTATGTAGTGTCTCTAATTTAAAGAGTCCTCTCTGCTGATGTTCAGGTGTATATCAGTATGTAGTGTCTCTAATTTAAAGAGTCCTCTCCTGCTGATGTTCAGGTGTATATCAGTATGTAGTGTCTCTAATTTAAAGAGTCCTCTCCTGCTGATGTTCAGGTGTATATCAGTATGTAGTGTCTCTACTTTAAAGAGTCCTCTCCTGCTGATGTTCAGGTGTATAATATGTAGTGTCTCTACTTTAAAGAGTCCTCTCCTGCTGATGTTCAGGTGTATATCAGTATGTAGTGTCTCTAATTTAAAGAGTCCTCTCCTGCTGATGTTCAGGTGTATATCAGTATGTAGTGTCTCTAATTTAAAGAGTCCTCTCCTGCAGTATAGGACCCCTTTAACTGAAACCCCTAACTCAGGAGGGAGAGGCTGCAGTAAAGTGCAGATATAATGTAATAATGATATATTCTCTAAATGCAGAGTGTAGGAAATGGCCTCACAGACAGGTGTTAACCTAATGTGGATCTAACGGGGTTATAACCGTCTGTCCCTGGATCAGATTTAATCCGTAAAGTGCTCACAGTTCACTGAGGCAGCAGAGATGTCTTCCTGCAGGAGGAGTGGAGGGCATGTGGGAAGCATGTGAGCTTTATAAAGGCCATGCTGGAAGTAATAACTCAAGCTGTGTTTGATGAGAGCAGGTTTAAAGGGTTTTAGTGGATTATTTCCATGTTCTGGTATGTATTTTTTTTATAGCCACACTTTGAAGATCACCATATTGTCTGTTTAACCTTTGATAACAATGTAGAATAAGGTCTGCAGATCCAACATTTCATAAACTCCTTTTTGGTCTAATTTGTGTAGTAGTTTTGTAGTTCTTAGTTAAGTGTCTATTTTGTTGTTTTATTTCCATTTGTAGAACTTTTTGTCCACTGTTTTTGCATCATCTTGACGTTGTTTTGTATCTCTTCTTGGTGTGTTGCGTCTCTGTTTTGTTTTACGTCCATTTGTGGTTGTTTTGTGTCTCTTTGCATTTGTTTTAATGTCTATTTGTAGATGTTTACGTCTCTTAGGAGTCGTTTTATGTCCTTTGTGGTTGTTTGTGTTTTGTATATTTGTCTTTGCTTCACTTTGTAGTCGTGTGATTGACTTTCCAACAAGAAATGCTAACACAGGCTTGAGGCTAATTATCCAACTAACTCAACATTTTCTGACTCTTTTTTGGGGGGGGGGGGGGGGGCAATAAGAATCCTGTCAATGTTAAAAATGCCACCGTTAATATCTTTACAGGAAATTCCCCATTGTTGTTGTTTGTTTTCATTCCTCCTGTTGCAAAATAAACAGTAGCGTGATGAGCTAAGCTACAACTGCAGCACGCTTTGCAGCAAAAATGATCCTAGGATCCTTGAACATCTTGCAAGCATCAAACAAAGGTAAAGAGAGTAGTGGGACACTTTGACTCTCTCTCCATCTCCCCCCTCTCTTTCTCTATCTATAATTACATGAGGGTCCATGCTGAGCTCTCGGGGGAGGGTCCATGCTGCACATACAGAAATCAAGTTGATCTATAATTCAGCACGAAGGAAGCACTGCAGCTTCAAATCACAGCGGTGTGAAAACACATCAACAAACACAATAAAGACAACATGGGGATGACATGGAGACAACATGGAGACACGATGGAGACAACATGGAGACAACATGGAGACAACATGAAGATAACATGAAGACAACATGAAGACAACATGGGGATGACATGGAGACAACATGGAGACAACATGAAGACAACATGGAGACAACAGGAAGACAACATGGAGACAACATGAAGACAACATGGAGACAACATGGAGACAACATGAGACAACATGAAGACAACATGGAGACAACATGGAGACAACATGGAGACAACATGGAGACAACATGAAGACAACATGAAGACAACATGGAGACAACATGGAGACAACATGGAGACAACATGGAGACAACATGGAGACAAAATAAATTCAACATGAAGATAAATGAAGACAACATGGAGACAACATGAAGATAACATGAAGATAACATGAAGACAACATGAAGACAACATGGAGACAACATGAAGACACGATGGAGACAACATGGAGACAACATGGAGGCAACATGAAGACAACATGAAGATAACATGAGACAACATGGAGACAACATGAACACAACATGGAGACAACATGGAGACAACATGAAGACAACATGAAGACAACATGGAGACAACATGGTGGCAACATGAAGACAACATGAAGACAACATGGAGACAACATGGAGGCAACATGGAGACAACATGAAGACAACTTGAAGACAACATGAAGACAACATGGTGGCAACATGAAGACAACATGAAGACAACATGGAGACTACATGAAGACAACATGGAGACACATATATTAAAACACAGCAGTGAATGCAGAAGCTGTACAAAGATGGTCTATTTGACATTTCTATGGTCATAAAACTCAGAATTGTAGATCTTAATTACATTCTTAACTGTTAAGAGTCCTTAATGTTAATAATCCTGACACTGTGGAGCAGCAAGACTTTTAATTTTGACCAAAACAGACACAATTATATAATATTTACCACTATATTCTGATTTCTGATGTTCAATTTCACTTCTTTACACGTGTGCTTTTATGTTAATCCGATGTTTATCCCACGTTAATATTTAAGTTGTAGTAGTTTGATATAATACAGTGTATTCCAATGTATTCTATAGATACTCTACATATATATTTCATTGTTATAATACAGTTATAATCTCTTACTATTGAACAATGACTTGATAACCTGACAAGTACAAAGTACATATATCTCTAAGTCTGCATTAAAACTGCAGGCTTTTGTGAATATACAATATTTTCAATTTAATTTATTTGCACATTTTGTATAATGTCTAAAGTATGTTTATCCCATGTTTATATTTAAGTTGTTGTAGTATTTATACATATTGCTTCTAAGTAATTTCTTTATATCGTATGCACTGTATTCCATTTATACTCTATAGATGCATACTTGTTTTTTAGTGTTGATATGCTTCCTGTGTATTTGTTACTGCTGTGCAATGCCTTGATAACCTGCTGCTGCTGTAACATCAGAAATCCCAATTTTA
This sequence comes from Dissostichus eleginoides, assembly GCA_031216635.1. Lineage (NCBI taxonomy): Eukaryota > Metazoa > Chordata > Actinopteri > Perciformes > Nototheniidae > Dissostichus > Dissostichus eleginoides. Next base: position 6,690,895 of record CM062265.1, on the reverse strand, counting down.
GATAAATACAGTACATCTATATATCTATTAGTCTGCATTATAACTACAGGTTTGTGACATATTAATAGTGTTTATTATCACTTACCGGCTATGGTTTGGTCACCGGATGATCATCCTCCTCAGAAGTCACATTCACCCCATGATGCGTTTATAAGTTTCTCACTTTCACTCCTTAAAAACAGGCAACATGTCACTCAAGAATCGACAAAAACCGACAGAAAACAGCGATCTTCTCCTGCTAAAACACGTAAAATGACAACGTGAAGTCTTCCCGTGAAAATGAAGTGTGGAGAGAAGAGAAAACAGTCCGCTGTGTTTCGAGTTTCCTCCATCTGAAGATCGGATCCTCTGTCTTCTCTCAGAGGAAATCTTCGGGTGTTTCCGGAAAATTCCGGAAGACGATCGCTTCTCCGATCAAGACATACCTTTATTACACTAAACCAGAGGAAGGAGAAGTACTCAGATCTTGTACTTGAGTAAAAGTAGAAGAACTCAGATCTTGTACTTGAGTAAAAGTAAAAGTACTCAGATCTTGTACTTGAGTAAAAGTAGAAGTACCAGAGTGTAGGAATACTCTGTAACAGTAAAAGTCCTGCATTCAAAATTATCCTCAAGTAAAAGTAGAAAAGTATTATCATCAAAATATAGTTAAAGTAGCGACAGTAAAAGTAGTCATTGTGCAGATTGGTCCATTTCAGAATAATATATATGATATGTTTGATAATGATTGATCATTAAAGTGTTCTCAAAGCTGGTAAAGGTGCAGCTAGTTTGAATGACTTTGTATACTGCAGGGTAGCTTGTGAATTTACTCCATGTGGAACTAAAGTCTGATTCAACACTTGATTATATTTCACATCATTCATCCAGATCTGTGAAGTTACTAAAGGTATTAAATACATGTAGTGGAGTAAAAGTACACCATGTACCTCTGAACTGTAGTGGAGTACAAGTACACAGTAGCATGTAGTACCTCAAAATTGTACTAAAGTGCAGTACTTAAATAAATCTACTTTACACCTCTGCACTAAACATGCACCAACGCTGTCTTTATGGAGCCTTTCTGACGCTCAGTGGTTAATTTAGATCAAGTTTAATTATATTTCTTTATTGTAAGATCTCTATAGACAATAATAAACTGTGTTTCCTAATGGGAGTTTATTTCCTGAGCAATATACCTGCTATCTCAGGTGTGTGTTTATAATGAGTGAGCTCCAATAGGTGTGATTAAATGGACCTCAGTGTTATTATTGTTTATTTTAAAGTATTGCGTTATGCCTCAACCATCTATAGAGACATGCTGTATTGCAACCAAGGGATTTCATTTCCCTCTCACTAACAGCAGCTGACTTTACATTTTCCTCAGTTACTCATCAGAGAATAAACACTTTCTTTCCAGCACTTGATGTTATACAAAATGAAGAAAAGCTTTTATTATTTTGTATTTGAGAAAACCACAAAGTGTAAAGGATTTTAAGAGAAAACACCTTTTTAATCTTACATTTCTGAACCTCAAGAAATGCATTTGTCGGTTTTTTTATTCATATTTCCTCTTGGGATGCTGCATTTAATTTACTTTCGGATGTGTGTGAAGGTAGATCCATCTAGTGGCCAAAACGTGGTATTACACCCTCTGTTTTATTTTTGAGTCACAGGGGGGTTAGACAAAGTATTCTGACATTTCATTTGAGTAAAAGTAGTAATACCACAATGTGAAATACTCTGTTAAAAAAGTGAGAGCCCTACATTCAAAATATTGCTTATGTACAAAAGTTTTAGCCACAAAATGTAGGCTATTAAAGTAAAATAAGTAATAATAATAATAGATTTATTTTGTTAGCGCTTTTAGACGCTTTACAGATATAGTGAAAAGAAAAGAACAACAAATAAATATATATAATAATTAAAGTTAAAGTCAAATAATACAAAAACAATCACACATTAAAAGCCAGATTGAAGAGGTGAGTTTTTGTGAGTGTTTTGAAGGTGGTGAGGTCAGTGCAGTCTCTGATGGGTTGTGGGAGTGAGTTCCAGAGGGAGTGGGCAGCGACGGAGAAGGCTCTGTCCCCCCAGGTCCGGTGCTTGATGCCGGTGGGGATGGATAGGAGGTTGGCTTCTGATGAGCGGAGGCAGCGGGAAGGGGTGTGGTGGTGTAGCAGGTCTGTGAGGTAGGGGGGGGGGGCTGGTTGTTGAGGGCTTTGTGAGTAATTAGGAGGACTTTGAAGTCGATTCTTTGACGGACGGGGGAGCCAGTGGAGATTCTGGAGGACGAGAGTGATATGGTCTCGGGAGCGGGTGTGGGTGAGGAGGCGGGCAGCAGAGTTCTGGATATGTTGGAGTTTATTGAGGAGATTGGATGGTATGCCGTAGAGCAGTGGTTCTCAAACTTTTTTCAATAATGTACCCCCTTTGAAAAAAAAATTCAGCCAAGTACCCCCTGATTAGCGCAAAAACTATTTGTTAGGGACAAAATGCCTATAAAGAGGTACAGTACAGCCTTGCACCATCAGTGTCTGATTTATTAAAACAACAACATTGTAACTTGAAACACTTAAAGGTGGGGTAGGTAAGTTTGAGAAACCGGCTCGAGATACACTTTTTGTTATATTCCATGGAATGCTCTTAACATCCCGATAGCAATGAATATCTTAAGTGCTTTGACAACAAATCCATAATAAAATGTCCTCTGTGGAAGCCGTGGCGCTGTAAAAAGCACGACCAATCATTTTAGCCGGCCCGGCTAAAATAACTGAATGGCCTACCTGCCTGTCAGCCTTCCATCTGTGCACAAACTTATCTCGTGCCCTCATTGGTCATGTGCGCGTTCGTGTGTGTTGGAGGAGGGGCTCTGTAAGGAAGTGGCAGATTTTTTCCGGCTGTGTATTTTTGAAATTCTAGCGCACTCGAGCTGGTTTCTCCAAAATTACCTACCCCACCTTTAAATGCTACATTTTAAATGTTTACAATCCATCACTAAATTCATGGCAAACCAATTTTAACATCATGCAATAACACTAAGACGACATTAGTTGCATTGAACTGATCTTTTTAATAAGTTGTACTTACAATGTAGTGAGAAACATGGGCTTGTGCTTCTCTGAGGATCTTTGTCATTCTCGGTGGGAGGGAGGCAAACTGCAGTTATTACACTTCGCGTTTTGAAATATGTGTAACTTCATATAAAACCAACACTGCTCAAACTTCGTTACTTTTCCTAAAATTGGTATATTTATTTATTTATTTACTTTGGGGCGTGGGGAATGAAGAGAAAAAAATATATGAGCATTTTATGAGCATGGGATTTTGACCCCTCATATAAACATTATGCATAATGCTGCGCTATACTTTGCGGCCACACGCCGTTGCCAAGCAACACTTATTGTTTAGGTCCTTTGATAAGCAGGCAGTCATATCATTAACTAGAACTAGCTAGATCTGATAGATTTGGACATAAACGCGAGTGAAGTATAACCTGACGCGAGAGAGAGATCAGATCAGATCTCCTGACGGAGAACACGCAGCTCTTCCGGATGAAAGCTCCCCCGCTGTGACGGACCGGTGAGCGAAGCAAAATACACTAAGAGTTAGACCTAACACACTTAGCTAGTTTATCTACTCTGGAACAAGCTAAACTAGTTATAAATATATTTATTCTTTACTGTCGGGTCACTCATTACAGGTTCAGCGAGCTGCACGAGACTGACGAGCTGTCAGGACAGGGAGAGGAAAAGAGAGCACCCCTTTTATTTTTCTCATTTTATTATCCAGAATTACTGTAAACTTTTGAATAAAGTAGTTAATCTACTATTAGTAGTTTGTTTAAAACCATTAATTATTTTATTTCTTTTTCATTAACATAAAATAAATCTCAGTACCCCTAGGGGTCCGCGTACCCCCATTTGAGAACCACTGCCGTAGAGGATGCTATTGCAGTAGTCGAGTCGTGATGTGATGAATGCATGAATCAGGGTTTCAGCAGCAGAGGAGGAGAGTGATGGGCGGAGACGGGCAATGTTTTTGAGGTGGAAAAAGGCGGTCCTGGTGATGTGATTGATGTGGTGATTGAATTTGAGCTGACTGTCGAAGATGACTCCGAGGTTGCGGATGTGAGGGGGGGGGGATAGAGTGTGGTTGTCAATGGTGAAGTTGAAATTCTGGATGGCTTTGTTACGGGATGGGGGGCCGATGATGATGATGTCTGATTTGCCACTGTTCAGTTGGAGATAGTTTGTTTGCATCCATGCTTTTATTTCTGAGAGACAGTTGGTGAGAGTGGAGTGTGTTGTGGGGGTGATGGTTTTTGTTGAGATATAAAGTTGGATATCATCGGCGTAGCAGTGAAATTGAAGGTTGTGGCGACGAATGATTTTGCCAAGGGGGAGCATGTAGAGGATGAAGAGGAGGGGGCCAAGCACCGAACCCTGGGGGACGCCTTGGGACAGTGGAGCAGTGGAGGAGGTGCAGTTGTTGATGTTGATAAACTGATGTCTGTCGGTGAGGTAGGATTTCAGCCAGGAGAGTGCAGTGTCGGTGATGTTGAGTGATGATTCGAGGAGGGACAGCAGGATGGTGTGGTTGATGGTGTCGAATGCTGCGGTGAGGTCTAGGAGGATGAGGATGTTCAGGTTGCCGGAGTCAGAGGAGAGGAGGAGGTCGTTTATGATTTTGAGAAGAGCTGTTTCGGTGCTGTGTTGTGATCGGAAACCGGATTGAAATGGCTCAAAGAGGTCATTGGAGCTGAGGTGGGATTTAAGTTGTGAGGCAATGACACGTTCAAGTATTTTTGACAGAAAGGGGAGATTTGAGATGGGCCGGAAGTTGGACATGATGTCAGGTGTGAGTCCAGGTCTTTTGAGAATGGGTGTGACAGCAGCCAGTTTGAGAGAGGGGGGAACTGATCCAGATCTGAGGGAGGAGCTAATGATGGTGGCGATGAGTTGGGAGATGGCAGGGAGGCTCTCTTTAACAAATTTGGAGGGCATTGGGTCAAGTGTGCAGGTGGAGTTAATTCCAGTCATGAAGTCGGACAGTTGCATGGGGGTCACAGGGGAGAAGTGGGACAGGGGCTGTGAGGTGAAGGGGGGGAGCCAGGAGGGGAGGTGGGGGGTGCTGATGAGGGTGTCAGATTGCTGTAAATGTTGCTGATTTTGGTTTGGAGAAACGAGAGGAAGGAGTTGCACTGTGTTTGGTGGTGAAGGATGAGGTGGCGTTGTCACAGGGTTTGAGAAGTTTGCTGATGGTGGAGAACAGACACTTGGGGTTGCTGGAGCCAGACTGAATGAGTTGTGAGTAGTAATTAGACCGGGCTGCTTTGAGTGCGTTACTGTACTGCTGGAGATAGTCTTTGTAGATGGACTGTTAGTGTGGTTTTCTTGTGTTGGCGTTCCAGTTGACGTTTCCTTGATTTCAATTGGCGGAGTTCGGGGGTATACCAGGAGGCGGAGTGTATGAAAGAGACATTTTTTGTTTTTGTGGGGGCCAGTTCATTGAGACAGAAGGAGAGGGTGCTGTTATAATAGTCCACAAGTTCAGATGGGTTTTCAGAAAGTGGGGGGGGGGAGACAGACATCTTGCAGGTAATGGAGGCAGTGATTGCTGAAGGTGAGAAGTAAGAGATATAAGATTAGATGGACCTCTTTTTATCCTTGTAGAGAAGTTCACGTGTGATGGTATCAACAGAATAAGAAGAAATACAGATATTACACATGGAATAAATACGGGAATACAAATAATAAAAGTATATAAGTATTATTATACAACTGATGGAGTTAATATTAACTTGTTAATTCACTGCTGGCAAGTTTAATCAAAGGCAGCATTATTTACAAGTTGATGAATCTTTAGTATTATTATTTGAACCTGAAAAGAAAGTTGCATCTTTTGTTATTGAATAAATGCAGATTTAAAATATGTCTCTGTGTTGGGGTAGACTGGAAAGTAAACGAGCAGAAAATGGAAAATACGTTTTATATATATATTTATTTTCATATCAAAACATACATTTGCATATTTAAACATACAATTTCAGACAACTTACAAATACAAAAATGAGTGTCTTAATGCAAGGGATTATACAAACCTTTTCTCACATTCAATAGACAAAATGCTTAATTGAGAAAATAATCGGAATATTAATCCATAATGACATTAATGGTTAATAGCAGCCTGTGTCTGTTGATTGTGAATATATAGGTATATACATATTTGTATACATATTTTTATATATATTTGTATTTTGTATTCGGGATTGTGGGAAACGGTATTTCGATCTCTTTGTCTGTACACACAAACTGAAAGATTGACAATAAAGTTGACTTTGATTTTGCCTTGATTTAAACATGCAAATCCCAGGTCTTGATTGACTTCTTGCACTATTTGTACTTTTACATTTGTTTTATTGTTTGATGTCTTTTATATATTATGTTGCATTGTTGGAGGAGCTTGGGACTTGAGTTTTTCATTGCCACATCTCCACTGTAGCTGTGCATCTGACAATAAAGCTTTGAATCTTTGAATGTACAGTCTCTCTCAGTGTATCGCCTGTTTGGACGTTCTCCTCGGTCGTACTTTCATCCTCTCCTCCACTGTCACAGATGAGAGGGCTGAGAAGACGAGGAAGAACGTTGGTGAAGAGGAATGTGCTGAAGAAGATGTCTGTTCTCTTGTGGGGCCAATTGGTGACGAGGAAGAGGTTGATGAAGGGCGCAATGAAGGACAGCAGGCAGAGGAGCAGCTGGACCCCGTGGAGCAGGATGGTGTTTCGGGCGTTTGTCATCGAGGCTCGACTCACACCTGAAACCCCCCGAGCTGCGAGGAGCACGTTCAGATAGGTGAGGACCACCGTGAGGAAGACGAAGGAGAACAGGAGCACCTGAGGAGGAAGAGGGGAGTACTTATTAACAGAGATGGCAAAATTACACACATCCTTTACTCAAGTAGAAGTACAGATACTCATGTTTAAAAATACTCTGGTAAAAATAGAAGTACTGACTAAACTTCTTTACTCAAGTAGAAGTAAAGAAGTATGGGCTTTGAAATGTACTTAAGTAAAAAGTACCCATAACTACAGCTGTTTTAAAGAGTACCTGACCTCCCTTTATATTAATAGAACAATAATGTCATAGTTAGCTAATGAATGTTTCCATGCTGAACAACGGCAACATGACAACGTTTTCATTGGTCCCTCTTCTTTAGAGAAGACCAGGAAATGATGGATACACGGATCGTGTTCAAATCAATAGGCACGCAATGACTCTAAAGAATAATGATCACGCCACCAAACACACATTCAGACTAAAGGAACCAGCCTGTTTGGAAAATGTAAGAAGTAGAAAGTACAGGTATTTGTGTTCAAAATGTAAGAAGTAAAAGTAAAAAGTCTACAAAGTAACTAAAGCTATTCAATAAATGTAATGGAGTAAAAGTACACCATATTCCTCTGAGCTGTAGTGGAGTAGAAGTACAAAGCAGAACAAATACTCAAGTGAAGTACCTCAAAAGTGTGCTTAAATACTTGACTGAATGTACTTAGTTACTTTACACCACTGCCTGAGGGAAAGGCGTGACAAAAACAAATATCAGAGAGAAATTCAACGAGATAACAAACACCTCCACCACTAGACTGAGGGTCTCGTGGTACGGTGTGTTGAAGACGAATGTGGCGTGACAGAGGACTGGCTTTGAGAAGACAGACAGAGGCTGAGTAATGAGGATGATGATGATGTCTGTGAAGGCAGGGATGAAGGACACGAGCCAGATGAGAGCAATGAGGAGGTGGGCTCTCTGCACCGTGCAGATCTGGACGTGATGAAGAGGAAGACACACAGCGATGTAACGCTCCAATGCCATGACAGCCAGATTCAGAGGGCTGTTCCTGGAGAGAGAAACACACACACACACACACACACACACACACAACACACACACACACACACACACACACACAAGATCTGAGTACTTCTACTTTTACTAAAGTACAAGATCTGAGTACTTCGCTACCTCTGAAGACACTCTTACTCTAAATATACAGATCTGACTACTTTACTGCACACACACACACACACACACACACACACACACACACACACACACACACACACACCACACACACACACACACACCACACACACACCACACACACACACACACACACACACACACACACACACACACACACACACACACACAGTGCAGGACTTTTACTGTAACAGAGTATTCCTACACTCTGGTACTTCTACTTTTGCTCAAGTACAAGATCTGAGTATCTTTTTTCCCGAGTCCCTCCTATGTGATTATTCCTGCCGTACTTTACTTGTGAAGCGACGCAGGATGAAACTCCTACCTGTTGGTGGTGATTAAGACGACCAGCATGATCCAGCAGGGGATGAATCCTGGGTTGCCGGTGTAGGTGGAGATCACTAGCCCCAGAGAAACTGTCAGCATGATCATGTCGTTAATCACCAGGTGGATGTACAGCACATACCTGCAGGAGAGGAAGAGGAAGAGGAGGAGAAAAACAAGAAACATTATGTAAACAGGAAAGAGATGGGAGCGTCATGTTGAAGATGTCCTCAAAACCTGGTTAAAGTCACTGATTTGGTGGTTATAATAAAAACATGAACATAGTGATGCAATTTTTTGTGAGTTTCGGAAAAAACAATACCTATTTTTGTTTTTTCAATCAGATTTGACTTTTGTAATTCTAGCACAGTGCTTCTCAAACTTTTTTTTCAGTATTGTACCCCCTTTGAAACATTTTCTCAGCCAAGTACCCCCTGACCGAACCCGAACATTTTTGATAGAAAAAGCCTATATAAATAATTACAATATAGTGATGTTCCATCACTGTGTGATTTATTAACTCCTTCATGCATGAATTACAACAAACTAAGGATATTTTCATCTTTATGCAAGAGACTTTTTTTTTAAACAGATTTTTAAGTAATATATGTTTAACAAACCAATGAACAAAATGATATATTATGCAAAAACTATAAAATACAATACACAAATATTATAATAAAATCCACTGTGGTGCCTGATGTGCCATCCGATACCATCCGAAACCCCATGCATATACAAGAAAACAGCATTTAATTAGCAGTCTCTAATGTAGTGACCACAATGCATGAAAGGGTTCAAAAACAACAACATTGTAACTGAAAAAAATTGCAATTATAAACAAACTATGTAATAACACTGCGATTACACTATTTAACAACAACAATCCTGATATCATTAGAAAGCTAGGAATCTCCTCTTTCCAACAGTGTATACAACTCAAAATGTGTCTTCGGGTCAATGCGACTGATTTCGATGGAGCAGGTCACAAATATGTTTTAAAATAATAACAATAATAATAAAAATACATGTTATTTATATAACGCTTTTCCTGGTGCTCAAAGCGCTTTACAAGCAAGATACAAATACAATGTTTAGAAGAACCGTTGAGCTGCAGAGATATCAGAGCCTATACATATCATATCCTGCAGAAATGATAAATCCCTCCATATTGTGAATAATGTCGCAGTTGCAATATCAGTCAAACAATCGCAGATAGTTATTTTTTCCTAATTGTGCAGCTCACGTTTTAATCATTTCATATTTCTTGTTTTAGGTCTACAGCCTTTCCATATGTTAAAAGGACATTTGCTGTCACCTAAACAAAGTTTCAATCTATTTTAATATACTTGTTTTAGAGCAAAGCATTAAAACAACAGCTGATTCCAACTTTTTTTACAAACGTGTAAGTACCACATCTCCATTTAGACATTTAAGCAGATCTGAATATCAAGTACAATCTTTTTTACTGTGACTATGTTCACATCTTTGTTTATCACCTGGGGTCTCGCTGGAAGTCCTTGCTCTTGAAGTATGTGTAGACAAAAGCTCCATTGATGCAGATGATGGTGAATACCATGAAAAAGGTGATGAAGTTCTTTGTGAAAGCTTCGTTATAGCTGTCGAAACGTCTGCTGGAGTTCATATTGTCCTCAGAGCTGGAGACACAGAACACAGATTAAATGAGAATAAGGGCCTTCTTTGTTCTTTAGTAAATCAAACTCCTTAGCTTAGCTCTAAACATGCCTGCTGTAAGAGGAACAGGAAGAGTAGCAGTTCGTTATATAACTATAACAAAATGTAAACATCTACATACTGTAAGGAATGTTAACATTTTGTGGGATTTGTATACTACAGTGTTAGAAAAATAACATTCTATTTACAGTATATAATCTTTTTTATTGTTTTACGCTCTGATATAAAATATTAAAACAAACAAAACACAATCAGAAAATCTAGATGTGTTTTTCTGCATTTTGTTGAAGCTTCTCGAGGCTTTTAAAGGCCTTTTGAAGAGGAACACAGTCAGACAAATGTATTATTATAATACAAATATAACAAAATGTCTATAAAAACTATCCACAATATAAATACAGTAAGAACGTTTTTTAAAACATTGCAACATTAAATCGTTTCACACTTCTTAAGAGAAGAAACACTTAATATCACCTGCAGCGACAGACTCTCACCTGCTGACTCTCTGAATCCTCCAGCTGCCGTTCAGCTCCTTTATAATGTGTGTGTGTGTGTGTGTGTGTGTGCGTGCGTGCGTGCGTGTGTGTGTGTGACGAGCATTGTGAACTTTTGATCATTAAAGTTAGTGAGGATGTTCCCCCGTAATCAACATTTGCATTAATTTGCCGACTTTGAAATTAAAATGTATAGATGCATTCAGGATTATATTTACATTTGATTTAAAGTGTGTGTGTGTGTGTGTGTGTGTGTGTGTCTGTCTGTCTGTCTGTCTGTGTGTGTGTGTGTGTGTGTCTGTGTGTGTCTGTGTGTGTGTGTGTCTGTGACTGGGGTTGGGCTGTTGTTAAGGTTTTGGCAACACAATATTTGTATTGTACTTAACATTTAATTAAACAGAGAACTTCTTCCACTTCCACTTCGTGCTTTATTTCTGCTGATGTACAAATCAGGCTTGCAAAGAACTTGAATAACATTTCCTTTTATTTCTTCCACAATATAATGTAGAGCTGATCCTGCTGAACAAAAAAGCGTAAGTATGATAAACCACCCCCTGTGTGTTATGTAGCTTTGTAAACGGTCTGCAAAGTCACAAACCCTCAAAGTACACCCTGTAGCGAGTACAACTCTAACACAGAAAATACCTTTCTATGCTGCCCCAGAACGCCTCGCTGGAGATTTTTCTTTTTCCATTTTTTTCTTCCGGGAACCAAGTGACGTAACAACGACCCAATGGACCAATTGGTGGAGCTCCTCACACACACCAGGATCCCTTGGCGTCACTATCAAACGCAGTGGGGGGACCTTTAGCGTCGATTTTCAACTATCAGGGAGTCCCATTGACTTGCATAGAGCTTTTCTCAGCCGCAGCTGCGTGGATCTCCACTCACAGTTTGCCACACACTCACGTGTGTGTGCTCAGGCTGAGTTTCGCGGTGTCTCCCTGTCCCGCAGACCCCACGCAGCAACCAGGAAACGACACCAGTAATACAGCTCACACTGTCGGCTCCTCGAGTCTCAAAGGGCGGACCAGCGAGCCCCACAACGTCCCGCCAAAAACGGCACCCAGACCCCACGCAGCATTCTCATCTGTTTGTCATTACTGGTGTCATTTTCTGGTTGCTAACAAACGCCATTGTAAAACATAAACACTGATGTTCCGCTATAACGGTGGTGGACTCATCAGAACAGAGTGGGCGAGCTGACCAATCAGAGCACAGAGGGCTCATAGGGAGGGGGGGGGCAGGAGCTCCAACAAGCCGTTTAGGACAGAGAGTGAATACACATACTATACAGAGATGCTGTATGAGAAACCAATGTGATTTTGGAAAATGTAACAATGTAAATCTATTCTAGTAGACCTCAACAATGGAATTATGATGAGTAGAAATGGCCATGACATGGGACCTTTAATGGTTAATTGCAGCCTTGATTTAAACATGCAAATCCCAGGTCTTGATTGACTTCTTGCACTATTTTTATTTTTACATTTGTTTTATTGTTTGATGTCTTATTATATATTATGTTGCATTGTTGGAGGAGCTTGGGACTTAAATTTTTCATTGCCACATCTACACTGTAGCTGTGCATCTGACAATAAAGCTTTGAATCTTTGAATGTACAGACTCTCTCAGTGTATCGCCTGTTTGGACGTTCTCCTCGGTCATACTTTCATCCTCTCCTCCACTGTCCTGCATCCTTTAAAGCAGAAATGCGTCCGGATGTTTCCGCGGAACTTCTTGTCTCTGACGCCGTAGATGAGAGGGCTGAGAAGACGAGGAAGAACGCTGGTGAAGAGGAAGGTGCTGAAGAAGATGTCTGTTCTCTTGTGGGGCCAATTGGTGACGAGGAAGAGATTGATGAAGGGCGCGATGAAGGACAGCAGGCAGAGGAGCAGCTGGACCCCGTGGAGCAGGATGGTGTTTCGGGCGTTGCTCATCGAGGCTCGACTCACACCTGAAACCCCCCGAGCTGCGAGGAGCACGTTCAGATAGGTGAAGACCACCGTGAGGAAGACGAAGGAGAACAGGTGCACCTGAGGAGGAAGAGGGGAGTACTTATTAACAGAGATGGCAAAAGTACACACATCCTTTACTCAAGTAGAAGTACAGATACTCATGTTTAAAAATACTCTGGTAAAAGTAGAAGTACTGACTAAACTTCTTTACTCAAGTAAAAGTAAAGAACTATGGGCTTCGAAATGTACTTCAGTAAAAAGTACCCATGAGGATCCTGCTGACGATGTCTACCCGATCCAGGCTGTTTCTTCCTCATTACGGCTGGCTCTTCCGGAGAGATTCTCCGGAGACTCCATGAACTGCAGAGCCTTCCTCGTGCAGTGCGATCTGCATTTCCAACACAACCCAGGGGTTTTTTCATCAGACCATGCAAAAGTGGCGTTTATCGTGTCCCACTTAACGGGAAGAGCTGCAGCCTGGGCTACTGCAGAATGGTCCAGAGACTCTGAGCTTTGCTATTCATTAGCCGACTTCATAGACACTATGAGTTGCATATTTGACCACTCTTCGCCTGCTACAGAGGCCAGCAGAAGACTTCTTCAGATGCGCCAGCACAACCGTCAGGTGGTTGATTATGCCATCGAGTTTCGCACAGCGGCAGCGGATAGCGGGTGGAATATTCCGGCTCTTCGTGACGCTTTTATGACTGGACTTTCAGATCCAATAAAGGACCAGCTGGCTCCTCCGGAGGTGCAATGGGACCTGGAGTCTCTCATCGCTGTGTCCATCCGGATCGACAACCGACTTCGGTAAAGGGAGAGAGAGAACGCCGGCGCACCGGTGACATACATCCCAGTTTCCAGGGCTTCCCTCAGAGAACCCTTCCACCAGGAAGAATTTTCCAGCCCACGACTTCGGACCACCGGAGGACTCAGACGCCCATGCAGCTGGGCAGGACCAGGCTTTCTCTGGAGGAGAGGCAGCGCCGTCTGCGGGAGGGCTGCTGTTTCTACTGTGGCCAGCTGGATCACCAACTCGCCTCATGTCCGGGAAAAGACCGAGCTTACCAGCCAAGAGGAGGGAGCTGGTGAGCAAGCTTTCCACAGACTTTCCTCCTCGTCCCGTTACCCAGGTAAACATTTTCATAAACAATCAGGCCATTGACCAACGGTGCTAATAGACTCAGGGGCTGAAGAAAGTTTTATGGACTGGGGCATAGTCAAACAGCTAAAGATAAAAACTGTTCCGCTATCTCAAACCTATTAACGCCAGTGCTTTAGACGTCGTCTTTTGTTCACAGTTACCCACTGCACAGAGCCTATTCAGATCACTGTAAATAAGGACCACACAGAAACTATGCAGTTTCACCATTTCGAATCTGCTCAGCACCCGATTATTTTGGGTTTCCCATGGCTAAAGATCCACAACCCACACATTGACTGGCGCTCCTGGAAAATTAAGGAGTGGGGGGAGGATTGTATTAACAGATGTAAACATTCACGAGCTGTTAACGCACCAACTGATCCTGGTAGGATTATTAAAGATCATCCTGATTATCCTGACCTACAGAAAGTACCTCCATGTTACCACGATTTAAAGGAAGCCTTTAATAAATCGAAAGCCATGTCGCTACCTCCTCACCGATCTTTTGACTGTCCCATTGATCTTCTACCGGGAGCTCCCATTCCCAAAGGGAGAATTTATTCTATCTCAGGACCAGAGAGAGCAGCAATGGACGATTACATCTCCTCCTCACTCAAATCAGGGATTATCTGCCCTTCATCTTCACCAGCCGGGGCGGGGTTTTTCTTCGTAGGTAAGAAAGATGGGTCTCTGAGACCTTGTATAGACTACAGTCCTCTCAATGACATTATTGTTAAGAATCGCTATCCACTGCCACTCATGTCCTCTGCCTTCAAACTGCTTCAAACTGCCAAAATATTCACCAAGTTGGACTTGAGAAACGCATTCCGCTTGGTTAGAATAAAGAAGGGGGATGAGTGGAAGACAGGGTTCAACACACAGAGTGGTCACTATGAGCAGGGGTGCACATAACTGGTACGCAGGTACGCTTCATTCCCCTAATCAAGCTTCGCTCTGCCAAGGGTACCGCAGAGGTCATGATGAACGACGTATTCAGGATCCATGGGTTTCCTAGTGACATTGTTTCCGACAGGGGTCCACAGTTTATTTCCGCATTCTGGAAGGAGTTTTGCCGGCTCATAGGCACCACTGTCAGCATGTCATCTGGCTATCACCCTCAATCCAATGGACAGTCGGAGCGTCTGAACCAGGAACTGGAGACTACGCTACGCTGTCTTGTCTACCAGAACCAGACCACCTGGAGCGACCAACTCACATGGGTTGAATTTGCCCACAATACTCTCCCCACGGCGGCCACAGGTCTCTCTCCTTTCCATTGTGCCAATGGCTACCAGCCTCCGCTGTTTTCAGTCAACGAAGGAGAAGTAACGGTACCATCGGTCAATGCCATGATTAGACGCTGTCGCCAAATCTGGGCTGGTGCTCGCCAGTCCCAACTCAGAAGTTCGGCTCGGATGAAGGCTGTAGCAGACCCCCTGCCGCTCCCCTCTACAGACCGGGTCAGAAGGTTTGGCTTTCCACCAAGGACCTACCTCTTCATGTCGCCTCCAAGAATTGGCTCCTAGGTTTGTGGGTCCATTCCCGGTGTCCAAGGTCATCAATCCTGTGTCTGTGCGCCTACGACTTCCCAGGTCTATGAGAGTACATCCCACCTTCCTTGTCAGCAAGATCAAACCAGTGTATGAGAGCACACTTGTTTTATTTTGGTACTCACCTTTTGTGTTTCATTCCCGGTCCCTTCACTCCCTATCCTTGTGTGTGTCTCCCGCTCTCATCAGCGTCAGCCCCGCCCCTGATTGTTTCCACCTGTGCCAGTTACCTTTTGTTTAAATTCCCCAGCCTTCCCTTGTCTTGTGTCAGTTCGTCTTGTCCTGTCTCCAGAGATGGGGTCGTTACTAAAAAAAAGTAATATATTACATATTACATATTACTTTTAAAAAAAGTAATATATTACACTACTTCGTTAGTCTCTACATAAAGTAACTCGTTACTTTACTCGTTACTTTACTCGCAGGGCCGGCCCGCCCCTCCCTACAGGCAGATCACGCAGACTGCGGCGCACCTACAGTGTAAGCGCGCCACAGTTTTGCCTCTGCGAGACTCCACTTGCACCCCCAATTACTATTGCAATAAGGAAGACATAACACAAGTCTTTCTTTTTATATGCTCTTTAATAAAATAGGCTACCAGCCCACCACAACAAGCTAACAGTCGATGGTGATTTCACTGTGCAAATGGGCAACATTTCCTCTACTATGAAGGATGCAACAAGCCTGTCCATCTCTGCTTTGGTTACCGGTCCTCCAAATTCAAATTTTTGCTGCTTCGGAGTCGGCGGCGGCGCACTCACAACATCCTCACTCTGGGTTCGGGGGTCCTTAGCTATTAGCTTCACCTTAGCATGTGTTCTTTGCAGGTGTTTGTTGAGGTTTGACGTGATATTTACAGCAGTGGATAACAGCTTCTGGCCTGGACACAGTTTGCACCTCACCGTCACATTCCTGTCTATTCTTCGGACGAACTCAAAATAATGGGAATACTCCACCCCTCGAAAGTTATCGCTGACTCAGCCATGTTTATGCAGCACTGCACGTGAAGATGTGGACGCGCAGATTACGTACATATAAACCTGCGGCGGAAACCCCTCTTGTCTGTCAGTGTGATTATGACTGATTTTATAAAAGTAACGAAGTAACGCGTGTCGGGGCAATGTTAGTAACTGTAGTGTGATTACTGAATTATAAAAGTAACGCGTTACACTACTCCGTTACCGACAAAAGTAATATTATTACAGTAACGCGTTACAAAGTAACGCGTTACAAAGTAACGCGTTACACCCAACTCTGCCTGTCACCATGGCAGTAGTCTGCGTACCAGCGACCACTTATTTTGTCTCAAGCCTGATTCATGCTCCTGAATTACTTTGTAAGTTTTGTTCCTACCTTAGTGAGCGATTTTCTTTGTGCCTTTTTTGAGCCCTTTTTTCACCTCGTTAAGACTGTCGATCTTTTTTTGTAAACCTATTTGGAATAAAGTATTTTACTCATACTTTACCTCTGTCTCCCGGGTCGTGCATTTGAGTCCTTTACCTTGTGTTTCCAAGTTCGTGACACAATAGGCACGCAATGACTCTAAATAATAATGATAACGCCACCAAACACAGATTAAAACTAAAGTAACCAGCCTGTTTTGGAAATGTAAGAAGTAGAAAGTACAGGTATTTGTGTAAAACATGTAAGAAGTAAAAGTAAAAAGTCTACAAAGTAACTAAAGCTATTCAATAAATGTAGTTGAGTAAAAGTACACCATATACCTCTTAACTGCAGTCGAGTAGGAGTACAAAGCAGAACAAATGTAAATACTCAAGTGAAGTACCTCAAAAGTGTGCTTAAATACTTGACTGAATGTACTTAGTTACTTTACACCACTGCCTGAGGGAAAGGCGTGACAAACACAAATATCAGGGAGAAATTCAACGAGATAACAAATACCTCCACCACTAGACTGAGGGTCTCGTGGTACGGTGTGTTGTAGACCAAGGTGGCGTGACAGAGGACTGGCTTTGAGAAGACAGACAGAGGCTGAGTGATGAGGATGATGATGATGTCTGTGAAGGCAGGGATGAAGGACACGAGCCAGATGAGAGCGATGAGGAGGTGGGCTCTCTGCACCGTGCAGATCTGGACGTGATGAAGAGGAAGACACACGGCGATGTAACGCTCCAACGCCATGCCAGCCAGATTCAGAGGGCTGTTCCTGGAGAGAGAAACACACACACACACACACACACACACACACACACACACACACACACACACACACACACACACACACACACACACACACACACACACACACTTTGATCTGTTAAATCCAAACCAGAATCTGCAGAGTTCATAACCCCCTGCTGAACAATCAAAGCACTCCACTACATTTTTGTGATACCTTTAATTACCTTACAGATTTTGATAACATTTTGAATGCAGGACTTTTACTGTAACAGAGTATTCCTACACTCTGGTACTTCTACTTTTGCTCAAGTACAAGATCTGAGTACTTCTACTTTTACTCAAGTACAAGATCTGAGTACTACTACTCTTACTCAAGTACAAGATCTGAGTACTTCTATTCTTACTCAAGTACAAGATCTGAGTACTTCTACTCTTACTCAAGTACAAGATCTGAGTACTTCTACTTCTACTCAAGTACAAGCACGGCATCACATTCCACTGCTATGCTGATGATAGCTAGATTTATGTCCCACTAAAAAAGAAGGAGGGTTACTCAATTAGCCCACTGCTAAAGTGTCTAGAGGACATAAAGGCCTGGATGGCGTGCAACTTCCTAAAACTGAATGAAGGAAAAACAGAAGTAATGGTTTTTGGTGGCACCACTGGCATCAATTCTGTAGGTCCTTGGCTCAGTACACCAAGCCCACCATTACGAACCTTGGCATTAAAATGGACCATGAACTAAAACTTGAGAGTCAGATTAAATCGGTGGTAAATACGAGCTTTTATCACCTTAGGCAGCTAGCCAAAACAAAACCTTTTCTCTCCAGACAGCAGTTTGAGACAGTAATCCACGCCTTTGTCACCACTCGGCTGGATTACTCTAACTCTCTTAACATGGGGGTCAGTGGGTCCTCCCTCGCTCGTCTGCAGCTGGTGCAAAATGCTGCAGCAAGGCTTTTAACTGGCACACGGAAATATGACCACATTTCCCCCATTTTGGCTTCGCTCCATTGGCTGCCAATACATTTTAGGATTCATTTCAAAATCCTTTTATTTGCTTTTAAATGGCATGACCCCACCATATATTTCTGAGCTGCTACGCCCTTACACGCCCAACCACCCTCTCAGGTCAGCGGATCAACTGCTCCTGAACGTGCCCAGAACCAAGTCAAAGCTCAGAGGGGGCCGTTGCTTCTCTGTAGCTGCTCCCACACTGTGGAACGATCTGCCCATGCATATCAGACAGGCCTCCACACTGCCTGCATGCTTTTAAATCGCTTCTTAAAACCCACCTCTTCTCCTTAGCGTATTAACATCTTTTAGAGTGTTGCTTTTATTGCTTTTAACTGTACAGCACTTTGGTCTGGAGGTTTAAAGGGCTCTATAAATAAAGCTGTATTGTATTGTATTGTATTCGCATTCTTCAATTTACAGAGTGGTGTAGCCAAAGTGGTGGGCAAGTACAAGATCTGACTCCCTCCCATGTGATTATTCCAGGATTAAACCCTACCTGTTGGTGGTGATTAAGACTACCAGCATGATCCAGCAGGGGATGAATCCTGGGTTGGCGATGTAGGTGGAGATCACTAGCCCCAGAGAAACTGTCAGCATGATCATGTCGTTAATCACCAGGTGGATGTACAGCACATACCTGCAGGAGAGGAAGAGGAAGAGGAGGAGAAAAACAAGAAACACATGTAAACAGGAAAGAGATGGGAGCGTCATGTTGAAGATGTCCTCAAAACCTGGTTAAAGTCACTGATTTAGTGGTTATAATAAAAACATGAACATAGTGATGCAATTTTTTGTGAGTTTCGGAAAAAAAACAATACCTATTTTTGTTTTTTCAATCAGATTTGACTTTTGTAATTCTAGCATACTACTGGAGTTATTGGGACATTTGAAACACTCCTATGTACCACCTCAAATAGTACATACATGAGTAAGGTTTAATCTGTATCTGTCATTGGGATGAAATAGCAGGTTAAAACAGGATGAACAATCACGCAGAAAAGAAGTAGAACAACAGCTTTGAACTACAGTCTAGTCCTAAGAAAGTCCTCTGTACAAATAGGTGTTATTTTATATATAACAGCTTTGTATTTTACATGGAGCAAAATGATGTGCAATGCTTTACTGACACTGTAGAGGGCCGAAAGGCACAGTTACAGAGTGAGAGTAAAATAAGTCAGCAGTCACTGGTAAGAGAAAGCAAAGCTACAAATCTAAATTAGTGCAGATTTAAACCGGAGCAGCTTCATGTCTCAGTGTCAATAACGCCTCCGATAAATTGGAATCAACAGTAAATGTTTTGTTTTATTAAAGCTTTTCAGATTACACAATATAAGTACTGTAGTCTAACGTTACCACTGTTAGAATATTAGCTGAACATACCATGGACTGATCATTCACAGTTTAAACCTCTTCATTTGAACCACTGCTGAGATTACAGAGGGCCCAAAAAACACTTTTCTGGAAACTAAATCCAAATTAAATCTGAATGATCTACTCTCATGGATCACTGTGACTAAAAACACATTTGATAAGGGCTGCAAAATTAATACATATGTTATGCACTATATGGACAAGTGCAATACTCAAATCTCAGGATGCAAAATATTTGTAAATGGCTAAATATGTTTTAAAATAATAACAATAATAATAAAAATACATATTAGTTATCTAGCGCTTTTCCTGGTGCTCAAAGCGCTTTACAAGCAAGATACAAATACAATGTTTAGAAGAACCGTTGAGCTGCAGAGATATCAGAGCCTATCATATCCTGCAGAAATGATCAATCCCTCCATATTGTGAATAATGTCGCAGTTGCAATATCAGTCAAATAATCGCAGATAGTTATTTTTTCCTAATTGTGCAGCTCACGTTTTAATCATTTAATATTTCTTGTTTTAGGTCTACAGCCTTTCCATATGTTAAAAGGACATTTGCTGTCACCTAAACAAAGTTTCAATCTATTTTAATATACTTGTTTTAGAGCAAAGCATTAAAACAACAGCTGATTCCAACCTTTTTTACAAACGTGTAAGTACCACATCTCCATTTAGACATTTAAGCAGATCTGAATATCAAGTACAATCTGTTTTACTGTGACTATGTTCACATCTTTGTTTATCACCTGGGGTCTCGCTGGAAGTCCTTGCTCTTGAAGTATGTGTAGACAAAAGCTCCATTGATGCAGATGATGGTGAATACCATGAAAAAGGTGATGAAGTTCTTTGTGAAAGCTTCGTTATAGCTGTCGAAACGTCTGCTGGAGTTCATATTGTCCTCAGAGCTGGAGACACAGAACACAGATTAAATGAGAATAAGGGCCTTCATTGTTCTTTAGTAAATCAAACTCCTTAGCTTAGCTCTAAACATGCCTGCTGTAAGAGGAACAGGAAGAGTAGCAGTTCATTATATAACAATAATACAAATATAACAACATGTAAACATCTAAGGAATGTTAACATAGTGGTTTTGTGGGATTCAAAATAACATTCTATTTACAGTATATAATCGTTTTTATTGTTTTTCGCTCTGATATAAAATATTAAAACAAACAAAACACAATCAGAAAAATCTAGATGTGTTTTTCTGCATTTTGTTGAAGCTTCTCGAGGCTTTTAAAGGCCTTTTGAAGAGGAACACAGTCAGACAAATGTATTATTATAATACAAATATAACAAAATGTTAACATCTAAGGAAAGTTAACTTAGTGGTTTTCTGGGATTTATTTGTATACTATAGTATTAGAAAAAGAACATTATATTTATACATTGTATACTAATTTACATCAATCAGCAGTTTATAAATGTTCAATCTGTAGTCTGTAAATAAAATGATAAATGCATAAGTTCAGAATTTTGCTTTAAATGACATTTTAAAATGAATGAATTTCACTATTTGTGCACCTAGAGTCATACACATTACATTTAAACTATCCACAATATAAATACAGTAAGAACGTTTTTTAAAACATTGCAACATTAAATAATTTCACACTTCTTAACAGAAGAAACACTTAATATCACCTGCAGCGACAGACTCTCACCTGCTGACTCTCTGAATCCTCCAGCTGCCGGTCATCTCCTTTATAATGTGTGTGTGTGTGTGTGTGTGTGTGTGTGTGTGTGTGTGTGAGTGTGTGAGTGTGTGTGTGAGGAGCATTGTGCACTTTTGATCATTAAAGTTAGTGAGGATGTTCCCCCGTAATCAAAATTTGCATTAATTTGCCGACTTTGAAATTAAAATGTATAGATGCATTCAGGATTATATTTACATTTGATTTAAAGTGTGTTTGTGTGTGTCTGTCTGTCTGTCTCTGTGTGTGTGTGTGTGTGTGTGTGTGTGTGTGTGACTGGGGTTGGGCTGTTGTTAAGGTTTTGGCAACACAATATTTGTATTGTACTTAACATTTAATTAAACAGAGAACTTCTTCCACTTCCACTTCGTGCTTTATTTCTGCTAATGTACAAATCAGGCTTGCAAAGAACTTGAATAACATTTCCTTTTATTTCTTCCACAATATAATGTAGAGCTGATCCTGCTGAACAAAAATGCGTAAGTATGATAAACCACCCCCTGTGTGTTATGTAGCTTTGTAAACGGTCTGCAAAGTCACAAACCCTCAAAGTACACCCTGTAGCGAGTACAACTCTAACACAGAAAATACCTTTCTATGCTGCCCCAGAACGCCTCGTTGGAGATTTTTCTTTTTCCATTTTTTTCTTCCGGGAACCAAGTGACGTAACAACGACCCAATGGACCAATTGGTCCAAATGGACCAATCCGTGGAGCTCCTCACACACACCAGGATCCCTTGGCGTCACTATCAAACGCAGTGTGGGGGGACCTTTAGCGTCGATTTTCAACTATCAGGGAGTCCCATTGACTTGCATAGAGCTTTTCTCAGCCGCAGCTGCGTGGATCTCCACTCACAGTTTGCCACACACTCACGTGTGTGTGCTCAGGCTGAGTTTCGCCGTGCCTCCCTGTCCCGCAGACCCCACGCAGCAACCAGGAAACGACACCAGTAATACAGCTCACACTGTCGGCTCCTCGAGTCTCAAAGGGCGGACCAGCGAGCCCCACAACGTCCCGCCAAAACGGCACCCAGACCCCACGCAGCATTCTCATCTGTTTGTCATTACTGGTGTCATTTTCTGGTTGCTAACAAACGCCATTGTAAAACATAAACACTGATGTTCCGCTGTAACGGTGGTGGACTCATCAGAACAGAGTGGGTGAGCTGACCAATCAGAGCACAGAGGGCTCATAGGGAGGGGGGGGCAGGAGCTCCAACAAGCCGTTTAGGACAGAGAGTGAATACACATACTATACAGAGATGCTGTATGAGAAACCAATGTGATTTTGGAAAATGTAACAATGTAAATCTATTCTTGTAGACCTCAACAATGGAATTATGATGAGTAGAAATGGCCATGACATGGGACCTTTAATGGTTAATTGCAGCCTTGATTTAAACATGCAAATCCCAGATCTTTTTTGACTTCTTGCACTATTTTTATTTTTACATTTGTTTTATTGTTTGATGTCTTATTATATATTATGTTGCATTGTTGGAGGAGCTTGGGACTTGAGTTGTTCATTGCCACATCTCCACTGTAGCTGAGCATCTGACAATAAAGCTTTGAATCATTGAATGTACAGTCTCTCTCAGTGTATCGCCTGTTTGGACGTTCTCCTCGGTCGTACTTTCATCCTCTCCTCCACTGTCCTGCATCCTTTAAAGCAGAAATGCGTCCGGATGTTTCCGCGGAACTTCTTGTCTCTGAGGCCGTAGATGAGAGGGCTGAGAAGACGAGGAAGAACGTTGGTGAAGAGGAAGGTGCTGTAGAATATGTCTGTTCTCTTGTGGGGCCAATTGGTGACGAGGAAGAGGTTGATGAAGGGCGAGATGAAGGACAGCAGGCAGAGGAGCAGCTGGACCCCGTGGAGCAGGATGGTGTTTCGGGCGTTTCTCATCGAGGCTCGACTCACACCTGAAACCCCCCGAGCAGCGAGGAGCACGTTTAGATAGGTGAGACCACCGTGAGGAAGACGAAGGAGAACATGTGCACCTGAGGAGGAAGAGGGGAGTACTTATTAACAGAGATGGCAAAAGTACACACATCCTTTACTCAAGTAGAAGTACAGATACTCATGTTTAAAAATAATCTGGTAAATGTAGATGTACTGATTAAACTTCTTTACTCAAGTAAAAGTAAAGAACTATGGCTTCGAAATGTACTTAAGTAAAAAGTACCCATGAGAATCCTGCTGACGCTGTCAACCCGATCCAGGCTGTTTCTTCCTCATTACGGCTGGCTCTTCCGGAGAGATTCTCCGGAGATTCCTAGAACTGCAGAGCCTTCCTCGTGCAGTGCGATCTGCATTTCCAACACAACCCAGGGGCTTTTTCATCGACCACGCTAAAGTGCGTTTATCGTGTCCCATTTAACGGGAAGAGCTGCAGCCTGGGCTACTGCAGAATGGTCAGAGACTCCGAGCTTTGATATTCATTAGCCCACTTCATAGACACTATGAGTTGCATATTTGACCACTCGTCGCCTGCTACAGAGGCCAGCAGAAGACTTCTTCAGATGCGCCAGCACAACCGTCAGGTGGTTGATTATGCCATCGAGTTTCGCACAGCGGCAGCGGACAGCGGGTGGAATATTCCGGCTCTTCGTGATGCTTTTATGACTGGACTTTCAGATCCGATAAAGGACCAGCTGGCTCCTCTGGAGGTGCAACGGGTCCTGGAGTCTCTCATCGCTGTGTCCATCCGGATCGACAACCGACTTCGGTAAAGGGAGAGAGATCGCCGGCGCACCGGTGACAGACATCCCAGTTTCCAGGGCTTCCCTCAGAGAACCCTTCCACCAGGAAGAATTTTCCAGCCCACGACTTCGGACCACCGGAGGACTCAGACGCCCATGCAGCTGGGCAGGACCAGGCTTTCTCTGGAGGAGAGGCAGCGCCGTCTGTGGGAGGGCTGCTGTTTCTACTGTGGCCAGCTGGATCACCAACTCGCCTCATGTCCGGGAAAAGACCGAGCTTACCAGCCAAGAGGAGGGAGCTGGTGAGCAAGCTTTCCACAGACTTTCCTCCTCGTCCCGTTACCCAGGTAAACATTTTCATAAACAATCAGGCCATTGACCAACGGTGCTAATAGACTCAGGGGCTGACGAAAGTCTTATGGACTGGGGCATAGTCAAACAGCTAAAGATAAAAACTGTTCCGCTATCTCGCCCTATTAACGCCAGTGCCTTAGACGGTCGTCTTTTGTTCACAGTTACCCACTGCACAGAGCCTATTCAGATCACTGTAAATAAGGACCACACAGAAACTATTCAGTTTCACATTTTCGAATCTGCTCAGCACCCGATTATTTTGTTTTTCTTCGTAGGTAAGAAAGATGGGTCTCTGAGACCTTGTATAGACTACAGTCCTCTCAATGACATTACTGTTAAGAATCGCTATCCACTGCCACTCATGTCCTCTGCCTTCGAACTGCTTCAAACTGCCAAAAATATTCACCAAGTTGGACTTGAGAAACGCATTGCACTTGGTTAGAATAAGGAAGGGGGATGAGTGGAAGACAGGGTTCAACACACAGAGTGGTCACTATGAGTACTTGGTAATGCCTTTTGGACTGTGCAATGCACCGGCTGTGTTTCAGGCTTTTGTGAATGAGGTTTTGCGGGAGTTTTTGAATGTTTCTGTGTTTGTGTATCTTGATGATATTTAGATTTTCTCCCCGGACGCTAAGACCCATGTTAAGCATGTCCGTCAGGTTCTGCAGAAACTGTTTGAAAATCATTTGTACGTCAAGGCAGAAAAATGTGAGTTCCATGCAGAAACGGTGTCCTTCTTAGGATACATAAACTCACCCAATCAGATACAGATGGATCCTGCCAAAGTCAGTGCAGTTTCCAATTGGCCAACACCAGACTCCAGGAAAAAGGTTCAGCAATTTCTAGGGTTTGCAAACTTCTATAGGAAGTTTATAAGAAACTTCAGTTCTGTTGCTGCCCCTCTGCATGTTCTCACTTCTCCAAAAGGTTCCTTCAAATGGACTCCCCAGGCTGACGTCGCCTTCCAGCACCTCGGGAAAGGTTCACCACAGCTCCCATACTCACCATTCCGGATTCCCAGCACCAGTTTGTGGTCGAGGTCGATGCTTCCAATGAGGGGATTGGAGGGGTGTTGTCTCAAAGATCCACGGAAGACAACAAGATGCACCCGTGTGCCTACCTGTCGCATAAGTTGACTACAGCTGAGAAAAACTACGATGTGGGAAATAAAGAACTGTTAGCAGTTAAAGCGGCCCTCGAGGAATGGAGACACTGGTTAGAGGGTGCAGAGCAGCCTTTTTTAGTCTGGACCAGACATAAAAAAATTCTGGTTCTGGTGGCCAGCCATGAAGAAAGATGTGGCGGAGTACGTAGCGGCTTGTCCTGTGTGTGCTCGGAATAAGACCTCGTCCCAGGTCAAGATGGGCTTGCTTCAGCCGTTGCCGGTTCCCCAACGTCCCTGGTCACACATTTCAATGGACTTTGTGACAGGACTCCCATCATCCAGAGGCAATACTACAGTCCTGACAGTAGTGGACTGGTTCTCCAAGATGGCTCATTTCATTCCCCTAACCAAGCTTCCCTCTGCCAAGGGTACCTCAGAGGTCATGATGAACGACGTATTCAGGATCCATGGGTTTCCTAGTGACATTGTTTCCGACAGGGGTCCACAGTTTATTTCCGCATTCTGGAAGGAGTTTTGCCGGCTCATAGGCGCCAATGTCAGCATGTCATCAGGCTATCACCCTCAATCCAATGGACAGTCGGAGCGTCTGAACCAGGAACTGGAGACTACGCTACGCTGTCTTGTCTAACAGAACCAGACCACCTGGAGCGACCACCTCACATGGGTTGAGTTTGCCCACAATACTCTCCCCACGGCGGCCACAGGTCTCTCTCCTTTCCATTGTGCCAATGGCTACCAGCCTCCGCTGTTTTCAGTCAACGAAGGAGAAGTAACGGTACTATCGGTC
The DNA here is from genome assembly GCA_031216635.1 of Dissostichus eleginoides. Taxonomy (NCBI): domain Eukaryota; kingdom Metazoa; phylum Chordata; class Actinopteri; order Perciformes; family Nototheniidae; genus Dissostichus; species Dissostichus eleginoides. The sequence goes on along the minus strand of CM062265.1, from coordinate 6,664,514 downwards.
AATGCCATGATTAGACGCTGTCGCCGAATCTGGGCAGACGTCCATCGCAGGGCCGCTTCCCTCTACAGACCGGGTCAGAAGGTTTGGCTTCCCCAAGGACCTACCTCTTCATGTCGCCTCCAAGAAATTGGCTCCTAGGTTTGTGGGTCCATTCCCGGTGTCCAAGGTCATCAATCCTTTGTCTGTGCGCCTACGACTTCCCAGGTCTATGAGAGTACATCCCAACTTCCATGTCAGCAAGATCAAACCAATGTATGAGAGCACACTTGTTCCCGCCCCCCTCCACCGCCCCCCTCCACCGCCCCAGCTCTTTGAAGGTGGTCAAGTTCATAAGGTCCGTAAGCTGCCTGAGGTCCGCAATAGGGGTCGGGGCAAGCAATTCCTGGTGGACAGGAAAGGTTACGGTCCCGAGGCAAGATGATGGGTACCTGCATCATTTATTGTGGACAAGACCCTCATTCAGGACTTGTATGATCAGCCTGGGCCATCAGGAGTCGGCCCTAGAGGGGGGGGGGGTACTGTTGTGTTCCGTCAAAAGTGTTGAGTTCAGTCATGTTTCATGTTTTTGTTTAATCATTTTTTGTCTTGTCTCCCACTTCCTGTTTTATTTTGGTACTCACCTTTTGTGTTTCATTCCAGGTCCCTTCACTCCCTATCCTTGTGTGTGTCTCCCGCTCTCATCAGCGTCAGCCCCGCCCCTGATTGTTTCCACCTGTGCCAGTTAACTTTTGTTCAAATTCCCCAGCCTTCCCTTCCCTTGTGTCAGTTCGTCTTGTCCTGTCTCCATGCCAGTAGTCTGCGTACCAGCGATCACTTATTTTGTCTCAAGCCTGATTCATGCTCCTGAATTACTTTGTAAGTTTTGTTCCTACCTTAGTGAGCGATTTTCTTTGTGCCTTTTTTGAGCCCTTTTTTCATCTCGTTAAGAGTGTCAATCTTTTTTTGTAAACCTATTTGGAATAAAATATTTTACTCATACTTTACCTCTGTCTCCCGGGTCGTGTATTTGAGTCCTTTACCTTATGTTTCCAAGTTCGTGACACAATAGGCACGCAATGACTCTAAATAATAATGATAACGCCACCAAACACAGATTAAAACTAAAGTAACCAGCCTGTTTTGGAAATGTAAGAAGTAGAAAGTACAGGTATTTGTGTAAAACATGTAAGAAGTAAAAGTAAAAAGTCTACAAAGTAACTAAAGCTATTCAATAAATGTAGTGGAGTAAAAGTACACCATATACCTCCTAACTGTAGTCGAGTAGAAGTACAAAGCAGAACAAATGGAAATACTCAAGTGAAGTACCTCAAAAGTGTGCTTAAATACTTGACTGAATGTACTTAGTTACTTTACACCACTGCCTGAGGGAAAGGCGTGACAAACACAAATATCAGAGAGAAATTCAACGAGATAACAAATACCTCCACCACTAGACTGAGGGTCTCGTGGTACGGTGTGTTGAAGACGAATGTGGCGTTACAGAGGACTTCTTTGAGAAGACTGACAGAGCTGAGTGATGAGGATGATGATGATGTCAGTGAAGGCAGGGATGAAGGACACGAGCCAGATGAGAGCGATGAGGAGGTGGGCTCTCTGCACCGTGCAGATCTGGACGTGATGAAGAGGAAGACACACGGCGATGTAACGCTCCAACGCCATGCCAGCCAGAGGGCTGTTCCTGGAGAGAGAATCAAACTAGAATCTGCAGAGTTCATAACCCCCAGCTGAACAACAAAGCACTCCACTACATTTTTGTGATACCTTTAATTACCTTACAGATTTGGATAACATTTTGAATGCTTTTACTGTAACAGAGTATTCCTACACTCTGGTACTTCTACATTTGCTCAAGTACAAGATCTGAGTACTTCTACTTGTACTCAAGTGCAAGATCTGACTACTACTTTTACTCAAGTACAAGATCTGAGAACTACTACTCCTACTCAAGTACAAGATCTGAGTACTTCTACTTTTACACAAGTACAAGATCTAACTACTTCTACTCAAGTACAAGATCTACATACTTCTACTTTTACTCAAGTACAAGATCTGAGTACTTCTACTTTTACTCAAGTACAAGATCTAACTACTTCTACTTTTACTCAAGTACAAGATCTGAGTACTTCTACTTGTAGTCAAGTACAAGATCTAACTACTTCTACTTTGACTAAAGTACAAGATCTAAGTACTTCTACTTTTACTCAAATACAAGATCTGAGTCCTTCTCCCACCTCTGAAAGACACTCTTACTCTAAATATACACCAGAGGAGTAAAGATGTAACATACCACCTATAATGTGATACCCCCGATACTAGCTCAGCTTTACAAGTCTATTTGAGGGGAAAGCCCTGGAATGGTTCTGGTCATATCTGAAGGATAGAACTTTCTCTGTCAGCCTTGGTGACTCTGAGTCATCCTCTGCTCCACTCCTGTATGGGGTCCCACAGGGCTCAGTAGTAGGCCCCCTGCTATTTTCCCTCTATTTGCTCCCTCTTGGGTCCATACTTAGAAAGCACGCATTCCACTGCTATGCTGATGATAGCCAGATTTATGTCCCACTAAAAAAGAAGGAGGGTTACTCAATTAGCCCACTGCGAAAGTGTCTAGAGGACATAAAGGATTGATGGCGTGCAACTTCCTAAAACTGAATGAATGAAAAATAGAAGTAATGGTTTTTGGTGGCACCACTGGCATCAATTCTGTAGACCTGGGGTCCTTGGCTCAGTACACCAAGCCCACCATTACGAACCTTGGCATTAAAATGGACCGTGAACTAAAACTTGAGTCAGATTAAATCGGTGGTAAAAACAAGATTTTATCACCTTAGGCAGCTAGCCAAACTAAAACCTTTTCTCTCCAGACAGCAGTTTGAGACAGTAATCCACGCCTTTGTCACCACTCGGCTGGATTACTGTAACTCTCTTTACATGGGGGTCAGTGGGTCCTCCCTCGCTCGTCTGCAGCTGGTGCAAAATGCTGCAGCAAGGCTTTTAACTGGCACACGGAAATATGACCACATTTCCACCATTTTGGCTTCGCTCCATTGGCTGCCAATACATTTTAGGATTCATTTCAAAATCCTTTTATTTGCTTTTAAATGGCATGACCCCACCATATATTTCTGAGATGCTACGCCCTTACACGCCCAACCGCCCTCTCAGGTCAGCGGATCACTGCTCCTGAACGTGCCCAGAACCAAGTCAAAGCTCAGAGGGGGCCGTTGCTACTCTGTAGCGGCTCCCACACTGTGGAACGATCTGCCCATGCATATCAGCAGTGTTGGGTGTAACGCGTTACAAAAGTAACGGAGTTACAGTAATATATTACTTTTTGCTGTAACGAAGTAATGTAACGCATTACTAATGAAATTTGAGTAATATATTACCCGTTACAATGCTCAGTAACGCAGTTACAACACATTTTAACCCGAAATTATATGATGTTTTGTTTTTTAAGAATGTGGTAACATAGAGAGACATTCCGACACCAGAGAAAAATTGTGCGGGTAGATTAGTAAACCTGGTGTTTACCCTTCAGGCTTCGCGTCGGGATCTTCGGGGGTGCATAGGCATGCATTGCACCCCCAGTTGAATGTTCGATTCAAAAAAGAGAACGGAGCGAAAAATACAAACAACAAATTGTGTCAGGTGCGCGTGACCTGCTCCGCTGCACATGCATCATTTCCAAAGTGCTTCCACAGCAGTGACACACATCTGTGGATAATCATTTATACGAAAATGGTTAAAGCAACCATCACCAAACGCCAGCAACACTGCATCTACTGCAGACAGTAGCAACAGGTCAGATGGGGACATCACGTTAACCTCCGTTGTGGACACTAGCTTACTCCCGCCTGACTCGCCGCCCTCGCCCCCGGAGCTGCAGTCTTCGTTGCCCGAAACTACGCCGTCCCTCTGCGGCCTGCAGGTGCCAGGATACCACGGCAAAACAGAGCCTGCCCAGGTATATCTAAACAAGTACCCGCCTGCACAGTCGGGTAAGGCGGTCATTTTGCAGCACGTGTTATAAAAATAGACAATGGCTAGAATATTAATGTAAAAATAGTGCCATATTCTGCCATGCCTGTAGAAATGTTGGGTCAAAAATAATGGATACAATAGCACAGATGCCTTCACCACGAATGGCTACAAAAAGATCTCATATCCCAAGCTTGCTTATCAACAAGCTAATGTTGCAGCTGAAATGTTCTCCAGGTCACAAAGTCAACCTCACATGATGGTGTGATACCAGTTTTCAAGCACAGTAAATATTCTCTTTCCAGAGTATATGATGGGACCAAGGTGATGATGTAGTACATGGTTTTAATAATACTTTTGCTTTTCAATGTTTGCCATTTCAAACCATGAGCTGGTTCAAATCATATTTGGCTTGATTGACAATATGTTCTCATTTGTTTTATCAGTACAGTTTTGAAGCTTTTGTGCTTTTCCTTGCCATAGTCCACTTTGGACTATATGAAATATTTCAGGATTGCACTTTTAACACACTTGAAATGTTCTCACTTGCTTGGTTTCAAAACATAACAAATACCATAATCTGTTCATTGGGGACCATAACATCAATGCTATTTTTCATTGCTGTTGCCGGCCAATACCCCTGTGATCTCAGATTTTTTTGTTCTGGAACCGGGCCTGTACATGGCCATATACTAAACAAAATACAGAGCCCATTCCGTGTTCCGGTTATTGGTTACTTCCTCTCTGCCTTCTTCTGGTGATTTATCTGAAGTCCAGCGCTCCGTCTTTTAACCTCTTTCCCTTTCTCTTTCTTGATCCTCCTTAGCAACCTTCATTATAGTCCTTGACAGTGGTCTGTACTGTATTAACAACGTGTCACATGGTAAGAATGTACAATCAGAATCGAGTATTCAACTAAGCCGTGTAATAAAAGATGTTAGTAGCCTTAATGGCCTACACAGTTGTTATGCTATAGCCTACCACATTGGCCTTCACTGGATTACGTTACATTACATTACATGTTACTTGTTAGACGCGTTTATCCAAAGCGATTTACATACTCAATACTGTGGACAATCCCCACAGGAGCAATTTGGGGTGAAGTGTCTTGCCCAGGGACACAACGACACGCTGACTGCAGTGGGGTTTGAACCTGTGACCCCCTGATCCCAACACCAAGGCTCTATCCACTGCGCCACACGCCTCCCTGGATGTATAATGAGCTGCACTAAACTACATTTTAGCATTTAAAATACCTAGCCATTCTTTTGCGGTTATTTTGGTGAATGTAACTCAAAAGTAATCTAAAAGTAGTGTAACTCACTACATTACATTTCAGAGACAGTAATATTGTAATGTCCCTTCTCCGTTGCAAGTTGCAACGGAGAAGCGGAAAAGTGTCCGGGGCTTCATTTCCCCTTCTCCGTCCAAAATATTCATCCATACATTTTGGACCACCGTCTGAACGAAATCGGAAACCCGGTTTTTGGGTGCACTCAGAAAAAAAACGGCTGTCTGCAAACACGGAGGTGAAGTGTCCGCTCACCATGCACTCTGGGTCAGCCTTATTTTGTGCCTCAAGACCCCCCCAGCCTGGTTCTCACAAAAGTTGACTCTGACAAATGTGCCTCTGGAGGAATGTGTGGGGAGTTGACAGGGGACTCTACCCGCGTTATGAGGCACTATTTTCGGATACATTTTTCCATTTTCACCCCTTTTGCCTGGTTCTCAAAACACTTTATCTCTCCAAATGTGAGTCTGGAGGAATGTGAGGGGAGTTGACAGGGGACTCTACCCGCGTTATGAGGCACTATTTTCGGATACATTTTTCCATTTTCACCCCTTTTGCCTGGTTCTCAAAACACTTTATCTCTCCAAATGTGAGTCTGGAGGAATGTGAGTGGAGTTGACAGGGACTCTACCCGCGTTATGAGGCACTATTTTCGGATACATTTTTCCATTTTCACCCCTTTTGCCTGGTTCTCAAACACTTTATCTCTCCAAATGTGAGTCTGGAGGAATGTGAGGGAGTTGACAGGGGACTCTACACGCGTTATGAGGCACTATTTTCGGATACATTTTTCCATTTTCACCCCTTTTGCCTGGTTCTCAAAACACTTTATCTCTCCAAATGTGAGTCTGGAGGAATGTGAGGGGAGTTGACAGGGGACTCTACCCGCGTTATGAGGCACTATTTTCGGATACATTTTTCCATTTTCACCCCTTTTGCCTGGTTCTCAAAACACTTTATCTCTCCAAATGTGAGTCTGGAGGAATGTGAGGGGAGTTGACAGGGGACTCTACCCGCGTTATGAGGCACTATTTTCGGATACATTTTTCCATTTTCACCCCTTTTGCCTGGTTCTCAAAACACTTTATCTCTCCAAATGTGAGTCTGGAGGAATGTGAGGGGAGTTGACAGGGGACTCTACCCGCGTTATGAGGCACTATTTTCGGATACATTTTCCATTTTCACCCCTTTTGCCTGGTTCTCAAAACACTTTATCTCTCCAAATGTGAGTCTGGAGGAATGTGAGGGGAGTTGACAGGGGACTCTACGCGTTATGAGGCACTATTTTCGGATACATTTTTCCATTTTCACCCCTTTTGCCTGGTTCTCAAAACACTTTATCTCTCCAAATGTGAGTCTGGAGGAATGTGAGGGGAGTTGACAGGGGACTCTACCCGCGTTATGAGGCACTATTTTCGGATACATTTTTCCATTTTCACCCCTTTTGCCTGGTTCTCAAAACACTTTATCTCTCCAAATGTGAGTCTGGAGGAATGTGAGGGGAGTTGACAGGGGACTCTACCCGCGTTATGAGGCACTATTTTGGATACATTTTTCCATTTTCACCCCTTTTGCCTGGTTCTCAAAACACTTTATCTCTCCAAATGTGAGTCTGGAGGAATGTGAGGGGAGTTGACAGGGGACTCTACCCGCGTTATGAGGCACTATTTTCGGATACATTTTCCATTTTCACCCCTTTTGCCTGGTTCTCAAAACACTTTATCTCTCCAAATGTGAGTCTGGAGGAATGTGAGGGGAGTTGACAGGGGACTCTACCCGCGTTATGAGGCACTATTTTGGATACATTTTTCCATTTTCACCCCTTTTGCCTGGTTCTCAAAACACTTTATCTCTCCAAATGTGAGTCTGGAGGAATGTGAGGGGAGTTGACAGGGGACTCTACCCGCGTTATGAGGCACTATTTTCGGATACATTTTTCCATTTTCACCCCTTTTGCCTGGTTCTCAAAACACTTTATCTCTCCAAATGTGAGTCTGGAGGAATGTGAGGGGAGTTGACAGGGGACTCTACCCGCGTTATGAGGCACTATTTTCGGTTACTTTTTTTTCATTTTCACCCCTTTTTTGATGGATGAATTTGAACTTATTTTGTAACTTTTTGCTCAGTTTGACCCAGTTCTGGCCACCGTGTTGCCTGGAGGATAGGACCGAGAGATGACAGACTCTCTGGCCGCCTCACAAGTGTCTATTGTCGGACCCTTTCTTTGCTTTACCCCGGTTCTATTACTCTTTCCTCCTTTGACCATACAACCCGTTTCCTGCTGGGATGCTGCCTGGTTCCGGGGCACCCCAAACCCTCTCATGGTCGGGGCACCATGAATTGATGCATCAGACCCAATGCTGCCATCACCAGCCCCGCGGAGGTGGGACCATCCAACCCGGTGGTAACCCAATACCTCCCTTGGTCCGTGCACCATGAATTGAAGCATCGGACCCAGTGTTGCAATCACCGGTCACGCTAACGCATATAAACAGAGAAATAGAACATAATTTTGATCAAATTCATTGTGTCTGTTCTAGTAAGGATGTTGTCCGAATGCCCGGTGTGCAGAGTCTTCTATCTGGCATTGAACAAGCACCTTAAGCACAAACATGCAGTGCGTAACTTGGAAGAGAGAGGCATCATTCTGAAAATGGCGAGTGGCAGGATAAATGTTCGCACCAAACCCTGTCCCATCACAGGGTGTTCGTATGCTGGGAAGAGACTGGACCGTCATGTAACTCATGACCACCCTGAGTTCTCCCAATATGAGGCACATCAGGCCATGGCAAGGCTGAAGCATAGTGTGGCCCTGCAGTTGCTCCATGACCTCCGTGAGACTAACCCCATCATTGGAATGGCTACATCATTGGATATAGACAATGAGGAGGAAAACCCCAGGCACCCTCCACCCTTGTCCCCACATACCGAGTGTGACAACGAGGACTGCAGGCAGGTGATGCTGGAAAATGTGGCATTGAGGGCTCAGAAGGATGCCCTCAATGATGAGGTGAAGACCCTGCGCTCCAGGCTGAAAAAGGAGCTAAAACCCAGGAAACAGAGTGCCACTGCTGCTGTGCTTGATGAAGAGGAAGAATTTATACGATTTAAGGGCCTTCCAATCCCAAGTACCTCCGGCATGAACACAGCAGTCTCCGGTAGTGAGATCCGTGTCAAGACCCCTGCCCAGACTGTCATGCAGTCCCCAGCAGCCTCCGGTAGTGAGCCCCGTGTCAAGACCCCTGCCCAGACTGTCATGCAGTCCCCAGCAGCCTCCGGTAGTGAGCCCCGTGTCAAGACCTCTGCCCAGACTGTCATGCAGTCCCCAGCAGCCTCCGGTAGTGAGACCCCTGTATGTCAGAAGACCCTCGCGTCTGTCTACAATAAGCTGAAAGCTAAGCTGGCTAAGGACTCGCCCTCCCCCCCAAATCTCTGGTCCACTGGGAAGGGACGGGGGAATACCATGCGTGAAATCAAGTTGCCTAAAAGCATGGAGGCGTACCTTCAGACATACAGGGATCATTGTGAGGGTGTCGCTCCGACCGTAAAACAGAAAGAAAATGCTCCGTCGAAGGTCAGCCGGATAAAACACTTCCTCACATTCTCGTCCCATGGTGTGAACCGGCTGTCAGACTGGCTGTTCCTGAAAGACTTGAAGAAGATCCGTGGCTGGATCAAGTATATTTCAAAGTTGTGCCAGGCAGTCACCACATCGGAGTTCTTCCTGAAGAATGTGAATCATTTCATGAGGTACATGTCAGAGTCAAAGCCCCAGGGGTGCAGGCTCACCAGGTCTGATATTTCCCACATAATCAGAGAGGTGAGAGCCAACATGAAAAACATGAAGAAGGCAGTCACTGTGCACCAGTTTAAGGTGAAAAGGAATAAACTTGATCATCTGCCGAGCCAGGCTGAACTTTTCGCCGCCATGGCGGTCGCAGAGAAGCGCATCCCCCAGCTCCTCGACCTGATGACCAGCACGCCGACCTCAAGCACCCAATACCTGCTATATGGCTATCTAACCCTCCATTGGAGCCTCCTCTATGGCCACCGTCCGGGCGTGTACGCAAACATGACCAACATCGAGGTATTAGAGGCGGACAAAAGGGGAACTGCTGATGGCTACATCATCCATGTGCAGGACCACAAGACGGCCAAGACATTTGGCGAAGCACAGCTGGCGCTTACAGTAAAGGAGTTTAGCTGGGTCATGCGGTGGATGGGGATAAAAGAGGCATTGCTGGGTCCTCAGAATGAATTCTTCATGAAAACATCCTCCACAGAAGGGGTGGTGGTGCCGTGAAGAAGGCCGAATTTGGATGCTGAGGGGCGGGCAGCATTATGGTTACCAGGGGCATGAAAACATCCTCCACAGAAGGGGTGGTGGTGCCGTGAAGAAGGACGAATATGGATGCTGATGGGCGGACAGTAAAGCACCACAAAATCCACCCCCCTTTTAGGGTCACCAGGGGTACGATAAGGGTACAATTAGGTCTGTCACTTTGGGTAACCGCACCACTCATTGACATTTCCCGAGAGCGGACGTCCATTATTGGTAAGGCCTCTAATACATGTAAGGGAACTTATTACTTTAAAAAGACAGTAATAAGTAATATGTAATATATTACATTTTGGAAGTAACTTGCCCAACACTGCATATCAGACAGGCCTCCACACTGCCTGCATGCTTTTAAATCGCTTCTTAAAACCCACCTCTTCTCCTTAGCGTATTAACATCTTTTAGAGTGTTGCTTTTATTGCTTTTAACTGTACAGCACTTTGGTCTGGAGGTTTAAAGGGCTCTATAAATAAAGCTGTATTGTATTGCATTGTATTTGCATTCTTCAATTTACAGAGTGGTGGGAAAATAGGGGTCAATATCAACTTACAGATATGTTTTCCCTGAGTGCCTCCTAAAGTGCAAGAGCTGAGTACTTCTACTTTTACGCAAGTACAAGATGTGATTACTTCTACTTTTACTTGAGTAACCTTTTGAATGCAGGACTTTTACTGTAACCGAGTATTCCTGCACTCTGGTACTTCTACTTTTACTCAAGTACAAGATCTGAGTAATTCTACTTTTACTCAAGTACAAGATCTGACTCCCTCCCATGTGATTATTCCAGGATGAAACCCTACCTGTTGGTGGTCATTAAGACGACCAGCATGATCCAGCAGGGGATGAATCCTGGGTAGGCGATGTAGGTGGAGATCACTAGCCCCAGAGAAAGTGTCAGCATGATCATGTCGTTAATCACCAGGTGGATGTACAGCACATACCTGCAGGAGAGGAAGAGGAAGAGGAGGAGAAAAACAAGAAACATATGTAAACAGGAAAGAGATGGGAGCGTCATGTTGAAGATTTCCTCAAAACCTGGTTAAAATCACTGATTCGGTCATAATAATAAAAACATGAACATAGCGATGTTTCGGAAACAATAATACCTATCTTTTAGTTTTTTCCATCAGATTTGACTTTTGTACTTCTAGCATACTACTGGAGTCATTGGGACATTTGAAACACTCCTATGTATCACCCAATTCCTCAAATAGTCTATACAATCGAATACAAATACTAACACATTAGTAAGGTGTAAGGTTTAATCTGTATCTGTCATTGTGATGAAATAGCAGGTTAAAACAGGATGAACAATCATGCAAAAAATAAGTAGAACAACAGCTTTGAACTACAGTCTAGTCCTAAGAAAGTCCTCTGTACAAATAGGTGTTATTTTATATATAACGGCTTTGTATTTTACATGGAGCAAAATGATGTGCAATGCTTTACTGACACTGTAGAGGGCAGAAAGTCACAGTTAAAGAGTGAGAGTAAAATAAGTCATCAGTCACTGGTAAGAGAAAGCAAAGCTACAAATCTAAATTAGTGCAGATTTAAACCGGAGCAGCTTCATGTCTCAGTGTCAATAATGCCTCCGATAAATTGGAATCAACAAGCAATGTGTTGCTTTAGTAAAGCTTTTCAGATTACACAATATAAATACTGTAGTTACCACTGTTAGAATATTAGCTGAACATACCATGGACTGATCATTCACAGTTTAAACCTCTTAATTTTAACCACTGCTGAGATTACAGAGGGCCCAAAAAACACTTTTCTGGAAACTAAATCCAACTTAAATCTGAATTCTCTACTCTCATGGATCACTGTGACTAAAAAGACATGTGATAAGGGCTGCACAATTAATATATATGTTATGCACTATATGGACAAGTGTAATACTCAAATCTCAGGATGCAACATATTTGTGAAAGGCTAAATATGTTTTAAAATATATCGATGTTTAACAAAGGAGCTGCAGAGATATCAGAGCCTATCGTATCCTGCAGAAATGATCAATCTATCCAATTATTGTGAATAATTATAAGTTGCAATATCAGTCAAATAATCGCAGATAGTAATTTTTTCCAAACTCTGCAGCTCACGTTTTAATCATTTCATATTTCTTGTTTTAGGGCGACAAGCTTTCCATATGTTAAAAGGACATTTGCTGTCACCTAAACAAAGTTTCAATCTATTTGAATATACTTGTTTCAGAGCAAAGCATTAAAACAACAGCTGATTCCAACCTTTTTTACAAACGTGTAAGTACCACACTCTCCATTTAGACATTTAAGCAGATCTGAATATCAAGTACAATCTGTTTTACTGTGACTATGTTCACATCTTTGTTTATCACCTGGGGTCTCGCTGGAAGTCCTTGCTCTTGAAGTATGTGTAGACAAAAGCTCCATTGATGCAGATGATGGTGAATACCAGGAAAAAGGTGATGAAGTTCTTTGTGGAAGCTTCGTTATAGCTGTTGAAACGACTGCTGGAGTTCATATTGTCCTCAGAGCTGGAGACACAAAACACAGAACACAGATTAAATGAGAATAAGAGCCTTCTTTGTTCTTTAGTAAATCAAACTCCTTAGCTTAGCTCTAAACATGCCTGCTGTAAGAGGAACAGGAAGATTAGCAGTTCATAATATAACTATAACAAAATGTAAACATCTAAGGAATGTTAACATTTTGTGGGATTTGTATACTACAGTGTTAGAAAAATAACATTCTATTTACAGTATATAATCGTTTTTATTGTTTTTCGCTCTGATATAAAATATTAAAACAAACAAAACACAATCAGAAAATCTAGATGTGTTTTTCTGCATTTTGTTGAAGCTTCTCGAGGCTTTTAAAGGCCTTTTGAAGAGGAACACAGCAAGAAAAATGTATTATTATAATACAAATATAACAAAATGTTAACATCTAAGGAAAGTTAACTTAGTGGTTTGTGGGATTTATTTGTATACTATAGTATTAGAAAAAGAACATTATATTTATACATTTTATACCAATTTACATCAATCAGCAGTTTATAAATGTTCAATCTGTAGTCTGTAAATAAAATGATAAATGCATAAGTTCAGAATATTGTTTTAAATGACATTTTAAAATGAATTAATTTCACTATTTGTGCACCTAGAGTCATACACATTACATTTAAACTATCCACAATATAAATACAGTAAGAACGTTTTTTAAAACATTGCAACATTAAATAATTTCACACTTCTTAACAGAAGAAACACTTAATATCACCTGCAGCGACAGACTCTCACCTGCTGACTCTCTGAATCCTCCAGCTGCCGGTCAGCCCCTTTATAATGTGTGTGTGTGTGTGTGTGTGTGTGAGTGTGTGTGTGTGTGTGTGAGAGAGTGTGTGTGAGGAGCATTGTGAACTTTTGATCATTAAAGTTAGTGAGGATGTACCCCCGTAATCAACATTTGCATTAATTTGCCGACTTTGAAATTAAAATGTATAGATGCATTCAGGATTATATTTACATTTGATTTAAAGTGTGTGTGTGTGTGTCTGTGTGTGTGTGTGTGTGTGTGTGTGTTGTGTGTGTGTGTCTGGGGTTGGGCTGTTGTTAAGGTTCTGGCAACACAATATTTGTATTGCACTTAACATTTCATTAAACAGAGAACTTCTTCCACTTCCATTTTGTGCTTTATTTCTGCTGATGTACAAACCAGGCTTGCAAAGAACTTGAATAACATTTCCTGTTATTTCTTCCACAATATAATGTAGAGCTGATCCTTCTGAACAACATGTAAGTATGATAAACCACAGATGTTATTTTCTGCAACAGTCCAAAATCCAAGGATGAAAATCCCGGAGGAGATGCTAACTTCCAGGTCGGACTACAACAATACGTCATCTCTCCGCTAGAGATGTTACGTTGGCGAACGATCCGATTCTTTTGACTCTTTGGTACGAACGAAGGTAACCGAGTCGTACTTGGTGAGAGCCTAAGACACTCAAATCCAGCACCAGACACTTTTTACGCTGCTATGGACAATCTCGCACTAATATTTTGCACATTCTATGGAAAATGTTGCACTAATGTACATTCTCAAATATTGAAGTGACTGTTCTTTTTTATATATTGATTGTTGTGTTTTTATTTAGGTCTTAATGTGTGCACATGTAAAAATGTGTCTTTGATTCTGTATATATAGGTATACATATTTGCACACATATTTTTATATAGATTTGTTTTATATTCGGGATTGTGAGAAACTGTGTGAGTATTTCGATGTCTCTGTCTGTACACACAAACTGGAAGATTGACAATAAAGTTGACTTTGACTTGACTTTGATTATCCTGGTGATTATTTTGCAGATGAACCTATTAACCCCTTCCCCTTAAAAAAAAACGGCTCTTTTGAACGGCTCTCGGAAAGGAACGGAGCCATAAGATCCGGCTTCCTTTTCACGTGTGATGGCATCAACAGAATAAGAAGAAATACAGATATTACATATGGAATAAACACAGGAATAACAATAACACCACAGCTGTCATCAAGAAGGCCCAGCAGCGTCTGCACTTCCTGAGGGCGCTCAGGAAGAACAACTTGGCCACTAAGCTGCTGGTGACCCTCTACCGCTCTACCATGGAGAGCCTATTGACATACTGCATCACAGTGTGGTACGCCAGCTGCACTGAGGCCGACAGGATGAGGCTCCAGAGAGTCGTAAAAGCAGCACAGAGGATCATCGGCTGCCCTCTCCCCTCCCTGATGGACATTTTCACCTCCCGCTGCCTCAGAGGAGCCAAAAACATTGTTAAGGACAGTTCACACCCCGGCTTTCACCTGTTCAACCTGCTGCCTTCCGGCAGGCGCTACAGGTGTATCAAATCCAAAACAAATAGACTCAAAGACAGATTTTCCCAAGAGCCATCATTGCTCTTAACAACTGAAAGTCATACCTCTTAATCATCCTGCATGTGAAATAAATGTGACTCTGTATATATATATATATATATATATTTATATATATACATGTCATTATTATTATTATTATAAATACATACCTGCTATTATTATTTATTACATTTTAGATTTTATTTTTCATACCCCTGGAAATAATTACTGCACTTTATTCCTTATTCCTAAGTATGTATGCTGCGTGTATTTGTTGTCTTATGTTGTGATGTTTTTTGTTTTGATGGCACCTTTTGAAAGGGAGAAGCATTTCTTTCTCTCATTGTACATAATGACATTAAATGATTCTATTCTATAATACAATATATATAAAGTATATAAGTAGTATTATACAGCTGATGCAGTTAATATTAATGTGTTAATTCACTGCTGGCAAGTTTAATCTATAAGAAAGGCAGCATTATTTACAAGTTGATGAATCTTTAGTATTATTATTTGAACCTGAAAAGAAAGTTGCATCTTTTGTTATTGAATAAATGCAGATTTAAAATATGTCTCTGTGTTGGGGTAGACTGGAAAGTAAACGAGCAGAAAATGGTAAATACGTTTTATATGTTTATTTATTTTCATATCAAAACATACATTTGCATATTTAAACATACAATTTCAGACAACTTGTAATACAAAAAATAAGTGTCTTAATGCAAGGGATTATACAAACCTTTTCTCACATTCAATAGACAAAATGCTTAATTGAGAAAATAATCGGAATATTAATCCATAATGACATTAATGGTTAATAGCAGCCTGTGTCTGTTGATTGTGAATATATAGGTATATACATATTTTTATATATATTGTATTTTGTATTCGGGATTGTGGGAAACGGTATTTCGATCTCTTTGTCTGTACACACAAACTGAAAGATTGACAATAAAGTTGACTTTGATTTTGCCTTGATTTAAACATGCAAATCCCAGGTCTTGATTGACTTCTTGCACTATTTGTACTTTTACATTTGTTTTATTGTTTGATGTCTTATTACATATTATGTTGCATTGTTGGAGGAGCTTGGGACTTGAGTTTTTCATTGCCACATCTCCAATATAGCCGTGCATCTGACAATAAAGCTTTGAATCTTTGAATGTACAGTCTCTCTCAGTGTATCGCCTGTTTGGACGTTCTCCTCGGTCGTACTTTCATCCTCTCCTCCACTGTCCTGCATCCTTTAAAGCAGAAATGCGTCCGGATGTTTCCGCGGAACTTCTTGTCTCTGAGGCCGTAGATGAGAGGGCTGAGAAGACGAGGAAGAACGTTGGTGAAGAGGAAGGTGCTGTAGAAGATGTCTCTTCTCTTGTGGGGCCATTTGGTGACGAGGAAGAGGTTGATGAAGGGCGAGATGAAGGACAGCAGGCAGAGGAGCAGCTGGACCCCGTGGAGCAGGATGGTGTTTCGGGCGTTTCTCATCGAGGCTCGACTCACACCTGAAACCCCCCGAGCTGCGAGGAGCACGTTCAGATAGGTGAGGACCACCGTGAGGAAGACGAAGGAGAACAGGAGCACCTGAGGAGGAAGAGGGGAGTACTTATTAACAGAGATGGCAAAGGTACACACATCCTTTACTCAAGTAGAAGTACAGATACTCATGTTTAAAAATACTCTGGTAAAAGTAGAAGTACTGACTAAACTTCTTTACTCAAGTAGAAGTAAAGAAGTATGGGCTTTGAAATGTACTTCAGTAAAAAGTACCCATACCTACCAGCTGTTTTAAAGAGTACCTGACCTCCCTTTATATTAATAGAACAATAATGTCATTGTTAGCTAATGAATGTTTCCATGCTGAACAACGGCAAAACGTTTTCATTGGTCCCTCTTCTTTAGAGAAGACCAGGAAATGATGGATACAAGGATCGTGTTCAAATCAATAGGCACGCAATGACTCTAAATAATAATGATCACGCCACCAAACACACATTCAAACTAAAGGAACCAGCTTGTTTGGGAAATGTAAGAAGTAGAAAGTACAGGTATTTGTGTTCAAAATGTAAGAAGTAAAAGTAAAAAGTCTACAAAGTAACTAAAGCTATTCAATAAATGTAATGGAGTAAAAGTACACCATATACACCTCTGAGGTGTAGTGGAATAAAAGTACAAAGCAGAACAAAGATGGCGCCGCGGATGGCTGCTTCGATGTTTTGGTGCGTTCTGTTTTGTCTTGTTTTGTGCGTTAATTCAGTGTTTACATGCTGTACACCGAACTCTTTCACCAGGGAAGAGCTCCTAAACATTAGAGAAACAACTCCAGCAGATTACTTTCCCACTTTTCTCTGTTCTTCCGTGGAATTACTGGACATTCTCGTAAAAGGTACCCTCACCTGCATTCGAGCACTCAAACGCCACAGGAGAGGGAAACGGGCCGGGACACTTGTGCGCCTCCGGAGACGCGGACTTCGCACGCCGCTACCCGGAATATTTCTCTCCAACGTGCGTTCCATAAGCAATAAACTGGACGAGCTTCAGCTACTGGTTAGGAGAAACAGAGACTTTTCTTCATCTTGTGTTTTGTGCTTCACTGAGACCTGGCTGTGTGGGTCGATTCCTGACTTGGCGCTGCAGCTGGAAGGCTTCCAGCTGTTCAGAGCGGATCGTGACACGGAGCTCTCTGGCAAATCAAAAGGTGGAGGAATATGTTTTTACACAAACATTGGCTGGTGCAACGATGTGACAGTGATTCTGCAGCACTGTTCTCCCATTCTGGAAACTTTTATCATCAACTGCAAACCCTTTTATTCCCCCCGAGAGTTCCCCTCATTCATACTGGTCGGTGTGTGCGTCCCACCGCATGCTAATGTGCAGGAGGCACAGCGCACACTCGCCGACCAGATACTGTGTGTGGAGAGGACTTATCCGGACTGCCTAGTTATTGTTCTTGGTGACTTTAACAAAGGCAACCTCAGCCACGAACTCCCAAAATATAAACAGTTTATTAAATGCCCACCAGAGAGGTAATTTTGGATCACTGCTACACGACCATCAAGGGAGCCTATCACGCCGTCCCCCGCGCTGCATTGGGCCACTCTCTCCACACCATGGTTCACCTGATTCCTGCATACAGGCAGAAACTCAAGCTGTGTAAACCTGTAGTGAGGACATTCAGGCAGTGGAGCAGTAAAGCTATGGAGGAACTTCAGGCGTGTTTGGACTGTACTGACTGGGACATGTTTAGGACTGCAACGCAAAGGCTGGATGAATATGCAGAGGCTGTGACGTCATACATCAGCTTCTGCGAGGACAGCTGTGTACCAACACGCACCAGGGTGAGTTTCAACAACAACAAGCCCTGGTTCACACCAAAACTTAAACAGCTAAGATTGCAAAAGGAGGAGGCATTTAGGAGTGGCGATAAGGCACGTTTTAGAGAGTCGAAGTACGTCTTTGGCAAGGCGGTGAGAGATGCTAAACGACAATACTCTGAGAAACTCCAACATCAGCTCTCAGCAAACGACTCTGCTTCTGTCTGGCGTGGTCTAAGACAGATCACAAACTACAAGCCAAAAGCCTCCCTCTCCATGAACGACCGACGCCTTGCAAACGATCTGAATCAGTTCTACTGCAGATTTGAAGACAAAGAGTTCAGTCCTGACACCATTCCCCATGACACCTCGCAACAGCTTCAGTCTCACACCTCCACATCCCCCTCCCCTTCAGTATCTCACTTGCCCACACCGCTGACCTCCCCCGACACATCAGACTCTCTCTCAATCGATGAAAGGGATGTAAACAGACTATTCAAAACTCAATACCAGAAAAGCGGCTGGCCCTGACAATGTCTCCCCCTCCACCCTGAAGCTCTGTGCTGATCAGCTGTCTCCTGTGTTTACTGACATCAGTAACACCTCACTGGAGACATGCCACGTCCCAGCATGCTTCAAAACCTCCACCATCATCCCGGTTCCCAAGAAAACAAGGATCACAGGACTAAATGACTACAGACCCGTCGCCCTGACCTCTGTGGTTATGAAGTCCTTTGAGCGCCTTGTCCTGTCCCACCTGAAATCCATCACAGACCCACTCCTGGACCCTGCAGTTCGCCTACAGAGCCAACAGGTCTGTGGACGACGCTGTCAACAAGGCCCTTCACTTCCTCCTCCAGCACTTGGACACAGCAGGAACCTACGCTAGGATCCTGTTTGTGGACTTCAGCTCCGCCTTCAACACCATCATCCCGGCTCTGCTGCAGGACAAGCTCTCCCAGCTGCACGTGCCCGACTCCACCTGCAGGTGGATCACAGACTTCCTGTCTGACAGGAAGCAGCACGTGAGGCTGGGGAAACACGTCTCTGACCCCCGGACCATCAGCACCGGTTCCCCTCAAGGCTGTGTTCTTTCCCCTCTGCTCTTCTCCCTGTACACCAACAGCTGCACCTCCAGTCACCAGTCTGTCAAGCTCCTGAAGTTCAGATGACACCACCCTCATCGGACTCATCTCTGGTGGGGACGAGTCTGCCTACAGGTGGGAGATGGACCATCTGGTGACCTGGTGTAGGGAAAACCACCTGGAGCTCAACGCCCTAAAAACAGTGGAGATGGTCGTGGACTTCAGGAAGAACGCAGCCCCACCCACCCCCCATCACTCTGTGTGACTCCCCAGTAACTGCTGTGAAGTCTTTCTGCTTCCTGGGCACCATCATCGCCCAGGACCTCAAATGGGAGCAGAACATCTGCTCCCTCATCAAAAATGCACAGCAGAGGATGTTCTTCCTGAGGCAGCTGAAGAAATTCAACCTGCCAAAGACGATGATGGTGAACTTCTACACCTCCATCATTGAGTCCATCCTCACCTCCTCCATCACCATCTGGTACGTCGCAGCCACAGCCAAGGATAAGGGCAGGCTGCAGCGTGTCATCCGCTCTGCAGAGAAGGTGATCGGCTGCAATCTGCCATCCCTCCACGACCTGTATGCCTCCAGGACCCTGAGGCGGGCAGGGAAGATAGTGGTCGACCCCTCCCACCCTGGACACAAACTGTTCACCCCCCTCCCCTCTGGCAGGAGGCTGCGCTCCATCAGGAGCAAAACCTCTCGCCACCTGAACAGTTTCTTCCCCTCCGCTACCGGCCTCTTAAACAAGGCCCGGCCCCCCCACTGACACTTTACCTCTTATATTCTAAAATTCATTCATAGCATTCTATTTCCATTTAATTACTGCTTTATTTTTATTGCTATTTAACTGTATTTTATTACGGTGTAAAATATTTTTGTTTTATATTAGATTTCTTGTTTTTATATTTTATGTATGCACCATGACATCAAGTCAAATTCCTAGTATGTGCGAACCTACCTGGCAATAAACCTGTTTCTGATTCTGATTCTGAAATACTCAAGTGAAGTACCTCAAAAGTGTACTTAAATACTTGACTGAATGTACTTAGTTACTTTACACCACTGCCTGAGGGAAAGGCGTGACAAACACAAATGTCAGAGAGAAATTCAACAAGATAACAAATACCTCCACCACTAGACTTAGGGTCTCGTGGTACGGTGTGTTGAAGACGAAGGTGACGTGACAGATGACCGTCTTTGAGAAGACAGACAGAGGCTGAGTGATGAGGACGATGATGATGTCTGTGAAGGCAGGGATGAAGGACACGAGCCAGATGAGAGCGATGAGGAGGTGGGCTCTCTGCACCGTGCAGATCTGGACGTGATGAAGAGGAAGACACACGGCGATGTAACGCTCCAACGCCATGACAGCCAGATTCAGAGGGCTGTTCCTGGAGAGAGAAACACACACACACACACACACACACACACACACACACACACACACACACACACACACACACACACACACACATACACACACACACACACACACACACACAGACACACACACACACACACACACACACACACACACACACACACACACACACACACACACACACACACAGTGCAGGACTTTTACTGTAACAGAGTATTCCTACACTCTGGTACTTCTACTTTTACTCAAGTACAAGATCTGAGTACTTCTACTTTTACTCAAGTACAAGATCTGAGTATCTTTTTTCCCGAGTCCCTCCTATGTGATTATTCCTGCCGTACTTTACTTGTGAAGCGACGCAGGATGAAACTCCTACCTGTTGGTGGTGATTAAGACGACCAGCATGATCCAGCAGGGGATGAATCCTGGGTTGCCGTAGTTGATGAAGATCACTAGCCCCAGAGAAAGTGTCAGCATGATCATGTCGTTAATCATCAGGTGGATGTACAGCACATACCTGCAGGAGAGGAAGAGGAGGAGAAAAACAAGAAACACATGTAAACAGGAAAGAGATGGGAGCGTCATGTTGAAGATGTCCTCAAAACCTGGTTAAAGTCACTGATTTAGTGGTTATAATAAAAACATGAACATAGTGATGCAATTTTTTGTGAGTTTCGGAAAAAACAATATCTATCTTTTTGTTTTTTCAATCAGATTTGACTTTTGTAATTCTAGCATACTACTGGAGTTATTGGGACATTTGAAACACTCCTATGTACCACCTCAAATAGTACATACATGAGTAAGGTTTAATCTGTATCTGTCATTGGGATGAAATAGCAGGTTAAAACAGGATGAACAATCACGCAGAAAAGAAGTAGAACAACAGCTTTGAACTACAGTCTAGTCCTAAGAAAGTCCTCTGTACAAATAGGTGTTATTTTATATATAACAGCTTTGTATTTTACATGGAGCAAAATGATGTGCAATGCTTTACTGACACTGTAGAGGGCCGAAAGGCACAGTTACAGAGTGAGAGTAAAATAAGTTAGCAGTCACTGGTAAGAGAAAGCAAAGCCACAAATCTAAATTAGTGCAGATTTAAACCGGAGCAGCTTCATGTCTCAGTGTCAATAATGCCTCCGATAAATTGGAATCGACGTTCAATGTGTTGCTTTAGTAAAGCTTTTCAGATTACACAATATAAATACTGTAGTTACCACTGTTAGAATATTAGCTGAACATACCATGGACTGATCATTCACAGTTTAAACCTCTTCATTTGAACCACTGCGGAGATTACAGAGGGCCCAAAAAACACTTTTCTGGAAACTAAATCCAAATTAAATCTGAATGATCTACTCTCATGGATCACTGTGACTAAAAAGACATGTGATAAGGGCTGCACAATTAATACATATGTTATGCACTATATGGACAAGTGCAATACTCAAATCTCAGGCTGCAAAATATTTGTAAATGGCTAAATATGTTTTAAAATATTAACAATAATAATAAAAATACATGTTATTTACATAGCGCTTTTCCTGGTGCTCAAAGCGCTTTACAAGCAAGATACAAATACAATGTTTAGAAGAACCGTTGAGCTGCAGAGATATCAGAGCCTATACATATCATATCCTGCAGAAATGATAAATCCCTCCATATTGTGAATAATGTCGCAGTTGCAATATCAGTCAAATAATCGCAGATAGTTATTTTTTCCTAATTGTGCAGCTCACGTTTTAATCATTTAATATTTCTTGTTTTAGGTCTACAGCCTTTCCATATGTTAAAAGGACATTTGCTGTCACCTAAACAAAGTTTCAATCTATTTTAATATACTTGTTTTAGAGCAAAGCATTAAAACAACAGCTGATTCCAACCTTTTTTACAAATGTGTAAGTACCACATCTCCATTTAGACATTTAAGCAGATCTGAATATCAAGTACAATCTGTTTTTCTGTGACTATGTTCACATCTTTGTTTATCACCTGGGGTCTCGCTGGAAGTCCTTGCTCTTGAAGTATATGTAGACAAAAGCTCCATTGATGCAGATGATGGTGGATACCAGGAAAAAGGTGATGAAGTTCTTTGTGAAAGCTTCGTTAAAGCTGTTGAAACGACTGCTGGAGTTCATATTGTCCTCAGAGCTGGAGACACAGAACACAGATTAAATGAGAATAAGGGCCTTCATTGTTCTTTAGTAAATCAAACTCCTTAGCTTAGCTCTAAACATGCCTGCTGTAAGAGGAACAGGAAGCGTAGCAGTTCATTATATAACAATAATATAACAATAACAAAATGTAAACATCTACATACTGTAAGGAATGTTAACATTTTGTGGGATTTATTTGTATACTACAGTGTTAGAAAAATAACATTCTATTTACAGTATATAATCGTTTTTATTGTTTTACGCTCTGATATAAAATATTAAAACAAACAAAACACAATCAGAAAATCTAGATGTGTTTTTCTGCATTTTGTTGAAGCTTCTCGAGGCTTTTAAAGGCCTTTTGAAGAGGAACACAGTCAGACAAATGTATTATTATAATACAAATATAACAAAATGTTAACATCTAAGGAAAGTTAACTTAGTGGTTTTATGGGATTTATTTGTATACTATAGTATTAGAAAAAGAACATTATATTTATACATTGTATACTAATTTACATCAATCAGCAGTTTATAAATGTTCAATCTGTAGTCTGTAAATAAAATGATAAATGCATAAATTCAGAATATTGTTTTAAATGACATTTTAAAATGAATTAATCTCACTATTTGTGCACCTAGAGTCATACACATTACATTTAAACTATCCACAATATAAATACAGTAAGAACGTTTTTTAAAACATTGCAACATTAAATCGTTTCACACTTCTTAACATAAGAAACACTTAATATCACCTGCAGCGACAGACTCTCACCTGCTGACTCTCTGAATCCTCCAGCTGCCGGTCAGCCCCTTTATAATGTGTGTGTGTGTGTGTGTGTGTGTGTGTGTGTGTGTGTGTGTGTGTGTGAGAGAGTGTGTGTGAGGAGCATTGTGAACTTTTGATCATTAAAGTTAGTGAGGATGTTCCCCCGTAATCAACATTTGCATTAATTTGCCGACTTTGAAATTAAAATGTATAGATGCATTCAGGATTATATTTACATTTGATTTAAAGTGTTTGTGTGTGTGTCTGTCTGTGTGTGTGTGTGTGTGTGTGTGTGTGTCTGGGGTTGGGCTGTTGTTAAGGTTCTGGCAACACAATATTTGTATTGCACTTAACATTTCATTAAACAGAGAACTTCTTCCACTTCCATTTTGTGCTTTATTTCTGCTGATGTACAAACCAGGCTTGCAAGAACTTGAATAACATTTCCTGTTATTTCTTCCACAATATAATGTAGAGCTGATCCTGCTGAACAACATGTAAGTATGATAAACCACAGATGTTATTTTCTGCAATAGTCCAAAATCCAAGGATGAAAATCCCGGAGGAGATGCTAACTTCCAGGTCGGACTACAACAATACGTCATCTCTCCGCTAGAGATGTTACGTTGGCGAACGATCCGATTCTTTTGAACGACTCTTTGGTACGAACGAAGGTAACCGAGTCGTACTTGGTGAGAGCCTAAGACACTCAAATCCAGCACCAGACACTTTTTACGCTGCTATGGACAATCTCGCACTAATATTTTGCACATTCTATGGAAAATGTTGCACTAATGTACATTCTCAAATATTGAAGTGACTGTTCTTTTCTATATATTGATTGCTGTGTTTTTATTTAGGTCTTAATGTGTGCACATGTAAAAATGTGTCTTTGATTCTGTATATATAGGTATACATATTTGCACACATATTTTTATATAGATTTGTTTTATATTCGGGATTGTGAGAAACTGTTTGAGTATTTCGATGTCTCTGTCTGTACACACAAACTGGAAGATTGACAATAAAGTTGACTTTGACTTGACTTTGATTATCCTGGTGATTATTTTGCAGATGAACCTATTAACCCCTTCCCCTTAAAAAAAAACGGCTCTTTTGAACGGCCCTCGGAAAGGAACGGAGCCATAAGATCCGGCTTCCTTTTCACGTGTGATGGCATCAACAGAATAAGAAGAAATACAGATATTACATATGGAATAAACACAGAATAACAATAACACCACAGCTGTCATCAAGAAGGCCCAGCAGCGTCTGCACTTCCTGAGGGCGCTCAGGAAGAACAACTTGGCCACTAAGCTGCTGGTGACCCTCTACCGCTCTACCATGGAGAGCCTATTGACATACTGCATCACAGTGTGGTACGCCAGCTGCACTGAGGCCGACAGGATGAGGCTCCAGAGAGTCGTAAAAGCAGCACAGAGGATCATCGGCTGCCCTCTCCCCTCCCTGATGGACATTTTCACCTCCCGCTGCCTCAGAGGAGCCAAAAACATTGTTAAGGACAGTTCACACCCCGGCTTTCACCTGTTCAACCTGCTGCCTTCCGGCAGGCGCTACAGGTGTATCAAATCCAAAACAAACAGACTCAAAGACAGATTTTCCCAAGAGCCATCATTGCTCTTAACAACTGAAAGTCATACCTCTTAATCATCCTGCATGTGAAATAAATGTGACTCTGTATATATATATATATATATATTTATATATATACATGTCATTATTATTATAAATACATACTTGCTATTATTATTTATTACATTTTAGATTTTATTTTTCATACCCCTGGAAATAATTACTGCACTTTATTCCTTATTCCTAAGTATGTATGCTGCGTGTATTTGTTGTCTTATGTTGTGATGTTTTTTGTTTTGATGGCACCTTTTGAAAGGGAGATGCATTCCTTTCTCTCATTGTACATAATGACATTAAATGATTCTATTCTATAATACAATATATATAAAGTATATAAGTAGTATTATACAGCTGATGCAGTTAATATTAATGTGTTAATTCACTGCTGGCAAGTTTAATCTATAAAAAAGGCAGCATTATTTACAAGTTGATGAATCTTTAGTATTATTATTTGAACCTCAAAAGAAAGTTGCATCTTTTGTTATTGAATAAATGCAGATTTAAAATATGTCTCTGTGTTGGGGTAGACTGGAAAGTAAACGAGCAGAAAATGGTAAATACGTTTTATATGTTTATTTATTTTCATATCAAAACATACATTTGCATATTTAAACATACAATTTCAGACAACTTGTAATACAAAAAATAAGTGTCTTAATGCAAGGGATTATACAAACCTTTTCTCACATTCAATAGACAAAATGCTTAATTGAGAAAATAATCGGAATATTAATCCATAATGACATTAATGGTTAATAGCAGCCTGTGTCTGTTGATTGTGAATATATAGGTATATACATATTTGTACACATATTTTTATGTATATTTGTATTTTGTATTCGGGATTGTGGGAAACGGTATTTCGATCTCTTTGTCTGTACACACAAACTGAAAGATTGACAATAAAGTTGACTTTGATTTTGCCTTGATTTAAACATGCAAATCCCAGGTCTTGATTGACTTCTTGCACTATTTGTACTTTTACATTTGTTTTATTGTTTGATGTCTTATTATATATTATGTTGCATTGTTGGAGGAGCTTGGGACTTGAGTTTTTCATTGCCACATCTCCATGTAGCGTGCATCTGACAATAAAGCTTTGAATCTTTGAATGTACAGTCTCTCTCAGTGTATCACCTGTTTGGACGTTCTCCTCGGTCGTACTTTCATCCTCTCCTCCACTGTCCTGCATCCTTTAAAGCAGAAATGCGTCCGGATGTTTCCGCGGAACTTCTTGTCTCTGAGGCCGTAGATGAGAGGGCTGAGAAGACGAGGAAGAACGTTGGTGAAGAGGAAGGTGCTGTAGAAGATGTCTCTTCTCTTGTTGGGCCATTTGGTGACGAGGAAGAGGTTGATGAAGGGCGAGATGAAGGACAGCAGGCAGAGGAGCAGCTGGACCCCGTGGAGCAGGATGGTGTTTCGGGCGTTTCTCATCGAGGCTCGACTCACACCTGAAACCCCCCGAGCTGCGAGGAGCACGTTCAGATAGGTGAGGACCACCGTGAGGAAGACGAAGGAGAACAGGAGCACCTGAGGAGGAAGAGGGGAGTACTTATTAACAGAGATGGCAAAAGTACACACATCCTTTACTCAAGTAGAAGTACAGATACTCATGTTTAAAAATACTCTGGTAAAAGTAGAAGTACTGACTAAACTTCTTTACTCAAGTAGAAGTAAAGAAGTATGGGCTTTGAAATGTACTTCAGTAAAAAGTACCCATACCCTACCAGCTGTTTTAAAGAGTACCTGACCTCCCTTTATATTAATAGAACAATAATGTCATTGTTAGCTAATGAATGTTTCCATGCTGAACAACGGCAAAACGTTTTCATTGGTCCCTCTTCTTTAGAGAAGACCAGGAAATGATGGATACAAGGATCGTGTTCAAATCAAGGCACGCAATGACTCTAAATAATAATGATCACGCCACCAAACACACATTCAAACTAAAGGAACCAGCCTGTTTGGAAAATGTAAGAAGTAGAAAGTTCAGGTATTTGTGTAAAAAATGTAAGAAGTAAAAGTAAAAGTCTACAAAGTAACTAAAGCTATTCAATAAATGTAATGGAGTAAAAGTACACCATATAACTCTGAGCTGTAGTGGAGTAAAAGTACAAAGCAGAACAAAGATGGCGCCGCGGATGGCTGCTTCGATGTTTTGGTGCGCTCTGTTTTGTCTTGTTTTGTGCGTTAATTCAGTGTTTACATGCTGTACACCGAACTCTTTCACCAGGGAAGAGCTCCTAAACATTAGAGAAACAACTCCAGCAGATTACTTTCCCACTTTTCTCTGTTCTTCCGTGGAATTACTGGACATTCTCGTAAAAGGTACCCTCACCTGCATTCGAGCACTCAAACGCCACAGGAGAGGGAAACGGGCCGGGACACTTGTGCGCCTCCGGAGACGCGGACCTCGCACGCCGCTACCCGGAATATTTCTCTCCAACGTGCGTTCCATAAGCAATAAACTGGACGAGCTTCAGCTACTGGTTAGTAGAAACAGAGACTTTTCTTCATCTTGTGTTTTGTGCTTCACTGAGACCTGGCTGTGTGGGTCGATTCCTGACTTGGCGCTGCAGCTGGAAGGCTTCCAGCTGTTCAGAGCGGATCGTGACACGGAGCTCTCTGGCAAATCAAAAGGTGGAGGAATATGTTTTTACACAAACATTGGCTGGTGCAACGATGTGACAGTGATTCTGCAGCACTGTTCTCCCATTCTGGAAACTTTTATCATCAACTGCAAAGCCTTTTATTCCCCCCGAGAGTTCTCCTCATTCATATACTGGTCGGTGTGTACATCCCACCGCATGCTAATGTGCAGGAGGCACAGCGCACACTCGCCGACCAGATACTGTGTGTGGAGAGGACTTATCCGGACTGCCTAGTTATTGTTCTTGGTGACTTTAACAAAGGCAACCTCAGCCACGAACTCCCAAAATATAAACAGTTTATTAAATGCCCCACCAGAGAAGGTAATATTTTGGATCACTGCTACACGACCATCAAGGGAGCCTATCACGCCGTCCCCCGCGCTGCATTGGGCCACTCTCTCCACACCATGGTTCACCTGATTCCTGCATACAGGCAGAAACTCAAGCTGTGTAAACCTGTAGTGAGGACATTCAGGCAGTGGAGCAGTAAAGCTATGGAGGAACTTCAGGCGTGTTTGGACTGTACTGACTGGGACATGTTTAGGACTGCAACGCAAAGGCTGGATGAATATGCAGAGGCTGTGACGTCATACATCAGCTTCTGCGAGGACAGCTGTGTACCAACACGCACCAGGGTGAGTTTCAACAACAACAAGCCCTGGTTCACACCAAAACTGAAACAGCTAAGATTGCAAAAGGAGAAGGCGTTTAGGAGTGGCGATAAGGCACGTTTTAGAGAGTCGAAGTGCGTCTTTGGCAACGCGGTGAGAGATGCTAAACGACAATACTCTGAGAAACTCCAACATCAGCTCTCAGCAAACGACTCTGCTTCTGTCTAGCGTGGTCTAAGACAGATCACAAACTACAAGCCAAAAGCCTGCCTCTCCATGAACGACCGACGCCTTGCAAACGATCTCAATCAGTTCTACTGCAGATTTGAAGACAAAGAGTTCAGTCCTGACACCATTCCCCATGACACCTCGCAACAGCTTCAGTCTCACACCTCCACATCCCCCTCCCCTTGATTGATTGCTTGAAAAGTTTATTAACAGATTGTAGAATGGGTACAGTACAGTACAGCTCAATACACACAATTGTTAAGGGGACGTAGACCAGAGAAAGACTTTCGTCTTGTTTACATCAGGGTCCCCCATTTCCAATTCATCGTAACATATATGACATACAGATAGATTACACTTTCATTTTAATCCAATACAAATCATCATAACATATATGACATACATGACCTTCAGATATACAGTACTGTTACATCTGGACATTTATGACATACCAGATCTACAAATATACAGCACTGTTTGTGAGTACAAGAGTCTAAAAAGAGAGTATATACATTGGTGGGGGGGGGAAACTGTACATTGTAGGGGGTTGGGTTTGGACATTTACAGGGGCCAGTTTCGAATTGCTGTCTCCCGTAGGTGCTCTTTTAGAGAGGTTTTGAAGGTGAGTAGTGATTCACATTCCTTTACAGCTGTGGGTAGGGCGTTCCACATTGATGTGGCATAATTGCGAAACGTGTTTAGTCCCTGTTTTGAGCCAAATCTGGGTTTAACATGATTTGTGGAGCTCCCTCTGGTGTTGTGGTCATGGTATTCTTTGACCTTTGGGAAGTATTTTGACATGTACATGGGTACCTTAGTGGTGTGGTGTATCTTGTAGACCAAGCCCATTGCAAGTTGCTGTACTCTGTCGTCTACTCTAAGCCATCCTAGGTTGACAAAGTGGGCAGGGGTGAGGTGGGTTCTAGAAGTAAGATCAAGCAGTAGTCTGACCAGTTTATTTTGTGATGTTTGCAATTTTGTTTTTAGCGCCTTTGAGGTGCTTTGGTACCATGAGGTGCAAGCATAGTCGTAGTACCCTTGAATGAGTGCTCCTGCCAGAGTCTTCAGGGTATCTTCATCCTTCAGTATCTCACTCGCCCACAATGCAGACATCCCCCGACACATCAGACTCTCTCTCAATCGATGAAAGGGATGTAAACAGACTATTCAAAACTCAATACCAGAAAAGTGGCTGGCCCTGACAATGTCTCCCCCTCCACCCTGAAGCTCTGTGCTGATCAGCTGTCTCCTGTGTTTACTGACATCATTAACACCTCACTGGAGACATGCCACGTCCCAGCATGCTTCAAAACCTCCACCATCATCCCGGTTCCCAAGAAAACAAGGATCACAGGACTAAATGACTACAGACCCGTCGCCCTGACCTCTGTGGTTATGAAGTCCTTTGAGCGCCTTGTCCTGTCCCACCTGAAATCCATCACAGACCCACTCCTGGACCCCCTGCAGTTCGCCTACAGAGCCAACAGGTCTGTGGACGACGCTGTCAACATGGCCCTTCACTTCCTCCTCCAGCACCTGGACACAGCAGGAAACTATGCTAGGATCCTGTTTGTGGACTTCAGCTCCGCCTTCAACACCATCATCCCGGCTCTGCTGCAGGACAAGCTCTCCCAGCTGCACGTGCCCGACTCCACCTGCAGGTGGATCACAGACTTCCTGTCTGACAGGAAGCAGCACGTGAGGCTGGGGAAACACGTCTCTGACCCCCGGACCATCAGCACCGGTTCCCCTCAAGGCTGTGTTCTTTCCCCTCTGCTCTTCTCCCTGTACACCAACAGCTGCACCTCCAGTCACCAGTCTGTCAAGCTCCTGAAGTTCGCAGACGACACCACCCTCATCGGACTCATCTCTGGTGGGGACGAGTCTGCCTACAGGTGGGAGATGGACCATCTGGTGACCTGGTGTAGGGAAAACCACCTGGAGCTCAACGCCCTAAAAACAGTGGAGATGGTCGTGGACTTCAGGAAGAACGCAGCCCCACCCACCCCCATCACTCTGTGTGACTCCCCAGTAACTGCTGTGAAGTCTTTCTGCTTCCTGGGCACCATCATCGCCCAGGACCTCAAATGGGAGCAGAACATCTGCTCCCTCATCAAAAATGCACAGCAGAGGATGTTCTTCCTGAGGCAGCTGAAGAAATTCAACCTGCCAAAGACGATGATGGTGAACTTCTACACCTCCATCATCGAGTCCATCCTCACCTCCTCCATCACCATCTGGTACGTCGCAGCCACAGCCAAGGATAAGGGCAGGCTGCAGCGTGTCATCCGCTCTGCAGAGAAGGTGATCGGCTGCAATCTGCCATCCCTCCACGACCTGTATGCCTCCAGGACCCTGAGGCGGGCAGGGAAGATAGTGGTCGACCCCTCCCACCCTGGACACAAACTGTTCACCCCCCTCCCCTCTGGCAGGAGGCTGCGCTCCATCAGGAGCAAAACCTCTCGCCACCTGAACAGTTTCTTCCCCTCCGCTACCGGCCTCTTAAACAAGGCCCGGCCCCCCCACTGACACTTTACCTCTTATATTCTAAAATTCATTCATAGCATTCTATTTCCATTTAATTACTGCTTTATTTTTATTGCTATTTAACTGTATTTTATTACGGTGTAAAATATTTTTTGTTTTATATTAGATTTCTTGTTTTTTATATTTTATGTATGCACCATGACATCAAGTCAAATTCCTAGTATGTGCGAACCTACCTGGCAATAAACCTGTTTCTGATTCTGATTCTGAAATACTCAAGTGAAGTACCTCAAAAGTGTGCTTAAATACTTGACTGAATGTACTTAGTTACTTTACACCACTGCCTGAGGGAAAGGCGTGACAAACACAAATGTCAGAGAGAAATTCAACGAGATAACAAATACCTCCACCACTAGACTGAGGGTCTCGTGGTACGGTGTGTTGAAGACGAAGGTGGCGTGACA
This sequence comes from Dissostichus eleginoides, assembly GCA_031216635.1. Taxonomy (NCBI): domain Eukaryota; kingdom Metazoa; phylum Chordata; class Actinopteri; order Perciformes; family Nototheniidae; genus Dissostichus; species Dissostichus eleginoides. The sequence continues at coordinate 6,633,223 of CM062265.1, read as the reverse complement.
GACGACCGTCTTTGAGAAGACAGACAGAGGCTGAGTGATGAGGATGATGATGATGTCTGTGAAGGCAGGGATGAAGGACACGAGCCAGATGAGAGCGATGAGGAGGTGGGCTCTCTGCACCGTGCAGATCTGGACGTGATGAAGAGGAAGACACACGGCGATGTAACGCTCCAACGCCATGACAGCCAGATTCAGAGGGCTGTTCCTGGAGAGAGAAACACACACACACACACACACACACACACACACACACACACACACACACACACACACACACACACACACACAAACACACACACACACACACACAACACACACAGTGCAGGACTTTTACTGTAACAGAGTATTCCTACATTCTGGTACTTCTACTTTTGCTCAAGTACAAGATCTGAGTACTTCTACTTTTACTCAAGTACAAGATCTGAGTATCTTTTTTCCCGAGTCCCTCCTATGTGATTATTCCTGCCGTACTTTACTTGTGAAGCGACGCAGGATGAAACTCCTACCTGTTGGTGGTGATTAAGACGACCAGCATGATCCAGCAGGGGATGAATCCTGGGTTGCCGTAGTAGATGAAGATCACTAGCCCCAGAGAAAGTGTCAGCATGATCATGTCGTTAATCAACAGGTGGATGTACAGCACATACCTGCAGGAGAGGAAGAGGAAGAGGAGGAGAAAAACAAGAAACACATGTAAACAGGAAAGAGATGGGAGCGTCATGTTGAAGATGTCCTCAAAACCTGGTTAAAGTCACTGATTTGGTGGTTATAATAAAAACATGAACATAGTGATGCAATTTTTTGTGAGTTTCGGAAAAAACAATACCTATCTTTTTCTTTTTTCAATCAGATTTGACTTTTGTAATTCTAGCATACTACTGGAGTTATTGGGACATTTGAAACACTCCTATGTACCACCTCAAATAGTATTATAGGTTTAATCTGTATCTGTCATTGTGATGAAATAGCAGGTTAAAACAGGATGAACAATCACGCAGAAAAGAAGTAGAACAACAGCTTTGAACTACAGTCTAGTCCTAAGAAAGTCCTCTGTACAAATAGGTGTTATTTTATATATAACACGTTTGTATTTTACATGGAGCAAAATGATGTGCAATGCTTTACTGACACTGTAGAGGGCCGAAAGGCACAGTTACAGAGTGAGAGTAAAATAAGTCATCAGTCACTGGTAAGAGAAAGCAAAGCTACAAATCTAAATTAGTGCAGATTTAAAACGGAGCAGCTTCATGTCTCAGTGTCAATAATGCCTCCGATAAATTGGAATCGACATTCAATGTGTTGCTTTAGTAAAGCTTTTCAGATTACACAATATAAATACTGTTGTTACCACTGTTAGAATATTAGCCGAACATACCATGGACTGATCATTCACAGTTTAAACCTCTTCATTTGAACCACTGCTGAGATTACAGAGGGCCCAAAAAACACTTTTCTGGAAACTAAATCCAAATTAAATCTGAATGATCTACTCTCATGGATCACTGTGACTAAAAAGACATGTGATAAGGGCTGCACAATTAATACATATGTTATGCACTATATGGACAAGTGCAATACTCAAATCTCAGGATGCAAAATATTTGTAAAAGGCTAAATATGTTTTAAAATATTAACAATAATAATAAAAATAGATGTTATTTACATAGCGCTTTTCCTGGTGCTCAAAGCGCTTTACAAGCAAGATACAAATACAATGTTTAGAAGAACCGTTGAGCTGCAGAGATATCAGAGCCTATACATATCATATCCTGCAGAAATGATAAATCCCTTCAATTATTGTGAATAATGTCCCAGTTGCAATATCAGTCAAATAATCGCAGATAGTTATTTTTTCCTAATTGTGCAGCTCACGTTTTAATCATTTAATATTTCTTGTTTTAGGTCTACAACCTTTCCATATGTTAAAAGGACATTTGCTGTCACCTAAACAAAGTTTCAATCTATTTTAATATACTTGTTTTAGAGCAAAGCATTAAAACAACAGCTGATTCCAACCTTTTTTACAAACGTGTAAGTACCACACTCTCCATTTAGACATTTAAGCAGATCTGAATATCAAGTACAATCTGTTTTACTGTGACTATGTTCACATCTTTGTTTATCACCTGGGGTCTCGCTGGAAGTCCTTGCTCTTGAAGTATGTGTAGACAAAAGCTCCATTGATGCAGATGATGGTGAATACCATGAAAAAGGTGATGAAGTTCTTTGTGAAAGCTTCGTTATAGCTGTTGAAACGTCTGCTGGAGTTCATATTGTCCTCAGAGCTGGAGACACAGAAAACAGAACACAGATTAAATGAGAATAAGGCCTTCATTGTTCTTTAGTAAATCAAACTCCTTAGCTTAGCTCTAAACATGCCTGCTGTAAGAGGAACAGGAAGAGTTGCAGTTCATTATATAACTATATATAAAAATATAACAAAATGTAAACATCTACATACTGTAAGGAATGTTAACATTTTGTGGGATTTATTTGTATACTACAGTGTTAGAAAAATAACATTCTATTTACAGTATATAATCGTTTTTATTGTTTTACGCTCTGATATAAAATATTAAAACAAACAAAACACAATCAGAAAATCTAGATGTGTTTTTCTGCATTTTGTTGAAGCTTCTCGAGGCTTTTAAAGGCCTTTTGAAGAGGAACACAGTCAGACAAATGTATTATTATAATACAAATATAACAAAATGTTAACATCTAAGGAAAGTTAACTTAGTGGTTTTGTGGGATTTATTTGTATACTATAGTATTAGAAAAAAGAACATTATATTTATACATTGTATACTAATTTACATCAATCAGCAGTTTATAAATGTTCAATCTGTAGTCTGTAAATAAAATGATAAATGCACAAGTTCAGAATTTTGCTTTAAATGACATTTTAAAATGAATTAATTTCACTATTTGTGCACCTAGAGTCATACACATTACATTTAAACTATCCACAATATAAATACAGTAAGAACGTTTTTTAAAACATTGCAACATTAAATCGTTTCACACTTCTTAACATAATGTAATGTAATGTAATGTAATGTTAACAGAAGAAACAGTTAATATCACCTGCAGCGACAGACTCTCACCTGCTGACTCTCTGAATCCTCCAGCTGCCGGTCATCTCCTTTATAATGTGTGTGTGTGTGTGTGTGTGTGTGTGTGTGAGTGTGTGAGTGTGTGTGTGAGGAGCATTGTGCACTTTTGATCATTAAAGTTAGTGAGGATGTTCCCCCGTAATCAAAATTTGCATTAATTTGCCGACTTTGAAATTAAAATGTATAGATGCATTCAGGATTGCATTTACATTTGATTTAAAGTGTGTTTGTGTGTGTGTGTCTGTCTGTCTCTGTGTGTGTTGTGTGTGTGTGTGTGTGTCTGTCTGTCTGTCTCTGTGTGTGTGTGTGTGTGTGTGTGTGTGTGTGTGTGTGTCTGTGTGTATGTGTGTCTGTGTGACTGGGGTTGGGCTGTTGTTAAGGTTTTGGCAACACAATATTTGTATTGTACTTAACATTTAATTAAACAGAGAACTTCTTCCACTTCCATTTTGTACTTTATTTCTGCTAATGTACAAATCAGGGTTGCAAAGAACTTGAATAACATTTCCTTTTATTTCTTCCACAATATAATGTAGAGCTGATCCTGCTGAACAAAAATGCGTAAGTATGATAAACCACCCCCTGTGTGTTATGTAGCTTTGTAAACGGTCTGCAAAGTCACAAACCCTCAAAGTACACCCTGTAGCGAGTACAACTCTAACACAGAAAATACCTTTCTATGTTGCCCCAGAACGCCTCGTTGGAGATTTTTCTTTTTCCATTTTTTTCTTCCGGGAACCAAGTGACGTAACGACGACCCAATGGACCAATTGGTGGAGCTCCTCACACACACCAGGATCCCTTGGCGTCACTATCAAACGCAGTGGGGGGACCTTTAGCGTCGACTTTCAACTATCAGGGAGTCCCATTGACTTGCATAGAGCTTTTCTCAGCCGCAGCTGCGTGGATCTCCACTCACAGTTTGCCACACACTCACGTGTGTGTGCTCAGGCTGAGTTTCGCCGTGCCTCCCTGTCCCGCAGACCCCACGCAGCAACCAGGAAACAACACCAGTAATACAGCTCACACTGTCGGCTCCTCGAGTCTCAAAGGGCGGACCAGCGAGCCCCACAACGTCCCGCTAATACGGCACCCAGACCCCACGCAGCATTCTCATCTGTTTGTCATTACTGGTGTCATTTTCTGGTTGCTAACAAACGCCATTGTAAAACATAAACACTGATGTTCCGCTGTAACGGTGGTGGACTCATCAGAACAGAGTGGGTGAGCTGACCAATCAGAGCACAGAGGGCTCATAGGGAGGGGGAGGCAGGAGCTCCAACAAGCCGTTTAGGACAGAGAGTGAATACACATACTATACAGAGATTCTGTATGAGAAACCAATGTGATTTTGGAAAATGTAACAATGTAAATCTATTCTAGTAGACCTCAACAATGGAATTATGATCAGTAGAAATGGCCATGACACGGGACCTTTAATGGTTAATTGCAGCCTTGATTTAAACATGCAAATCCCAGATCTTTTTTGACTTCTTGCACTATTTTTATTTTTACATTTGTTTTATTGTTTTATGTCTTATTATATATTATGTTGCATTGTTGGAGGAGCTTGGGACTTGAGTTGTTCATTGCCACATCTCCACTGTAGCTGAGCATCTGACAATAAAGCTTTGAATCATTGAATGTACAGTCTCTCTCAGTGTATCGCCTGTTTGGACGTTCTCCTCGGTCGTACTTTCATCCTCTCCTCCACTGTCCTGCATCCTTTAAAGCAGAAATGCGTCCGGATGTTTCCGCGGAACTTCTTGTCTCTGAGGCCGTAGATGAGAGGGCTGAGAAGACGAGGAAGAACGTTGGTGAAGAGGAAGGTGCTGTAGAATATGTCTGTTCTCTTGTGGGGCCAATTGGTGACGAGGAAGAGGTTGATGAAGGGCGAGATGAAGGACAGCAGGCAGAGGAGCAGCTGGACCCCGTGGAGCAGGATGGTGTTTCGGGCGTTTCTCATCGAGGCTCGACTCACACCTGAAACCCCCCGAGCAGCGAGGAGCACGTTTAGATAGGTGAAGACCACCGTGAGGAAGACGAAGGAGAACATGTGCACCTGAGGAGGAAGAGGGGAGTACTTATTAACAGAGATGGCAAAAGTACACACATCCTTTACTCAAGTAGAAGTACAGATACTCATGTTTAAAAATACTCTGGTAAAAGTAGAAGTACTGACTAAACTTCTTTACTCAAGTAAAAGTAAAGAACTATGGGCTTCGAAATGTACTTAAGTAAAAAGTACCCATGAGAATCCTGCTGACGCTGTCAACCCGATCCAGGCTGTTTCTTCCTCATTACGGCTGGCTCTTCCGGAGAGATTCTCCGGAGATTCCTAGAACTGCAGAGCCTTCCTCGTGCAGTGCGATCTGCATTTCCAACACAACCCAGGGGCTTTTTCATCAGACCACGCTAAAGTGCGTTTATCGTGTCCCATTTAACGGGAAGAGCTGCAGCCTGGGCTACTGCAGAATGGTCCAGAGACTCCGAGCTTTGATATTCATTAGCCCACTTCATAGACACTATGAGTTGCATATTTGACCACTCGTCGCCTGCTACAGAGGCCAGCAGAAGACTTCTTCAGATGCGCCAGCACAACCGTCAGGTGGTTGATTATGCCATCGAGTTTCGCACAGCGGCAGCGGACAGCGGGTGGAATATTCCGGCTCTTCGTGATGCTTTTATGACTGGACTTTCAGATCCGATAAAGGACCAGCTGGCTCCTCTGGAGGTGCAACGGGTCCTGGAGTCTCTCATCGCTGTGTCCATCCGGATCGACAACCGACTTCGGTAAAGGGAGAGAGATCGCCGGCGCACCGGTGACAGACATCCCAGTTTCCAGGGCTTCCCTCAGAGAACCCTTCCACCAGGAAGAATTTTCCAGCCCACGACTTCGGACCACCGGAGGACTCAGACGCCCATGCAGCTGGGCAGGACCAGGCTTTCTCTGGAGGAGAGGCAGCGCCGTCTGTGGGAGGGCTGCTGTTTCTACTGTGGCCAGCTGGATCACCAACTCGCCTCATGTCCGGGAAAAGACCGAGCTTACCAGCCAAGAGGAGGGAGCTGGTGAGCAAGCTTTCCACAGACTTTCCTCCTCGTCCCGTTACCCAGGTAAACATTTTCATAAACAATCAGGCCATTGACCAACGGTGCTAATAGACTCAGGGGCTGACGAAAGTCTTATGGACTGGGGCATAGTCAAACAGCTAAAGATAAAAACTGTTCCGCTATCTCGCCCTATTAACGCCAGTGCCTTAGACGGTCGTCTTTTGTTCACAGTTACCCACTGCACAGAGCCTATTCAGATCACTGTAAATAAGGACCACACAGAAACTATTCAGTTTCACATTTTCGAATCTGCTCAGCACCCGATTATTTTGTTTTTCTTCGTAGGTAAGAAAGATGGGTCTCTGAGACCTTGTATAGACTACAGTCCTCTCAATGACATTACTGTTAAGAATCGCTATCCACTGCCACTCATGTCCTCTGCCTTCGAACTGCTTCAAACTGCCAAAAATATTCACCAAGTTGGACTTGAGAAACGCATTGCACTTGGTTAGAATAAGGAAGGGGATGAGTGGAAGACAGGGTTCAACACACAGAGTGGTCACTATGAGTACTTGGTAATGCCTTTTGGACTGTGCAATGCACCGGCTGTGTTTCAGGCTTTTGTGAATGAGGTTTTGCGGGAGTTTTTGAATGTTTCTGTGTTTGTGTATCTTGATGATATTTAGATTTTCTCCCCGGACGCTAAGACCCATGTTAAGCATGTCCGTCAGGTTCTGCAGAAACTGTTTGAAAATCATTTGTACGTCAAGGCAGAAAAATGTGAGTTCCATGCAGAAACGGTGTCCTTCTTAGGATACATAAACTCACCCAATCAGATACAGATGGATCCTGCCAAAGTCAGTGCAGTTTCCAATTGGCCAACACCAGACTCCAGGAAAAAGGTTCAGCAATTTCTAGGGTTTGCAAACTTCTATAGGAAGTTTATAAGAAACTTCAGTTCTGTTGCTGCCCCTCTGCATGTTCTCACTTCTCCAAAGGTTCCCTTCAAATGGACTCCCCAGGCTGACGTCGCCTTCCAGCACCTCAGGGAAAGGTTCACCACAGCTCCCATACTCACCATTCCGGATTCCCAGCACCAGTTTGTGGTTGAGGTCGATGCTTCCAATGAGGGGATTGGAGGGGTGTTGTCTCAAAGATCCACGGAAGACAACAAGATGCACCCGTGTGCCTACCTGTCGCATAAGTTGACTACATCTGAGAAAAACTACGATGTGGGAAATAAAGAACTGTTAGCAGTTAAAGCGGCCCTCGAGGAATGGAGACACTGGTTAGAGGGTGCAGAGCAGCCTTTTTTAGTCTGGACAGACCATAAAAAAATTCTGGTTCTGGTGGCCAGCCATGAAGAAAGATGTGGCGGAGTACGTAGCGGCTTGTCCTGTGTGTGCTCGGAATAAGACCTCGTCCCAGGTCAAGATGGGCTTGCTTCAGCCGTTGCCGGTTCCCCAACGTCCCTGGTCACACATTTCAATGGACTTTGTGACAGGACTCCCATCATCCAGAGGCAATACTACAGTCCTGACAGTAGTGGACTGGTTCTCCAAGATGGCTCATTTCATTCCCCTAACCAAGCTTCCCTCTGCCAAGGGTACCTCAGAGGTCATGATGAACGACGTATTCAGGATCCATGGGTTTCCTAGTGACATTGTTTCCGACAGGGGTCCACAGTTTATTTCCGCATTCTGGAAGGAGTTTTGCCGGCTCATAGGCGCCAATGTCAGCATGTCATCAGGCTATCACCCTCAATCCAATGGACAGTCGGAGCGTCTGAACCAGGAACTGGAGACTACGCTACGCTGTCTTGTCTAACAGAACCAGACCACCTGGAGCGACCACCTCACATGGGTTGAGTTTGCCCACAATACTCTCCCCACGGCGGCCACAGGTCTCTCTCCTTTCCATTGTGCCAATGGCTACCAGCCTCCGCTGTTTTCAGTCAACGAAGGAGAAGTAACGGTACTATCGGTCAATGCCATGATTAGACGCTGTCGCCGAATCTGGGCAGACGTCCATCGCAGGGCCGCTTCCCTCTACAGACCGGGTCAGAAGGTTTGGCTTCCCACCAAGGACCTACCTCTTCATGTCGCCTCCAAGAAATTGGCTCCTAGGTTTGTGGGTCCATTCCCGGTGTCCAAGGTCATCAATCCTTTGTCTGTGCGCCTACGACTTCCCAGGTCTATGAGAGTACATCCCAACTTCCATGTCAGCAAGATCAAACCAATGTATGAGAGCACACTTGTTCCCGCCCCCCTCCACCGGCCCCCCTCCACCGCCCCAGCTCTTTGAAGGTGGTCAAGTTCATAAGGTCCGTAAGCTGCCTGAGGTCCGCAATAGGGGTCGGGGCAAGCAATTCCTGGTGGACAGGAAAGGTTACGGTCCCGAGGCAAGATGATGGGTACCTGCATAATTTATTGTGGACAAAAACCCTCATTCAGGACTTGTATGATCAGCCTGGGCCATCAGGAGTCGGCCCTAGAGGGGGGGGGGGTACTGTTGTGTTCCGTCAAAAGTGTTGAGTTCAGTCATGTTTCATGTTTTTGTTTAATCATTTTTTGTCTTGTCTCCCACTTCCTGTTTTATTTTGGTACTCACCTTTTGTGTTTCATTCCAGGTCCCTTCACTCCCTATCCTTGTGTGTGTCTCCCGCTCTCATCAGCGTCAGCCCCGCCCCTGATTGTTTCCACCTGTGCCAGTTAACTTTTGTTTAAATTCCCCAGCCTTCCCTTCCCTTGTGTCAGTTCGTCTTGTCCTGTCTCCATGCCAGTAGTCTGCGTACCAGCGATCACTTATTTTGTCTCAAGCCTGATTCATGCTCCTGAATTACTTTGTAAGTTTTGTTCCTACCTTAGTGAGCGACTTTCTTTGTGCCTTTTTTGAGCCCTTTTTTCACCTCGTTAAGAGTGTCAATCTTTTTTTGTAAACCTATTTGGAATAAAATATTTTACTCATACTTTACATCTGTCTCCCGGGAAAATGTAAGAAGTAGAAAGTACAGGTATTTGTGTAAAACATGTAAGAAGTAAAAGTAAAAAGTCTACAAAGTAACTAAAGCTATTCAATAAATGTAGTGGAGTAAAAGTACACCATATACCTCCTAACTGTAGTCGAGTAGAAGTACAAAGCAGAACAAATGGAAATACTCAAGTGAAGTACCTCAAAAGTGTGCTTAAATACTTGACTGAATGTACTTAGTTACTTTACACCACTGCCTGAGGAAAAGGCGTGACAAACACAAATATCAGAGAGAAATTCAACGAGATAACAAATACCTCCACCACTAGACTGAGGGTCTCGTGGTACGGTGTGTTGAAGACGAATGTGGCGTGACAGAGGACTGGCTTTGAGAAGACAGACAGAGGCTGAGTGATGAGGATGATGATGATGTCAGTGAAGGCAGGGATGAAGGACACGAGCCAGATGAGAGCGATGAGGAGGTGGGCTCTCTGCACCGTGCAGATCTGGACGTGATGAAGAGGAAGACACACGGCGATGTAACGCTCCAACGCCATGCCAGCCAGAGGGCTGTTCCTGGAGAGAGAATCAAACTAGAATCTGCAGAGTTCATAACCCCCAGCTGAACAAACAAAGCACTCCACTACATTTTTGTGATACCTTTAATTACCTTACAGATTTGGATAACATTTTGAATGCAGGACTTTTACTGTAACAGAGTATTCCTACACTCTGGTACTTCTACATTTGCTCAAGTACAAGATCTGAGTACTTCTACTTGTACTCAAGTGCAAGATCTGACTACTACTTTTACTCAAGTACAAGATCTGAGAACTACTACTCCTACTCAAGTACAAGATCTGAGTACTTCTACTTTTACACAAGTACAAGATGTAACTACTTCTACTCAAGTACAAGATCTACATACTTCTACTTTTACTCAAGTACAAGATCTGAGTACTTCTACGTTTACTCAAGTACAAGATCTAACTACTTCTACTTTTACTCAAGTACAAGATCTGAGTACTTCTACTTGTAGTCAAGTACAAGATCTAACTACTTCTACTTTGACTAAAGTACAAGATCTAAGTACTTCTACTTTTACTCAAATACAAGATCTGAGTCCTTCTCCCACCTCTGAAAGACACTCTTACTCTAAATATACACCAGAGGAGTAAAGACGTAACATACCACCTATAATCACCTATATACCACCGATACTTGCTCAGCTTTACAAGTCTATTTGAGGGGAAAGCCCTAGAATGGTTCTGGTCATATCTGAAGGATAGAACTTTCTCTGTCAGCCTTGGTGACTCTGAGTCATCCTCTGCTCCACTCCTGTATGGGGTCCCACAGGGCTCAGTAGTAGGCCCCCTGCTATTTTCCCTCTATTTGCTCCCTCTTGGGTCCATACTTAGAAAGCACGCATTCCACTGCTATGCTGATGATAGCCAGATTTATGTCCCACTAAAAAAGAAGGAGGGTTACTCAATTAGCCCACTGCGAAAGTGTCTAGAGGACATAAAGGCTGGATGGCGTGCAACTTCCTAAAACTGAATCAAAGAAAAATAGAAGTAATGGTTTTTGGTGGCACCACTGGCATCAATTCTGTAGACCTGGGGTCCTTGGCTCAGTACACCAAGCCCACCATTACGAACCTTGGCATTAAAATGGACCGTGAACTAAAACTTGAGTCAGATTAAATCGGTGGTAAAAACAAGATTTTATCACCTTAGGCAGCTAGCCAAAACAAAACCTTTTCTCTCCAGACAGCAGTTTGAGACAGTAATCCACGCCTTTGTCACCACTCGGCTGGATTACTGTAACTCTCTTTACATGGGGGTCAGTGGGTCCTCCCTCGCTCGTCTGCAGCTGGTGCAAAATGCTGCAGCAAGGCTTTTAACTGGCACACGGAAATATGACCACATTTCCACCATTTTGGCTTCGCTCCATTGGCTGCCAATACATTGTAGGATTCATTTCAAAATCCTTTTATTTGCTTTTAAATGGCATGACCCCACCATATATTTCTGAGATGCTACGCCCTTACACGCCCAACCGCCCTCTCAGGTCAGCGGATCAACTGCTCCTGAACGTGCCCAGAACCAAGTCAAAGCTCAGAGGGGGCCGTTGCTACTCTGTAGCGGCTCCCACACTGTGGAACGATCTGCCCATGCATATCAGCAGTGTTGGGTGTAACGCGTTACAAAAGTAACGGAGTTACAGTAATATATTACTTTTTGCTGTAACGAAGTAATGTAACGCATTACTAATGAAATTTGAGTAATATATTACCCGTTACAATGCTCAGTAACGCAGTTACAACACATTTTAACCCGAAATTAAATGGTGTTTTGTTTTTTAAGAATGTGGTAACATAGAGAGACATTCCGACACCAGAGAAAAATTGTGCGGGTAGATTAGTAAACCTGGTGTTTACCCTTCAGGCTTCGCGTCGGGATCTTCGGGGGTGCATAGGCATGCATTGCGCCCCCAGTTGAATGTTCTATTCAAAAAAGAGAACGGAGCGAAAAATACAAACAACAAATTGTGTCAGGTGCGCGTGACCTGCTCCGCTGCGTGTGCATCATTTCCAAAGTGCTTCCACAGCAGTGACACACATCTGTGGATAATCATTTATACGAAAATGGTTAAAGCAACCATCACCAAACGCCAGCAACACTGCATCTACTGCAGACAGTAGCAACAGGTTAGATGGGGACATCACGTTAACCTCCGTTGTGGACACTAGCTTACTCCCGCCTGACTCGCCGCCCTCGCCCCCGGAGCAGCAGTCTTCGTCGCCCGAAACTACGCCGTCCCTCTGCGGCCTGCAAGTTCCAGGATACCACGGCAAAACAGAGCCTGCCCAGGTATATCTAAACAAGTACCCGCCTGCACAGTCGGGTAAGGCGGTCATTTTGCAGCACGTGGTATAAAAATAGACAATGGCTAGAATATTAATGTAAAAATAGTGCCATATTCTGCCATGCCTGTAGAAATGTTGGGTCAAAAATAATGCATACAATAGCACAGATGCCTTCACCACGAATGGCTACAAAAAGATCTCATATCCCAAGCTTGCTTATCAACAAGCTAATGTTGCAGCTGAAATGTTCTCCAGGTCACAAAGTCAACCTCACATGATGGTGTGATACCAGTTTTCAAGCACAGTAAATATTCTCTTTCCAGAGTATATGATGGGACCAAGGTGATGATGTAGTACATGGTTTTAATAATACTTTTGCTTTTCAATGTTTGCCATTTCAAACCATGAGCTGGTTCAAATCCTATTTGGCTTGATTGACAATATGTTCTCATTTGTTTTATCAGTACAGTTTTGAAGCTTTTGTGCTTTTCCTTGCCATATTCCACTTTGGACTATATGAAATATTTCAGGATTGCACTTTTAACACACTTGAAATGTTCTCACTTGCTTGGTTTCAAAACATAACAAATACCATAATCTGTTCATTGGGGACCATAACATCAATGCTATTTTTCATTGCTGTTGCCGGCCACTACCCCTGTGATCTCAGATGCACCCCAAGTCATTTTGTTCTGGAACCGGGCCTGTACATGGCCATATACTAAACAAATACAGAGCCCATTCCGTGTTCCGGTTATTGTTTACTTCCTCTCTGCCTTCTTCTGGTGATTTATCTGACGTCCAGCGCTCCGTCTTTTAACCTCTTTTCCTTTCTCTTTCTTGATCCTCCTTAGCAACCTTCATTATAGTCCTTGACAGTGGTCTGTACTGTATTAACAACGTGTCACATGTTAAGAATGTACAATCAGAATCGAGTATTCAACTAAGCCGTGTAATAAAAGTTGTTGGTAGCCTTAATGGCCTACACAGTTGTTATGCTATAGCCTACCACATTGCCCTTCACTGGATTACATTACATTACATGTTACTTGTTAGACGCGTTTATCCAAAGCGATTTACATACTCAATACTGTGGACAATCCCCACAGGAGCAATTTGGGGTGAAGTGTCTTGCCCAGGGACACAACGACACGCTGACTGCAGTGGGGTTTGAACCTGTGACCCCCTGATCCCAACACCAAGGCTCTATCCACTGCGCCACACGCCTCCCTGGATGTATAATGAGCTGCACTAAACTACATTTTAGCATTTAAAATACCTAGCCATTCTTTTGCGGTTATTTTGGTGAATGTAACTCAAAAGTAATCTAAAAGTAGTGTAACTCACTACATTACATTTCAGAGACAGTAATATTGTAATGTCCCTTCTCCGTTGCAAGTTGCAACGGAGAAGCGGAAAAGTGTCCGGGGCTTCATTTCCCCTTCTCCGTCCAAAATATTCATCCATACATTTTGGACCACCGTCTGAACGAAATCGGAAACCCGGTTTTTGGGTGCACTCAGAAAAAAAACGGCTGTCTGCAAACACGGAGGTGAAGTGTCCGCTCACCATGAACTCTGGGTCAGCCTTATTTTGTGCCTCAAGACCCCCCCAGCCTGGTTCTCACAAAAGTTGACTCTCACAAATGTGCCTCTGGAGGAATGTAAGGGGAGTTGCCAGGGGACTCTACCCGTGTTATGGGGCACTTTTTTCGGACACTTTTCTTCATTTTCACCCCTTTTGCCTGGTTCTCAAAAAACTTTTCTCTGAGAAATGTGACTCTGGAGGAATGCAAGGGAATACTCTCGTTTCTGGACGAAATTAACATGGGATCTCTCCGGCCATCAGACGTACTTCGTCTCACTGGAATATTAACGGTCAGATGGAATATAAAATCGACCCCATTTATCCATTTGAAGCACTCCTGGAAATGCACATATTATGTACATTTCCAGGAGTGGTTCAATGTTAAATGATATCGTGCAAAATGATAGGCTAAAACTCTCTTCCAGACGTTTAAAAACACTTTTCCTGACCATTTACATATTATTTCTGCCTTGTAAAGTGCAGTGATGAGTTCTGGTAGTATCAGACTATTTCAAACAACATTTCCCCACCTTTCAAACACTTTCCCTGGGTAGTAAAGTGAGGTGCTGCAGTCTGGTTCTCTCCCAGTACTGGGTACTATTTAAATGTATTTGTATTTTATATTTTTGGGCTAGAAAAGTGACATTTCTGGGTGATTTTGTGAGTTTATGGAGCTTAGCCCACAAATCCTGGAAGATCCAGGCCAATTTTTGGTGCTCATAGGCGGCCTGCCATGCGCACCCACCCGTGGAAAGAAGAAAAAAGTGAAGAAAACGGTTAATTATATCTTAAAATAATCAAAAATGAAGTTTTGAAAAATTGTCGAAAAAATGACTAAGTGCCAACGGAGAAGCGGAAAAGTGTCCGGGGCTTCATTTCCCCTTCTCCGTCAAAGATATTCATCTATCCATTTCAGACAACTGTCTGCACGAAATCAGATACTCGGTTTTTGGTCATACTCTGAAAAAAAACGGGTGTCTGATATCCTGGAGGAATGTATCCGCTCACCATGCACTCTGGATCAGCCTCGTTTTGTGCATGAAGACCCCCAGCCTGGTTCTCACCAAACTTTATCTCTCCAAATGTGAGTCTGGAGGAATGTGAGGGGAGTTGACAGGGGACTCTACCCGCGTTATGAGGCACTATTTTCGGATACATTTTTCCATTTTCACCCCTTTTGCCTGGTTCTCAAAACACTTTATCTCTCCAAATGTGAGTCTGGAGGAATGTGAGGGGAGTTGACAGGGGACTCTACCCGCGTTATGAGGCACTATTTTCGGATACATTTTTCCATTTTCACCCCTTTTGCCTGGTTCTCAAAACACTTTATCTCTCCAAATGTGAGTCTGGAGGAATGTGAGGGGAGTTGACAGGGGACTCTACCCGCGTTATGAGGCACTATTTTCGGATACATTTTGCCATTTTCACCCCTTTTGCCTGGTTCTCAGAACACTTTATCTCTCCAAATGTGAGTCTGGAGGAATGTGAGGGGAGTTGACAGGGGACTCTACCCGCGTTATGAGGCACTATTTTTGGATACATTTTTCCATTTTCACCCCTTTTTGCCTGGTTCTCAAAACACTTTATCTCTCCAAATGTGAGTCTGGAGGAATGTGAGGGGAGTTGACAGGGGACTCTACCCGCGTTATGAGGCACTATTTTCGGATACATTTTTCCATTTTCACCCCTTTTGCCTGGTTCTCAAAACACTTTATCTCTCCAAATGTGAGTCTGGAGGAATGTGAGTGGAGTTGACAGGGGACTCTACCCGCGTTATGAGGCACTATTTTCGGATACATTTTTCCATTTTCACCCCTTTTGCCTGGTTCTCAAAACACTTTATCTCTCCAAATGTGAGTCTGGAGGAATGTGAGGGGAGTTGACAGGGGACTCTACCCGCGTTATGAGGCACTATTTTCGGATACATTTTTCCATTTTCACCCCTTTTGCCTGGTTCTCAAAACACTTTATCTCTCCAAATGTGAGTCTGGAGGAAAGTGAGGGGAGTTGACAGGGGACTCTACCCGCGTTATGAGGCACTATTTTCGGATACATTTTTCCATTTTCACCCCTTTTGCCTGGTTCTCAAAACACTTTATCTCTCCAAATGTGAGTCTGGAGGAATGTGAGGGGAGTTGACAGGGGACTCTACCCGCGTTATGAGGCACTATTTTCGGATACATTTTTCCATTTTCACCCCTTTTGCCTGGTTCTCAAAACACTTTATCTCTCCAAATGTGAGTCTGGAGGAATGTGAGGGGAGTTGACAGGGGACTCTACCCGCGTTATGAGGCACTATTTTCGGTTACTTTTTTTTCATTTTCACCCCTTTTTTGATGGATGAATTTGAACTTATTTTGTAACTTTTTGCTCAGTTTGACCCAGTTCCGGCCACCGTGTTGCCTGGAGGATAGGACCGAGAGATGACAGACTCTCTGGCCGCCTCACAAGTGTCTATTGTCGGACCCTTTCTTTGCTTTACCCCGGTTCTATTACTCTTTCCTCCTTTGACCATACAACCCGTTTCCTGCTGGGATGCTGCCTGGTTCCGGGGCACCCCAAACCCTCTCATGGTCGGGGCACCATGAATTGATGCATCAGACCCAATGCTGCCATCACCAGCCCCGCGGAGGTGGGACCATCCAACCCGGTGGTAACCCAATACCTCCCTTGGTCCGTGCACCATGAATTGAAGCATCGGACCCAGTGTTGCAATCACCGGTCACGCTAACGCATATAAACAGAGAAATAGAACATAATTTTGATCAAATTCATTGTGTCTGTTCTAGTAAGGATGTCGTCCGAATGCCCGGTGTGCAGAGTCTTCTATCTGGCATTGAACAAGCACCTTAAGCACAAACATGCAGTGCGTAACTTGGAAGAGAGAGGCATCATTCTGAAAATGGCGAGTGGCAGGATAAATGTTCGCACCAAACCCTGTCCCATCACAGGGTGTTCGTATGCTGGGAAAGAGACTGGACCGTCATGTAACTCATGACCACCCTGAGTTCTCCCAATATGAGGCACATCAGGCCATGGCAAGGCTGAAGCATAGTGTGGCCCTGCAGTTGCTCCATGAAATCCGTGAGACTAACCCCATCATTGGAATGGCTACATCATTGGATATAGACAATGAGGAGGAATACCCCGGGCACCCTCCACCCTTGTCCCCACATACCGAGTGTGACAACGAGGACTGCAGGCAGGTGATGCTGGAAAATGTGGCATTGAGGGCTCAGAAGGATGCCCTCAATGATGAGGTGAAGACCCTGCGCTCCAGGCTGAAAAAGGAGCTAAAACCCAGGAAACAGACTGCCACTGCTGCTGTGCTTGAGGAAGAGGAAGAATTTATACGATTTAAGGGCCTTCCAATCCCAAGTACCTCCGGCATGAACACAGCAGTCTCCGGTAGTGAGCCCCGTGTCAAGACCCCTGCCCAGACTGTCATGCAGTCCCCAGCAGCCTCCGGTAGTGAGCCCCGTGTCAAGACCCCTGCCCAGACTGTCATGCAGTCCCCAGCAGCCTCCGGTAGTGAGCCCCGTCAAGACCTCTGCCCAGACTGTCATGCAGTCCCCAGCAGCCTCCGGTAGTGAGACCCCTGTATGTCAGAAGACCCGTGCGTCTGTCTACAATAAGCTGAAAGCTAAGCTGGCTAAGGACTCGCCCTCCCCCCCAAATCTCTGGTCCACTGGGAAGGGACGGGGGAATACCATGCGTGAAATCAAGTTGCCTAAAAGCATGGAGGCGTACCTTCAGACATACAGGGATCATTGTGAGGGTGTCGCTCCGACCGTAAAACAGAAAGAAAATGCTCTGTCGAAGGTCAGCCGGATAAAACACTTCCTCACATTCTCGTCCCATGGTGTGAACCGGCTGTCAGACTGGCTGTTCCTGAAAGACTTGAAGAAGATCCGTGGCTGGATCAAATATATTTCAAAGTTGTGCCAGGCAGTCACCACATCGGAGTTCTTCCTGAAGAATGTGAATCATTTCATGAGGTACATGTCAGAGTCAAAGCCCCAGGGGTGCAGGCTCACCAGGTCTGATATTTCCCACATAATCAGAGAGGTGAGAGCCAACATGAAAAACATGAAGAAGGCAGTCACTGTGCACCAGTTTAAGGTGAAAAGGAATAAACTTGATCATCTGCCGAGCCAGGCTGAACTTTTCGCCGCCATGGCGGCCGCAGAGAAGCGCATCCCCCAGCTCCTCGACCTGATGACCAGCACGCCGACCTCAAGCACCCAATACCTGCTATATGGCTATCTAACCCTCCATTGGAGCCTCCTCTATGGCCACCGTCCGGGCGTGTACGCAAACATGACCAACATCGAGGTATTAGAGGCGGACAAAAGGGGAACTGCTGATGGCTACATCATCCATGTGCAGGACCACAAGATGGCCAAGACATTTGGCGAAGCACAGCTGGCGCTTACAGTAAAGGAGTTTAGCTGGGTCATGCGGTGGATGGGGATAAAAGAGGCATTGCTGGGTCCTCAGAATGAATTCTTCATGAAAACATCCTCCACAGAAGGGGTGGTGGTGCCGTGAAGAAGGCCGAATTTGGATGCTGAGGGGCGGGCAGCATTATGGTTACCAGGGGCATGAAAACATCCTCCACAGAAGGGGTGGTGGTGCCGTGAAGAAGGACGAATATGGATGCTGATGGGCGGACAGTAAAGCACCACAAAATCCACCCCCCTTTTAGGGTCACCAGGGGCACGAAGTTCTGGAGGGTGTGAATGTCTGGGTTTAGTCCGTGGGGGAGTGCTTAAGTGCGGGGGCCCGGGGACCCACGGTGCGCAAGGTTATGGAAGTGCCACTGTTAGTGAGACATGCTGGAGGTGTTTAGTCCGTCCTTTGGGGGTCTGTGAGCGGGCAAAGAGAGGTGCCTTTACCGGTCTCTCTCCTGGATGTGAAATACTCTAAGTGCACACATTAGCGAGACATGCTGGAGGTCTCCAGGCCGTCCTTTGGGGGTCTGTGAGCGGCCAAAGAGAGGTGCAATTACTGGTCTCTCTGCTGGATGTGTGAAATATTCTAAGTGCACACATTAGTGAGACATGCTGGAGGTCCCAGGGTCGAGTTTGGGTGCTGAAAGGCGAACTCTGGATGAACTCTGCCTGCATTTACAAGACTTTTCCCCAGGTTTCAAACACTTATTGCTGGGTATTAATGTCAGGTGCTCTCTGGATGAACTCTGCCTGTATTTACAAGACTTTTCCCCGCCTTTCAAACACTTATGCCTGGGTTGTAATGTCAGCTGCTCCATCCTGCGCTCTGGATAAACTCTGCCTCTATTTACAACACCTTTCCCCAGGTTTCAAACACTTATTCCGGGGTATTAATGTCAGCTGCTCCATCCTGCTCTCTGGATAAACTCTGCCTCTATTTACAACACCTTTCCCCAGGTTTCAAACACTTATTGCTGGGTTGTAATGTCAGCTGCTCCATCCAGCTCTCCTGGTTCAATCTGCCTCTATTTACAAGACTTTTCCCCGCCTTTCAAACACTTATGCCTGGGTTGTAATGTCAGGTGCTGCACCCTGCTCTCTGGATAAACTCTGCCTCTATTTACAAGACTTTTCCCCCGTTTCAAACACTTATTGCTGGGTTGTAATGTCAGGTGCTGCAACCTGCTCTCTGGATAAACTCTGCCTCTATTTACAAGACTTTTCCCCCGTTTCAAAGACTTATTGCTGGGTTGTAATGTCAGCTGCTCCATCCTGCTAAGTGCACACATTAGCGAGACATGCTGGAGAGCATTAGTCCGTCCTTTGGGGGTCTGTGAGCGCACTCTGGGGCAGAGATAAGGGTACAATTAGGTCTGTCACTTTGGGTAACCGCACCACTCATTGACATCTCCCGAGAGCGGATGTCCATTATTGGTAAGGCCTCTAATACATGTAGGGGAACTTATTACTTTAAAAAGACAGTAATAAGTAATATGTAATATATTACATTTTGGAAGTAACTTGCCCAACACTGCATATCAGACAGGCCTCCACACTGCCTGCATGCTTTTAAATCGCTTCTTAAAACCCACCTCTTCTCCTTAGCGTATTAACATCTTTTAGAGTGTTGCTTTTATTGCTTTTAACTGTACAGCACTTTGGTCTGGAGGTTTAAAGTGCTCTATAAATAAAGCTGTATTGTATTGTATTGTATTTGCATTCTTCAATTTACAGAGTGGTGGGAAAATAGGGGTCAATATCAACTTACAGATATGTTTTCCCTGAGTGCCTCCTAAAGTGCAAGAGCTGAGTACTTCTACTTTTACTCAAGTACAAGATCTAACTACTTCTACTCTTACTCAAGTACAAGATCTGAGTACTTCTACTTTTACTCAAGTTTCAAGATCTGATTACTTCTACTTTTACTTGAGTAACCTTTTGAATGCAGGACTTTTACTGTAACCGAGTATTCCTGCACTCTGGTACTTCTACTTTTACTCAAGTACAAGATCTGAGTAATTCTACTTTTACTCAAGTACAAGATCTGACTCCCTCCCATGTGATTATTCCAGGATGAAACCCTACCTGTTGGTGGTCATTAAGACGACCAGCATGATCCAGCAGGGGATGAATCCTGGGTAGGCGATGTAGGTGGAGATCACTAGCCCCAGAGAAAGTGTCAGCATGATCATGTCGTTAATCACCAGGTGGATGTACAGCACATACCTGCAGGAGAGGAAGAGGAAGAGGAGGAGAAAAACAAGAAACATATGTAAACAGGAAAGAGATGGGAGCGTCATGTTGAAGATGTCCTCAAAACCTGGTTAAAATCACTGATTCGGTCATAATAATAAAAACATGAACATAGCGATGTTTCGGAAACAATAATACCTATCTTTTAGTTTTTTCCATCAGATTTGACTTTTGTACTTCTAGCATACTACTGGAATCATTGGGACATTTGAAACACTCCTATGTATCACCCAATTCCTCAAATAGTCTATACAATCGAATACAAATACTAACACATTAGTAAGGTGTAAGGTTTAATCTGTATCTGTCATTGTGATGAAATAGCAGGTTAAAACAGGATGAACAATCATGCAAAAAAGAAGTAGAACAACAGCTTTGAACTACAGTCTAGTCCTAAGAAAGTCCTCTGTACAAATAGGTGTTATTTTATATATAACAGGTTTGTATTTTACATGGAGCAAAATGATGTGCAATGCTTTACTGACACTGTAGAGGGCAGAAAGTCACAGTTAAAGAGTGAGAGTAAAATAAGTCATCAGTCACTGGTAAGAGATCAAAGCTACAAATCTAAATTAGTGCAGATTTAAACCGGAGCAGCTTCATGTCTCAGTGTCAATAATGCCTCCGATAAATTGGAATCAACAAGCAATGTGTTGCTTTAGTAAAGCTTTAGAGATTTCACAATATAAGTACTGTAGTCTAAGGTTAGCACTGTTAGAATATTAGCTGAACATACCATGGACTGATCATTCACAGTTTAAACCTCTTCATTTTAACCACTGCTGAGATTACAGAGGGCCCAAAAAACACTTTTCTGGAAACTAAATCCAACTTAAATCTGAATTCTCTACTCTCATGGATCACTGTGACTAAAAAGACATGTGATAAGGGCTGCACAATTAATATATATGTTATGCACTATATGGACAAGTGTAATACTCAAATCTCAGGATGCAACATATTTGTGAAAGGCTAAATATATTTTAAAATATATCGATGTTTAACAAAGGAGCTGCAGAGATATCAGAGCCTATCGTATCCTGCAGAAATGATCAATCTATCCAATTATTGTGAATAATTATAAGTTGCAATATCAGTCAAATAATCGCAGATAGTATTTTTTCCAAACTCTGCAGCTCACGTTTTAATCATTTCATATTTCTTGTTTTAGGTCTACAGCCTTTCCATATGTTAAAAGGACATTTGCTGTCACCTAAACAAAGTTTCAATCTATTTGAATATACTTGTTTCAGAGCAAAGCATTAAAACAACAGCTGATTCCAACCTTTTTTACAAACGTGTAAGTACCACCCATTTAGACATTTAAGCAGATCTGAATATCAAGTACAATCTGTTTTACTGTGACTATGTTCACATATTTGTTTATCACCTGGGGTCTCGCTGGAAGTCCTTGCTCTTGAAGTATGTGTAGACAAAAGCTCCATTGATGCAGATGATGGTGAATACCAGGAAAAAATGAAGTTCTTTGTGAAAGCTTCGTTATAGCTGTCGAAACGACTGCTGGAGTTCATATTGTCCTCAGAGCTGGAGACACAGAACACAGATTAAATGGGAATAAGAGCCTTCTTTGTTCTTTAGTAAATCAAACTCCTTAGCTTAGCTCTAAACATGCCTGCTGTAAGAGGAACAGGAAGATTAGCAGTTCATAATATAACTATAACAAAATGTAAACATCTAAGGAATGTTAACATTTTGTGGGATTTGTATACTACAGTGTTAAAAAAATAACATTCTATTTACAGTATATAATCGTTTTTATTGTTTTTCGCTCTGATATAAAATATTAAAACAAACAAAACACAATCAGAAAATCTAGATGTGTTTTTCTGCATTTTGTTGAAGCTTCTCGAGGCTTTTAAAGGCCTTTTGAAGAGGAACACAGCAGAAAATGTATTATTATAAAAAATATAACAAAATGTTAACATCTAAGGAAAGTTAACTTAGTGGTTTGTGGGATTTATTTGTATACTATAGTATTAAAAAATAACATTATATTTATACATTTTATACCAATTTACATCAATCAGCAGTTTATAAATGTTCAATCTGTAGTCTGTAAATAAAATGATAAATGCATAAGTTCAGAATATTGTTTTAAATGACATTTTAAAATGAATTAATTTCACTATTTGTGCACCTAGAGTCATTCACATTACATTTAAACTATCCACAATATAAATACAGTAAGAACGTTTTTTAAAACATTGCAACATTAAATCGTTTCACACTTCTTAACAGAAGAAACACTTAATATCACCTGCAGCGACAGACTCTCACCTGCTGACTCTCTGAATCCTCCAGCTGCCGGTCAGCCCCTTTATAATGTGTGTGTGTGTGTGTGTGTGTGTGTGTGTGTGTGTGAGAGAGAGTGTGTGTGTGAGGAGCATTGTGAACTTTTGATCATTAAAGTTAGTGAGGATTCCCCGTAATCAACATTTGCATTAATTTGCCGACTTTGAAATTAAAATGTATAGATGCATTCAGGATTATATTTACATTTGATTTAAAGTGTGTGTGTGTGTGCTGTGTGTGTGTGTGTGTGTGTGTGTGTGTGTGTGTGTGTGTGTCTGGGGTTGGGCTGTTGTTAAGGTTTGGCAACACAATATTTGTATTGCACTTAACATTTCATTAAACAGAGAACTTCTTCCACTTCCATTTTGTGCTTTATTTCTGCTGATGTACAAACCAGGCTTGCAAAGAACTTGAATAACATTTCCTGTTATTTCTTCCACAATATAATGTAGAGCTGATCCTTCTGAACAACATGTAAGTATGATAAACCACAGATGTTATTTTCTGCAATAGTCCAAAATCCAAGGATGAAAATCCCGGAGGAGATGCTAACTTCCATGTCGGACTACAACAATACGTCATCTCTCCGCTAGAGATCTTACGTTGGCGAACGATCCGATTCTTTTGAACGACTCTTTGGTACGAACGAAGGTAACCGAGTCGTACTTGGTGAGAGCCTAAGACACTCAAATCCAGCACCAGACACTTTTTACGTTGCTATGGACAATCTCGCACTAATATTTGCACATTCTATGGAAAATGTTGCACTAATGCACATTCTCAAATATTGAAGTGACTGTTCTTTTTTATATATTGATTGTTGTGTTTTATTAGGTCTTAATGTTCACATGTAAAAATGTGTCTTTGATTCTGTATATATAGGTATACATATTTGCACACATATTTTTATATAGATTTGTTTTATATTCGGATTGTGAGAAACTGTGTGAGTATTTCGATGTCTCTGTCTGTACACACAAACTGGAAGATTGACAATAAAGTTGACTTTGACTTGACTTTGATTATCCTGGTGATTATTTTGCAGATGAACCTATTAACCCCTTCCCCTTAAAAAATAAACGGCTCTTTTGAACGGCCCTCGGAAAGGAACGGAGCCATAAGATCCGGCTTCCTTTTCACGTGTGATGGCATCAACAGAATAAGAAGAAATACAGATATTACATATGGAATAAACACAGGAATAACAATAACACACAGCTGTCATCAAGAAGGCCCAGCAGCGTCTGCACTTCCTGAGGGCGCTCAGGAAGAACAACTTGGCCACTAAGCTGCTGGTGACCCTCTACCGCTCTACCATGGAGAGCCTATTGACATACTGCATCACAGTGTGGTACGCCAGCTGCACTGAGGCCGACAGGATGAGGCTCCAGAGAGTCGTAAAAGCAGCACAGAGGATCATCGGCTGCCCTCTCCCCTCCCTGATGGACATTTTCACCTCCCGCTGCCTCAGAGGAGCCAAAAACATTGTTAAGGACAGTTCACACCCCGGCTTTCACCTGTTCAACCTGCTGCCTTCCGGCAGGCGCTACAGGTGTATCAAATCCAAAACAAATAGACTCAAAGACAGATTTTCCCAAGAGCCATCATTGCTCTTAACAACTGAAAGTCATACCTCTTAATCATCCTGCATGTGAAATAAATGTGACTCTGTATATATATATATATTTATATATATACATGTCATTATTATTATTATTATAAATACATACCTGCTATTATTATTTATTACATTTTAGATTTTATTTTTTATACCCCTGGAAATAATTACTGCACTTTATTCCTTATTCCTAAGTATGTATGCTGCGTGTATTTGTTGTCTTATGTTGTGATGTTTTTTGTTTTGATGGCACCTTTTGAAAGGGAGAAGCATTCCTTTCTCTCATTGTACATAATGACATTAAAGACCCAGTGAAGTGTGCGCCGGTGCATGATCTGTTATGCTAATACGTATAGTAATGACCAAAATTGCCCATTGGAACCCATATAAAAGATGTTGGAATAGCAACGAATTTGACGAGTTGGAATTTTCCGCTGGGAAATCTGCAGTCGACCTCCGCCTTCGTGGGCGTGGCTTGCGATCTACTGCGTGACGTCAGAAGATGGGCTCAGCCGAAGTGTTTACATTCACCACCCTTCATTTTGTCTCTGTTTCAAAGTGGAATTTACCAACGTTTTTGAACGAGTATTTTATTGGAAAGTGTTTCGCAGTCGACTGGAAGTGATTGCCAATCGACGAAACCTGACAATGGAGGCGACAGTGAAGAAAAAGGGAGGAAAAACACACGGGAAGCGATGCATTGCCGCCGGCTGTGGTAATGTCAATTCTGCCGAAGTGGCGATGTTTCTGTAACCAAAAGATGAAGGTGAGTGGCTGGTGTCATTGTTTCGTAGATTCGTAGATTGTTTATGAAAAATAAAGGCCACTGTGTTTGTGTTTACTAACAAGACTATCATGGCGGCGGCAGAGCTCAAGTCGAGTTTCTCCGCCTGGAGATATTCTCACTATTTCACTTTTGTCGAGCACAAAGAAAAGAACGTTTTAGTTAAATGTAAGTTGTGTCTTGGCGGGTCAAAGATCCTATCGTGCCCAAAACAGCAATTAAAATCTGTTGAAACATCTGCAGAAACAACATGCTGGGACGAAGCTAGTAGCTAAGACCACAGACCCAGACTCATCCGACGCCACTCCACCTCCACCTAAGCAACAGCGGCTGGATTGGCACTTTGAAACATATCTTTGTGTTTGTGTTTGTATAGACCACATTGCTTAGCAGAGTTCAGTGATGCAAATGCATGTCAAGTTGATCAACAGGTTGTATTATTCTCCGATGCAATAACAGTACTGAAATGAAGGCTACAGTATAAGGGCATTAATGGGTGCCCTTTTTTAAGTAACTAAAAAGTTACTTTTCACAGTAACGCATTACTTTTTGGTGTAAGTAGTGAAGTAACTAGTAATTGTAACTAGTTACTGGTTTTCAGTAACTAGCACAACACTGCATGTGAACATGAATGTTGCATCATGCTATGAACAGATGAATGTATGATCAGGTGATGGCCAATCCTGTGTGTAGATCTACTCTAGATCTATGACAAAATATTGTCCTCAACTAAATTGACTTCCATGGCCACTTTCCTCATCTATCCTGTCCGAAAAGCTGTCAAAATCACTAATTTCTCTCGCACCAGTATCACTTTCCGAAGTCTCCGCCATGTTTACAATCACAACTGGGCCCATCTTGTGACGTCACAGCCGCTATCGTCTGCAGCAGCGGTAGGCTCAGACGGCCGTTCACGGGATGAAAAATTTGCGATGTTTATCTCGTCCCTCGCACTTCCTAAAAAATTATTTTAGCCATGAACAGGTACAATTATATATAAGAAATGAAACTGCCATTTCATTTTGGCGCAAAAAAATGCACTTCACTGGCACTTTAAATGATTGTATTCTATAATACAATATATATAAAGTATATACGTAGTATTATACAGCTGATGCAGTTAATATTAATGTGTTAATTCACTGCTGGCAAGTTTAATCTATAAAAAAGGCAGCATTATTTACAAGTTGATGAATCTTTAGTATTATTATTTGAACCTCAAAAGAAAGTTGCATCTTTTGTTATTGAATAAATGCAGATTTAAAATATGTCTCTGTGTTGGGGTAGACTGGAAAGTAAACGAGCAGAAAATGGAAAATACGTTTTATATGTTTATTTATTTTCATATCAAAACATACATTTGCATATTTAAACATACAATTTCAGACAACTTATAATACAAAAAATAAGTGTCTTAATGCAAGGGCTTATACAAACCTTTTCTCACATTCAATAGACAAAATGCTTAATTGAGAAAATAATCGGAATATTAATCCATAATGACATTAATGGTTAATAGCAGCCTGTGTCTGTTGATTGTGAATATATAGGTATATACATATTTGTATACATATTTTTATATATATTTGTATTTTGTATTCGGGATTGTGGGAAACGGTATTTCGATCTCTTTGTCTGTACACACAAACTGAAAGATTGACAATAAAGTTGACTTTGATTTTGCCTTGATTTAAACATGCAAATCCCAGGTCTTGATTGGCTTCTTGCACTATTTGTACTTTTACATTTGTTTTATTGTTTGATGTCTTATTATATATTATGTTGCATTGTTGGAGGAGCTTGGGACTTGAGTTTTTCATTGCCACATCTCCACTGTAGCTGTGCATCTGACAATAAAGCTTTGAATCTTTGAATGTACAGTCTCTCTCAGTGTATCGCCTGTTTGGACGTTCTCCTCGGTCGTACTTTCATCCTCTCCTCCACTGTCCTGCATCCTTTAAAGCAGAAATGCGTCCGGATGTTTCCGCGGAACTTCTTGTCTCTGAGGCCGTAGATGAGAGGGCTGAGAAGACGAGGAAGAACGTTGGTGAAGAGGAAGGTGCTGTAGAAGATGTCTGTTCTCTTGTTGGGCCAATTGGTGACGAGGAAGAGGTTGATGAAGGGCGAGATGAAGGACAGCAGGCAGAGGAGCAGCTGGACCCCGTGGAGCAGGATGGTGTTTCGGGCGTTTCTCATCGAGGCTCGACTCACACCTGAAACCCCCCGAGCAGCGAGGAGCACGTTCAGATAGGTGAGGACCACCGTGAGGAAGACGAAGGAGAACAGGAGCACCTGAGGAGGAAGAGGGGAGTACTTATTAACAGAGATGGCAAAAGTACACACATCCTTTACTCAAGTAGAAGTACAGATACTCATGTTTAAAAATACTCTGGTAAAAGTAGAAGTACTGACTAAACTTCTTTACTCAAGTAAAAGTAAAGAAGTATGGGCTTTGAAATGTACTTCTGTAAAAAGTACCCATAACTACCAGCTGTTTTAAAGAGTACCTGACCTCCCTTTATATTAATAGAACAATAATGTCATTGTTAGCTAATGAATGTTTCCATGCTGAACAACGGCAACATGACAACGTTTTCATTGGTCCCTCTTCTTTAGAGAAGACCAGGAAATGATGGATACACGGATCGTGTTCAAATCAATAGGCACGCAATGACTCTAAATAATAATGATCACTTCACCAAACACACATTCAAACTAAAGGAACCAGCCTGTTTGGAAAATGTAAGAAGTAGAAAGTTCAGGTATTTGTGTAAAAAATGTAAGAAGTAAAAGTAAAAAGTCTACAAAGTAACTAAAGCTATTCAATAAATGTAATGGAGTAAAAGTACACCATATACACCTCTGAGCTGTAGTGGAGTAAAAGTACAAAGCAGAACAAAGATGGCGCCGCGGATGGCTGCTTCGATGTTTTGGTGCGTTCTGTTTTGTCTTGTTTTGTGCGTTAATTCAGTGTTTACATGCTGTACACCGAACTCTTTCACCAGGGAAGAGCTCCTAAACATTAGAGAAACAACTCCAGCAGATTACTTTCCCACTTTTCTCTGTTCTTCCGTGGAATTACTGGACATTCTCGTAAAAGTTACCCTCACCTGCATTCGAGCACTCAAACGCCACAGGAGAGGGAAACGGGCCGGGACACTTGTGCGCCTCCGGAGACGCGGACTTCGCACGCCGCTACCCGGAATATTTCTCTCCAACGTGCGTTCCATAAGCAATAAACTGGACGAGCTTCAGCTACTGGTTAGGAGAAACAGAGACTTTTCTTCATCTTGTGTTTTGTGCTTCACTGAGACCTGGCTGTGTGGGTCGATTCCTGACTTGGCGCTGCAGCTGGAAGGCTTCCAGCTGTTCAGAGCGGATCGTGACACGGAGCTCTCTGGCAAATCAAAAGGTGGAGGAATATGTTTTTACACAAACATTGGCTGGTGCAACGATGTGACAGTGATTCTGCAGCACTGTTCTCCCATTCTGGAAACTTTTATCATCAACTGCAAAGCCTTTTATTCCCCCCGAGAGTTCTCCTCATTCATATTGGTCGGTGTGTACATCCCACCGCATGCTAATGTGAAGGAGGCACAGCGCACACTCGCCGACCAGATACTGTCTGTGGAGAGGACTTATCCGGACTGCCTAGTTATTGTTCTTGGTGACTTTAACAAAGGCAACCTCAGCCACGAACTCCCAAAATATAAACAGTTTATTAAATGCCCCACCAGAGAAGGTAATATTTTGGATCACTGCTACACGACCATCAAGGGAGCCTATCACGCCGTCCCCCGCGCTGCATTGGGCCACTCTCTCCACACCATGGTTCACCTGATTCCTGCATACAGGCAGAAACTCAAGCTGTGTAAACCTGTAGTGAGGACATTCAGGCAGTGGAGCAGTAAAGCTATGGAGGAACTTCAGGCGTGTTTGGACTGTACTGACTGGGACATGTTTAGGACTGCAACGCAAAGTCTGGATGAATATGCAGAGGCTGTGACGTCATACATCAGCTTCTGCGAGGACAGCTGTGTACCAACACGCACCAGGGTGAGTTTCAACAACAACAAGCCCTGGTTCACACCAAAACTGAAACAGCTAAGATTGCAAAAGGAGGAGGCGTTTAGGAGTGGCGATAAGGCACGTTTTAGAGAGTCGAAGTACGTCTTTGGCAAGGCGGTGAGAGATGCTAAACGACAATACTCTGAGAAACTCCAACATCAGCTCTCAGCAAACGACTCTGCTTCTGTCTGGCGTGGTCTAAGACAGATCACAAACTACAAGCCAAAAGCCTCCCTCTCCATGAACGACCGACGCCTTGCAAACGATCTGAATCAGTTCTACTGCAGATTTGAAGACAAAGAGTTCAGTCCTGACACCATCCCCCATGACACCTCGCAACAGCTTCAGTCTCACACCTCCACATCCCCCTCCCCTTGATTGATTGATTGAAAAGTTTATTAACAGATTGTAGAATGGGTACAGTACAGTACAGCTCAATACACACAATTGTTAAGGGGATGTAGACCAGAGAAAGACTTTCGTCTTGTTTACATCAGGGTCCCCCATTTCCAATTCATCGTAACATATATGACATACAGATAGATTACATTTTCATTTTAATCCAATACAAATCATCATAACATATATGACATACATGACCTTCAGATAGACAGTACTGTTACATCTGGACATTTATGACATACCAGATCTACAAATATACAGCACTGTTTGTGAGTACAAGAGTCTAAAAAGAGAGTATATACATTGGTGGGGGGGGGGAAACTGTACATTGTAGGGGGTTGGGTTTGGACATTTACAGGGGCCAGTTTCGAATTGCTGTCTCCCGTAGGTGCTCTTTTAGAGAGGTTTTGAAGGTGAGTAGTGATTCACATTCCTTTACAGCTGTGGGTAGGGCGTTCCACATTGATGTGGCATAATTGCGAAACGTGTTTAGTCCCTGTTTTGAGCCAAATCTGGGTTTAACATGATTTGTGGAGCTCCCTCTGGTGTTGTGGTCATGGTATTCTTTGACCTTTGGGAAGTATTTTGACATGTACATGGGTACATTAGTGGTGTGGTGTATCTTGTAGACCAAGCCCATTGCAAGTTGCTGTACTCTGTCGTCTACTCTAAGCTATCCTAGGTTGTCAAAGTGGGCAGGGGTGAGGTGGGTTCTAGAAGTAAGATCAAGCAGTAGTCTGACCAGTTTATTTTGTGATGTTTGCAATTTTGTTTTTAGAGCCTTTGAGGTGCTTTGGTACCATGAGGTGCAAGCATAGTCGTAGTACCCTTGAATGAGTGCTCCTGCCAGAGTCTGCAGGGTATCTTCATCCTTCAGTATCTCACTCCCCCACAACGCAGACCTCCCCCGACACATCAGACTCTCTCTCAATCGATGAAAGGGATGTAAACAGACTATTCAAAACTCAATACCAGAAAAGTGGCTGGCCCTGACAATGTCTCCCCCTCCACCCTGAAGCTCTGTGCTGATCAGCTGTCTCCTGTGTTTACTGACATCATTAACACCTCACTGGAGACATGCCACGTCCCAGCATGCTTCAAAACCTCCCCCATCATCCCGGTTCCCAAGAAAACAAGGATCACAGGACTAAATGACTACAGACCCGTCGCCCTGACCTCTGTGGTTATGAAGTCCTTTGAGCGCCTTGTCCTGTCCCACCTGAAATCCATCACAGACCCACTCCTGGACCCCCTGCAGTTCGCCTACAGAGCCAACAGGTCTGTGGACGACGCTGTCAACATGGCCCTTCACTTCCTCCTCCAGCACCTGGACACAGCAGGAAACTATGCTAGGATCCTGTTTGTGGACTTCAGCTCCGCCTTCAACACCATCATCCCGGCTCTGCTGCAGGACAAGCTCTCCCAGCTGCACGTGCCCGACTCCACCTGCAGGTGGATCACAGACTTCCTGTCTGACAGGAAGCAGCACGTGAGGCTGGGGAAACACGTCTCTGACCCCCGGACCATCAGCACCGGTTCCCCTCAAGGCTGTGTTCTTTCCCCTCTGCTCTTCTCCCTGTACACCAACAGCTGCACCTCCAGTCACCAGTCTGTCAAGCTCCTGAAGTTCGCAGACGACACCACCCTCATCGGACTCATCTCTGGTGGGGACGAGTCTGCCTACAGGTGGGAGATGGACCATCTGGTGACCTGGTGTAGGGAAAACCACCTGGAGCTCAACGCCCTAAAAACAGTGGAGATGGTCGTGGACTTCAGGAAGAACGCAGCCCCACCCACCCCCATCACTCTGTGTGACTCCCCAGTAACTGCTGTGAAGTCTTTCCGCTTCCTGGGCACCATCATCGCCCAGGACCTCAAATGGGAGCAGAACATCTGCTCCCTCATCAAAAAAGCACAGCAGAGGATGTTCTTCCTGAGGCAGCTGAAGAAATTCAACCTGCCAAAGACGATGATGGTGAACTTCTACACCTCCATCATCGAGTCCATCCTCACCTCCTCCATCACCATCTGGTACGTCGCAGCCACAGCCAAGGATAAGGGCAGGATGCAGCGTGTCATCCGCTCTGCAGAGAAGGTGATCGGCTGTAATCTGCCATCCCTCCATGACTTGCATGCCTCCAGGACCCTGAGGCGGGCAGGGAAGATAGTGGCCCCCTCCCACCCTGGACACAAACTGTTCACCCCCCTCCCCTCTGGCAGGAGGCTGCGCTCCATCAGGACCAAAACCTCTCGCCACCTGAACAGTTTCTTCCCCTCCGCTACCGGCCTCTTAAACAAGGCCCGGCCCCCCCACTGACACTTTACCTCTTATATTCTAAAATTCATTCATAGCATTCTATTCCCATTTAATTACTGCTTTATTTTTATTGCTATTTAACTGCATTTTATTACGGTGTAAAATATTTTTTGTTTTATATTAGATTTCTTGTTTTTTATATTTTATGTATGCACCATGACATCAAGTCAAATTCCTAGTATGTGCGAACCTACCTGGCAATAAACCTGATTCTGATTCTGATTCTGAAATACTCAAGTGAAGTGTACTTAAATACTTGACTGAATGTACTTAGTTACTCTACACTACTGCCTGAGGGAAAGGCGTGACAAACACAAATGTCAGAGAGAAATTCAACAAGATAACAAATACCTCCACCACTAGACTTAGGGTCTCGTGGTACGGTGTGTTGTAGACGAAGGTGGCGTGACAGATGACCGTCTTTGAGAAGACAGACAGAGGCTGAGTGATGAGGATGATGATGATGTCTGTGAAGGCAGGGAGGAAGGACACGAGCCAGATGAGAGCGATGAGGAGGTGGGCTCTCTGCACCGTGCAGATCTGGACGTGATGAAGAGGAAGACACACGGCGATGTAACGCTCCAACGCCATGACAGCCAGATTCAGAGGGCTGTTCCTGGAGAGAGAAACACACACACACACACACACACACACACACACACACACACACACACACACACACACACACACACACACACACACACACACACACACACACACACACACACACACACACACACACACACACACACACACACACACACACACACACACACACACACACACACACAGTGCAGGACTTTTACTGTAACAGAGTATTCCTACACTCTGGTACTTCTACTTTTGCTCAAGTACAAGATCTGAGTACTTCTGCTTTTACTCAAGTACAAGATCTGAGTATCTTTTTTTCCCGAGTCCCTCCTATGTGATTATTCCTGCCGTACTTTACTTGTGAAGCGACGCAGGATGAAACTCCTACCTGTTGGTGGTGATTAAGACGACCAGCATGATCCAGCAGGGGATGAATCCTGGGTTGCCGGTGTAGATGGAGATCACTAGCCCCAGAGAAACTGTCAGCATGATCATGTCGTTAATCACCAGGTGGATGTACAGCACATACCTGCAGGAGAGGGAGAGGAAGAGGAGGAGAAAAACAAGAAACACATGTAAACAGGAAAGAGATGGGAGCGTCATGTTGAAGATGTCCTCAAAACCTGGTTAAAGTCACTGATTTAGTGGTTATAATAAAAACATGAACATAGTGATGCAATTTTTTGTGAGTTTCGGAAAAAACAATACCTATCTTTTTGTTTTTTCAATCAGATTTGACTTTTGTAATTCTAGCATACTACTGGAGTTATTGGGACATTTGAAACACTCCTATGTACCACCTCAAATAGTACATACATGAGTAAGGTTTAATCTGTATCTGTCATTGGGATGAAATAGCAGGTTAAAACAGGATGAACAATCACGCAAAAAAGAAGTAGAACAACAGCTTTGAACTACAGTCTAGTCCTAAGAAAGTCCTCTGTACAAATAGGTGTTATTTTATATATAACAGCTTTGTATTTTACATGGAGCAAAATGATGTGCAATGCTTTACTGACACTGTAGAGGGCCGAAAGGCACAGTTACAGAGTGAGAGTAAAATAAGTCATCAGTCACTGGTAAGAGAAAGCAAAGCTACAAATCAAATAAGTGCAGATTTAAACCGGAGCAGCTTCATGTCTCAGTGTCAATAATGCCTCCGATAAGTTGGAATCAACAAGCAATGTGTTGTTTTAGTAAAGCTTTTCAGATTACACAATATAAATACTGTAGTTACCACTGTTAGAATATTAGCTGAACATATCATGGACTGATCATTCACAGTTTAAACCTCTTCATTTGAACCACTGCTGAGATTACAGAGGGCCCAAAAAACACTTTTCTGGAAACTAAATCCAACTTAAATCTGAATGATCTACTCTCATGGATCACTGTGACTAAAAAGACATGTGATAAGGGCTGCACAATTAATACATATGTTATGCACTATATGGACAAGTGCAATACTCAAATCTCAGGATGCAAAATATTTGTAAAAGGCTAAATATGTTTTAAAATAATAACAATAATAATAAAAATACATGTTATTTATATAGCGCTTTTCCTGGTGCTCAAAGCGCTTTACAAGCAAGATACAAATACAATGTTTAGAAGAACCGTTGAGCTGCAGAGATATCAGAGCCTATACATATCATATCCTGCAGAAATTATAAATCCCTTCAATTATTCTGAATAATGTCGCAGTTGCAATATCAGTCAAACAATCGCAGATAGTTATTTTTTCCTAATTGTGCAGCTCACGTTTTAATCATTTAATATTTCTTGTTTTAGGTCTACAGCCTTTCCATATGTTAAAAGGACATTTGCTGTCACCTAAACAACGTTTCAATTTATTTTAATATACTTGTTTTAGAGCAAAGCATTAAAACAACAGCTGATTCCAACCTTTTTTACAAACGTGTAAGTACCACATCTCCATTTAGACATTTAAGCAGATCTGAATATCAAGTACAATCTGTTTTTCTGTGACTATGTTCACATATTTGTTTATCACCTGGGGTCTCGCTGGAAGTCCTTGCTCTTGAAGTATGTGTAGACAAAAGCTCCATTGATGCAGATGATGGTGAATACCAGGAAAAAGGTGATGAAGTTCTTTGTGAAAGCTTCGTTATAGCTGTCGAAACGTCTGCTGGAGTTCATATTGTCCTCAGAGCTGGAGACACAGAACACAGAACACAGATTAAATGAGAATAAGGCCTTCATTGTTCTTTAGTAAATCAAACTCCTTAGCTTAGCTCTAAACATGCCTGCTGTAAGAGGAACAGGAAGAGTTGCAGTTCATAATATAACTATAACAAAATGTAAACATCTACATACTGTAAGGAATGTTAACATTTTGTGGGATTTGTATACTACAGTGTTAGAAAAATAACATTCTATTTACAGTATATAATCGTTTTACGCTCTGATATAAAATATTAAAACAAACAAAACACAATCAGAAAATCTAGATGTGTTTTTCTGCATTTTGTTGAAGCTTCTCGAGGCTTTTAAAGGCCTTTTGAAGAGGAACACAGCAAGAAAAATGTATTATTATAATACAAATATAACAAAATGTTAACATCTAAGGAAAGTTAACTTAGTGGTTTTGTGGGATTTATTTGTATACTATAGTATTAGAAAAAGAACATTATATTTATACATTTTATACCAATTTACATCAATCAGCAGTTTATAAATGTTCAATCTGTAGTCTGTAAATAAAATGATAAATGCATAAGTTCAGAATATTGCTTTAAATGACATTTTAAAATGAATTAATTTCACTATTTGTGCACCTAGAGTCATACACATTACATTTAAACTATGCACAATATAAATACAGTAAGAACGTTTTTTAAAACATTGCAACATTAAATCGTTTCACACTTCTTAACAGAAGAAACACTTAATATCACCTGCAGCGACAGACTCTCACCTGCTGACTCTCTGAATCCTCCAGCTGCCGGTCAGCTCCTTTATAATGTGGGTGTGTGTGTGTGTGTGTGTGTGTGTGTGTGTGTGTGAGAGAGTGTGTGTGTGAGGAGCATTGTGAACTTTTGATCATTAAAGTTAGTGAGGATGTTCCCCCGTAATCAACATTTGCATTAATTTGCCAACTTTGAAATTAAAATGTATAGATGCATTCAGGATTATATTTACATTTGATTTAAAGTGTGTGTGTGTGTGTGTGTGTCTGTGTGTGTGTGTGTGTGTGTGTGTGTGTCTGGGGTTGGGCTGTTGTTAAGGTTCTGGCAACACAATATTTGTATTGCACTTAACATTTAATTAAACAGAGAACTTCTTCCACTTCCATTTTGTGCTTTATTTCTGCTGATGTACAAACCAGGCTTGCAAAGAACTTGAATAACATTTCCTGTTATTTCTTCCACAATATAATGTAGAGCTGATCCTTCTGAACAACATGTAAGTATGATAAACCACAGATGTTATTTTCTGCAATAGTCCAAAACCCAAGGATGAAAATCCCGGAGGCGATGCTAACTTCCAGGTCGGACTACAACTGTCACGATTTGGGTGTTGTGTGTTGAGTTTTGGGGTTTGTTTTGATGTTCTGTTCTCCCTGTCTCTTGTCTGGTCCTTCTCCCTGTCGTTAGTTTCCCTGGTGTCTGATTGTCTGATTGTGTTCACCTGTTGCCCTTGTGTTTCTCCTCCCCTGCCCGGCTGTTTCTCGTCTCGTGATTACCCCTTCCTGTATTTAGTCTTGTCTTTCCCTGTGTTCCCTGTCGTACATTGTTTGTCTTCCTGTCTCCCTCCATGCTACCTTGTGTTACCTGGGAGTTTTCATGCCATGTTTTGTCTCCAGCTTTTGGAATAAAGCTCGCTTTTGTTTATAGAACTTTTATGTTTTTTGTATTCTGCATTTGGGTCCTACCTTTTCCGAAACCCTGACAGAATGTACCGACCAATTTTGGACCCAGCAGTTTTTGCACCTCAAGAGTTGGATCCGCTGATGTACACTCATGAGTATAATTTTTTACGAGTGGATGAGAGTCTCATCCAGAGCGGCCAAGGAGGCTGCCCTGAAGGAGGTACGCCTGGAGGTGGCCAACAAGCCCTGGCTCTGGAGCTTGTTGCCCGAGGGGCTTAAGCTTTTTGCAAGCAGCCCTGAGTACCAGCCTCAAGCCTCAAACCCTTCTTGGGATCCCGCCTTGCCTCAGGAGGTCCACGGAGCCTCCAAAAGGTCTCTAGGAGAAGCAAGGCCAGGATTCCAGCCCGTACCCCAGCAGCCATGGTTCCGGCCCAGTTCTGGTCCCAGCAGCCATGGTTCCGGTCCAGTTCCGGCCCAGCAGCCATGGTTCCGGCTCCAGTTCTGGCCCCAGCAGCCCTGGTTCCGGCTCCAGTAACCGGTCCACACAGCCATGGTTCCGTGCTCCAGTGCCGGCCCACACAGCCATGGTACCATGCTCCAGTACCATCCACACACAGCCATGGTTCCGTGTTCGGTTCCGTGCCCAGCAGCCATGTCCTGCTCCCGAACCGGCCCATACAGCCATGGTTCCGGCCCCAGTTCCGTGCCCAGCAGCCATGGTTCCGGCGCCCAGTGCCGGCCCAGCAGCCATGGTCCCGGCCCCACTCCGGTCCCAACCAGCCATGGTTCGGCTCCAGTACGGACGCAGCAGCCATGGTCCCGATCCAGCACCTCGTCTCGTGTCGGCGTACCGGCCAACTCCAGCACCTCGCCTCCTGTCGGCGTACCGGCCGACTCCAGCTCCTCGTCACCTGTTGGCTCTCCGGCCGACGCGAGCTCCCCGTGTCCTGTCGGCGTACCGGCCGACTCCAGCACCTCGCCTCCTGTCGGCGTACCGGCCGACTCCAGCACCTCGCCTCCTGTCGGCGTACCGGCCGACTCCAGCACCTCGCCTCCTGTCGGCGTACCGGCCGACTCCAGCTCCTCGTCTCCTGTTGGCTCTCCGGCCGACGCCAACCCCTCGTGTCCTGTCGGCATACCGGCCGACTCAAGTTCCCTCTCGAGTTCCCTCTCAAGTCCCTTCTCAAGTCAATCAATCAATCAATGTTTATCTATATAGCCCAATATCACAAATGTTACATTTGTCTCAGTGGACTTCACAGTTTGTACAGAATATCAGTAGACAATACGACACCCTCTGTCCTTAGACCCTCACATCGTACAAGGAAAAACTTCCAAAAAAACGGAAAAACCCCACAGTTTAAAGGGGAAAAAAATGGGAGAAACCTCAGGGAGAGCAACAGAGGAGGGATCCCTCTCCCAGGACGGACAGACGTTCAATAGATGCCGTGTGTAAATTGAGAAGATAATACATTTACAACATAGGTAGTCCAAATGTTTGGAAATGCATGTGTCTATAATAAGAAGATGAATCCCCGAGGATATCCATCCAGGACTTATGATCCAGGACCACAGCAACAGGCACAGCCATGACTCAAGATCCAGGGCTCGCGATCCAGGACTCAGGACCACAGCAACAGGATCAGCCACGACTCAGGGTCCCGGCGTAGATAGACACCAAAAAGAAATTTGGGGAAGCTGGGTTATTCGGAACATGAGAGTACACAGGTACAGACAGAGAGAAGGAAGAAGTAAAGTAAAGTGTCCCCCGACAAACTAAGCCTATAGCAGCTAAACTAGGGGCTGAATCTAATCAGCCCTAACTATAAGCTTTATCAAAAAGGAAGGTCTTAAGCGCACTCTTAAAAACGGATAGGGTGTCTGCCGCCCGAACACAAACTGGAAGCTGATTCCACAAATGTGGAGCTTGATATGAAAAGGCTCTGGCTCCCATTGTACTTTTAGAGACTCTAGGAACAACCAACAACCCTGCATTCTTGGAACGCAATGCCCTAGTAGGACAGTAGGGTATAATGAGTTCTTTAAGGTAAGATGGCGCCTGCCCATTAAGGGCTTTGTAGGCGAGAAGAAGAATTTTAAATTCTATCCTATGTTCTATAGGGAGCCAGTGTAAGGCAGCCAGAACAGGAGTAATGTGGTCCCTTTTCCTAACTCTGGTTAGTACACGTGCTGCAGCATTTTGAATCAGCTGAAGCGACTTAACTGACTTCTTGGTACACCCTGATAATAGAGAGTTACAATAATCTAGCCTTGAAGTAACAAATGCATGGACTAGTTTCTCTGCATCGTTTTGAGGCAAGATATGCCTGATTTTTGCAATGTTACGTAGATGGAAGTAGGCGGTCCTTGAAATAGATTTTATGTGGGCGTTAAAGGATAAATCCTGATCAAATATAACACCAAGATTCCTTACAGTCTCACTGGAGGCCAAATTAATGCCATCCATAGTTAGTATATCTTTAGATAATTTGTTTCGTAGATTCTTTGGGCCGAGTACAATAACTTCAGTTTTGGCCGTGTTTAACATCAAAAAGTTTAAAGTCATCCACGTTTTTAAGTCCTTAAGGCAGTCTTGAATTTTATTTAGATGATTAATTTCATCAGGCTTGATTGATAAATATAGTTGAGTATCATCCGCATAACAATGAAACTGTACAGAATGATTCCTTATAATATTGCCTAACGGAAGCATATATAATGTGAACAAAATAGGTCCAAGCACTGAGCCCTGTGGCACTCCATGGCTAACTTTGGTTTGCATGGAAGATTTATCGTTGACACATACAAACTGAGAGCGTTCAGATAGATAGGACCTAAACCAGCCTAAAGCAGTTCCCTTTATGCCAACTAAGTGCTCTAGTCTTTGCAATAGGATATCATGGTCGATAGTATCAAATGCAGCACTGAGATCGAGTAAGACAAGAATAGAGACAAGTCCTTTGTCTGAGGCTATTAGAAGGTCATTTGTGACTTTAACCAGAGCTGTCTCTGTGCTATGATGTGTTCTAAAGCCAGACTGAAAATCTTCAAATAAATCATTGTTTTTAAGTAATCACACAACTGTTTTGCGACCGCTTTCTCAAGAATTTTTGAGAGGAACGGAAGATTAGAAATAGGTCTATAGTTGGCTAAAACCTCTGGATCGAGGTTGTGCTTTTTAAGAAGCGGTTTTATCACTGCTACTTTAAATGATTGTGGAACATAGCCCGATAATAAAGACATATTCATAATATTTAATAAACAGGTGCTAATTAATGGAAAAACTTCCTTTAACAGCTTAGTTGGAATCGGGTCTAAGATACACGTTGATGGTTTAGAAGAAAGAATCATTGAATTCAATTGTTCAAGGTTTATGGCTGAAAAGCATTCTAATTTACTATCTAGTCTAATATTAGAACTTACGTTTCCGGGAGCTGTTGATAACACTATACTGGTCGAAGGCAAGAGGTCATTAATTTTGTTTCTAAGAGTAACAATTTTATCGTTAAAAAAGCACATAAAATCATTACTACTGAGTGCTATGGGAATAGAAGGCTCAGTAGAGCTGTGGCTCTCTGTCAGCCTGGCTACAGTGCTGAAAAGAAATCTTGCATTATTCTTATTCTCATCTATTAATGAAGAGTAGTAAGCTGCTCTCGCTTTACGCAGTGCTTTTTATATTCATTGAGAGTAATATGCCAAATTAAACGAGATTCTTCGAGTTTAGTGGAACGCCATATCCTTTCAAGTTGTCTCGACTTTTGCTTTATTTTGCGAGTTTCGGCATTATGCCATGGAGCTAGTCTATGTTGTTTTATTTTCTTCTTTTTCAAAGGAGCAACAGAGTCTAATTTTATTCGCAGCGCATCTGTAGCACTATCAACAACATGATCAATTTGGGGTGGTGTACATTTTGTATAAGTTTCCTCCCTTACATGCAGACATGCTATCAAGTTAAGTATTGGTGGAATCTCTTCTTTAAATTTGGCTATAGCACTAACAGATAGGTTTCTGCTGCAGGAACTTTTGACTAATGGTTTGTAGTCTAGTAACAGTACTTCAAAAGTTACTAAGAAATGGTCGGATAAAGCAGGATTATGCGGTTCGACTAATAGTTGCTCAATTTCAATACCATAAGTCAGAACAAGGTCGAGAGTGTGATTATAGCAGTGGGTTGGTTTATTTACACTCTGACGGAAACCAATAGAGTCTAATATAGAGTTAAATGCAACAGTAAGGCTATTTTTATCATCGTCAACATGAATATTAAAGTCACCTACGATAATTACTTTATCTGTTTTAAGAACCAAAGTTGATAAAAACTCAGAGAATTCTGTTAAGAATTCTGAATAAGGACCTGGTGCACGGTACACTGTAACAAATAAGATTGGATGCAAAGTTTTCCAGGTCGGATGCGTAAGACTAAAAACAAGACTTTCAAAGGAGGTATAATTTAATTTTGGTTTAGTATTGATAAGTAAATTTGAGTCAAAGATGGCTGCAACTCCACCTCCTCGGCCTGTGCCTCGAGCAATATGAGTATTGATATGGCTGGGTGGAGTGGCTTCATTTATGCTGACATATTCTTCATGTCTCAACCAAGTTTCAGTGAGACAGCAAA
Organism: Dissostichus eleginoides; assembly: GCA_031216635.1. Lineage (NCBI taxonomy): Eukaryota > Metazoa > Chordata > Actinopteri > Perciformes > Nototheniidae > Dissostichus > Dissostichus eleginoides. The sequence goes on along the minus strand of CM062265.1, from coordinate 6,592,377 downwards.
TATCAATATTATAATCTGATATTAAATCATTTACCAATATTGCTTTAGATGCTAGAGATCTTATATTTAAGAGACCACATTTAATCTTCCTGTTTTGTTGCACTGTAGTAGTTGTTACATTTACTTTTATTAGGTTATTATGTATGACACCTCTATTAGGCTTCATCTTAAATTGTCCTTGGGCAGACACACACACCGTTAATATTGGGTATTTTATTGGGTTCGGGATTCCTATATGACTGCCCAGGAGAGAGCGCAGAGAAGCGTGTAAGACTGCGACTCCGCCTCCTGGTCTCAACTCCAGTTTGTCATGGATTAAGTCCACAAATCCCTGAAATGTTTGCCGAAATGAGATGTGCACCTTCCAAAGTAGGATGAATGCCGTCTCTCTTAATCAGACCAGGTTTTCCCCAGAAGGCTGTCCAATTATTTACGAAGCCCACATCGTTTGCTGGGCACCACCAAGACAACCAGCGCTGAAATGATGATATGCGGCTATACATGTCGTCATTGATCAGATTGGGGAGGGGACCAGAGAAAATTACGGTGTCCGACATTGTTTTAGCATATCTACACACCGACGCCACATTAAGTTTAGTGCATTCTGATTGGCGTAAACGAACATCATTACCACCGACGTGAATAACAATCCTACTGTATTTACGTTTATTTTTAGCCAGCAGTTTAAGATGCGCCTCAACGTCGCCCGCTCTGGCCCCCGGAATGCATGTGACTGTGGAGGCTTTGGTCTCTAAATTCACGTATCTCATAATAGAGCTACCAATAACCAGAGTTGACTCCTCAGCGGGTGCCTCGCTGAGTGGGGAAAATTTGTTAGATACGTGAACGGGTTGGTGGGGACCTGTGGGTCTCCTTAATGCCTCTTCTGAACAGTCACCCAGTCTCCCTGCTGCTCGGGAGTTGTCGGGGGACGGCTAGTAGGAGCTACCTCTTGCCGGTCCGCACCGACTAACATGGGCTCAAGTCTCCTCTCAAGTCCCCTCTCGAGTTCCTTTCCAAGTCCCTTCTCAAGTCCCCTTTCGAGTCCCATCTCCAGTCCCTTCTCCAGTCCCTTCTCTAGTCCCAACTCCGGTCCCTACTCAAGTTCCCTCTCTAGTCACCTCTCGAGTCTCCTCTCAAGTCCCTTTTCAAGTTCTCTCTCAAGTCCCTTCTCAAGTCCCCTTTCGAGTCCCATCTCAAGTCCCTTCTCCAGTCCCTACTCAAGTCCCTTCTCTAGTCCCAACTCAAGTTCCCTCTCTAGTCTCCTCTCGAGTTCCCTCTCAAGTCCCTTCTCGAGTCTTCTCTCGAGTCCCCTCTGGAGTCCCCTCTCAAGTCCCCTCTCGAGTCTCTTCTCGAGTTCCCTCTCAAGTCTCCTCTCGAGTCTCCTCTCGAGTCTCCTCTCGAGTCCCTTCTCGAGTTCCCTCTCGAGTCCCCTCTCAAGTCTCCTCTCGAGTTCCCTCTCAAGTTCCTTCTCCAGTCCCCTCTCAAGTCTCCTCTCGAGTCCCTTCTCGAGTTCCCTCTCAAGTTCCTTCTCCAGTCCCCTCTCGAGTCTCCTCTCGAGTTCCCTCTCAAGTCTCCTCTCAAGTCTCCTCTCGAGTTCCCTCTCGAGTTTCCTCTCGAGTTCCGTCTCAAGTCCCTACCCAATGTCCTGGTCCGTTGGAGGTTCCGCTGGGGGTCCTGCCAACTCCATGTCCTGTCCCGTTGGAGGTCCCGCCGACTACTCTTCTGCCGGGGGTCCTGCCAACTCCATGTCCTGTCCCGTTGGAGGTCCCGCCGACTACTCTTCTGCCGGGGGTCCTGCCAACTCCATGTCCTGTCCCGTTGGGGGTTCCGCCGACTACTCTTCTGCCGGGGATCCTGCCAACCCTATGTCCTGTCCCGTTGGGGGTCCCGCCGACTACTCTTCTGCCGGGGGTCCTGCCAACCCTATGTCCTTTGCCGTTGGAGGTCCCGCCGACTACTGTTCTGCCGGGGGTCCTGCCAACTCCATGTCCTGTCCCGTTGGGGGTTCCGCCGACTACTGTTCTGCCGGGGATCCTGCCAACCCTATGTCCTGTCCCGTTGGGGGTCCCGCCGACTACTCTTCTGCCGGGGGTCCTGCCAACCCTATGTCCTGTGCCGTTGGAGGTCCCGCCGACTACTCTTCTGCCGGGGGTCCTGCCAACCCTATGTCCTGTCCCGTTGGGGGTCCCGCCGACTACTGTTCTGCCGGGGGTCCTGCCAACTCCATGTCCTGTCCGTTGGAGGTCCCGCCGACTACTGTTCTGCCGGGGGTCCTGCCAACTCCATGTCCTGTCCCGTTGGGGGTCCCGCCGACTACTCTTCTGCCGGGGGTCCTGCCAACCCTATGTCCTTTGCCGTTGGAGGTCCCGCCGACTACTCTTCTGCCGGGGGTCCTGCCAACTCCTTGTCCTGTGTCGTTGGGGGTTCCGCTGAGGGTCCTGCCGGCTCCATGTCCTGTGTCGTTGGGGGTTCCGCTGAGGGTCCTGCCAACTCCATGTCCTGTCCTGTTGGAGGTCCCGCCGACACCTGTTCCACTGGGGGTCCTGCCAACTCTGTGTCCTGTCCTGTTGGGGTTCCGCCGACACCTGTTCCATCGGGGGTCCTGCCAACTCTGTGTCCTGTTCCGTTGGGGGTCCAGTCGACACCAGCCCTTGCTCCATCCGGGGTCCCATTGACACCAGCCCATGTCATGTCCAGGATCCCGTCTACGCCTGTCCGGTCGGCTCCGGTTCCTGTCCGGCCGGCGGGTCCTGCCCGTCCTCGGAGCTGTCCCGTCGCCGCCTTCTTGTTCGCCCTCGGGCCCGGCCTCCTGGGTCCCCCAGCCGCGGCCTTCGCCCTCGGGCCCGGCCTCCTGACTCTTCCAGCCGCGGTCTTCGCCCTCGGGCCCGGCCCCCTGACTCCCCCAGCCACGGCCTTCGCCCTCGGGTCCGGCCTCCTGACTCTTCCAGCCGCGGCCTTCGCCCTCGGGCCCGGCCCCTGACTCTTCCAGCCGCTGCCTTCACCCTCATGCCCGGCCCCCTGAGTTCGCCCGCTGTGGTCTTCGCCCCTTTTTGAACTCTGCCTTGCCCCCGGGCCGTCCGCCCGAGACCACCTCCTGTTCCTCTGCCTTGCCCCGGGTCGTCCGCCCGAGACCACCTCCTGTTCCTCTGCCTTGCCCCCGGGCCGTCCGCCCGAGACCACCTCCTGGTCCTCTGCCTTGCCCCCGGGCCGTCCGCCCGAGACCACCTCCTGTTCCTCTGCCTTGCCCCCGGGCCGTCCGCCCGAGTCCCCGTCCTCGAACTCTGCCTTGCCCCCGGGCTGTCCGCCCGAGGTACCCTTCTTGAACTCTGCCTTGCCCCCGGGCCGTCCGCCCGAGACCCCTTTCTGGTCCTCTGCCGTGCCTCCGGGCTGTCGGTCCAGACCCGTCCTCCGGACCCCTCCACCCACCCTTTTGGAAATATGGAATTTGTGTGGGGACGTCTGGAGTCCGTCCCTTAGGGGGGGGGTTATGTCACGATTTGGGTGTTGTGTGTTGAGTTTTGGGGTTTGTTTTGATGTTCTGTTCTCCCTGTCTCTTGTCTGGTCCTTCTCCTGTCGTTAGTTTCCCTGGTGTGTCTGATTGTCTGATTGTGTTCACCTGTTGCCCTTGTGTTTCTCCTCCCCTGCCCGGCTGTTTCTCGTCTCGTGATTACCCCTTCCTGTATTTAGTCTTGTCTTTCCCTGTGTTCCCCTGTCGGTACATTGTTTGTCTTCCTGTCTCCCTCCATGCTACCTTGTGTTACCTGGGAGTTTTCATGCCATGTTTTGTCTCCAGCTTTTGGAATAAAGCTCGCTTTTGTTTATAGACCTTTTACGTTTTTTGTATTCTGCATTTGGGTCCTACCTTTTCCGAAACCCTGACAACAACAATACGTCATCTCTCCGCTAGAGATGTTACGTTGGCGAACGATCCGATTCTTTTGAACGACTCTTTGGTACGAACGAAGGTAACCGAGTCGTACTTGGTGAGAGCCTAAGACACTCAAATCCAGCACCAGACACTTTTTACGCTGCTATGGACAATCTCGCACTAATATTTTGCACATTCTATGGAAAATGTTGCACTAATGTACATTCTCAAATATTGAAGTGACTGTTCTTTTCTATATATTGATTGTTGTGTTTTTATTTAGGTCTTAATGTGTGCACATGTAAAAATGTGTCTTGGATTCTGTATATATAGGTATACATATTTGCACACATATTTTTATATAGATTTGTTTTATATTCGGGATTGTGAGAAACTGAGTATTTCGATGTCTCTGTCTGTACACACAAACTGGAAGATTGACAATAAAGTTGACTTTGACTTGACTTTGATTATCCTGGTGATTATTTGCAGATGAACCTATTAACCCCTTCCCCTTAAAAAAAAACGGCTCTTTTGAACGGCCCTCGGAAAGGAACGGAGCCATAAGATCCGGCTTCCTTTTCACGTGTGATGGCATCAACAGAATAAGAAGAAATACAGATATTACATATGGAATAAACACAGCAATAACAATAACACCACAGCTGTCATCAAGAAGGCCCAGCAGCGTCTGCACTTCCTGAGGGCGCTCAGGAAGAACAACTTGGCCACTAAGCTGCTGGTGACCCTCTACCGCTCTACCATGGAGAGCCTATTGACATACTGCATCACAGTGTGGTACGCCAGCTGCACTGAGGCCGACAGGATGAGGCTCCAGAGAGTCGTAAAAGCAGCACAGAGGATCATCGGCTGCCCTCTCCCCTCCCTGATGGACATTTTCACCTCCCGCTGCCTCAGAGGAGCCAAAAACATTGTTAAGGACAGTTCACACCCCGGCTTTCACCTGTTCAACCTGCTGCCTTCCGGCAGGCGCTACAGGTGTATCAAATCCAAAACAAACAGACTCAAAGACAGATTTTCCCAAGAGCCATCATTGCTCTTAACAACTGAAAGTCATACCTCTTAATCATCCTGCATGTGAAATAAATGTGACTCTGTATATATATATATATATATATTTATATATATACATGTCATTATTATTATTATAAATACATACTGCTATTATTATTTATTACATTTTAGATTTTATTTTTTATACCCCTGGAAATAATTACTGCACTTTATTCCTTATTCCTAAGTATATATGCTGCGTGTATTTGTTGTCTTATGTTGTGATGTTTTTTGTTTTGATGGCACCTTTTGAAAGGGAGAAGCATTTCTTTCTCTCATTGTACATAATGACATTAAATGATTCTATTCTATAATGCAATATACAGTATATAAAGTATATAAGTAGTATTATACAGCTGATGCAGTTAATATTAATGTGTTAATTCACTGCTGGCAAGTTTAATCTATAAGAAAGGCAGAATTATTTACAAGTTGATGAATCTTTAGTATTATTATTTGAACCTGAAAAGAAAGTTGCATCTTTTGTTATTGAATAAATGCAGATTTAAAATATGTCTCTGTGTTGGGGTAGACTGGAAAGTAAACGAGCAGAAAATGGAAAATACGTTTTATATGTTTATTTTCATATCAAAACATACATTTGCATATTTAAACATACAATTTCAGACAACTTATAATACAAAAAATAAGTGTCTTAATGCAAGGGATTATACAAACCTTTTCTCACATTCAATAGACAAAATGCTTAATTGAGAAAATAATCGGAATATTAATCCATAATGACATTAATGGTTAATAGCAGCCTGTGTCTGTTGATTGTGAATATATAGGTATATACATATTTGTATACATATTTTTATATATATTTGTATTTTGTATTCGGGATTGTGGGAAACGGTATTTCGATCTCTTTGTCTGTACACACAAACTGAAAGATTGACAATAAAGTTGACTTTGATTTTGCCTTGATTTAAACATGCAAATCCCAGGTCTTGATTGACTTCTTGCACTATTTGTACTTTTACATTTGTTTTATTGTTTGATGTCTTATTATATATTATGTTGCATTGTTGGAGGAGCTTGGGACTTGAGTTTTTCATTGCCACATCTCCACTGTAGCTGTGCATCTGACAATAAAGCTTTGAATCTTTGAATGTACAGTCTCTCTCAGTGTATCGCCTGTTTGGACGTTCTCCTCGGTCGTACTTTCATCCTCTCCTCCACTGTCCTGCATCCTTTAAAGCAGAAATGCGTCCGGATGTTTCCGCGGAACTTCTTGTCTCTGAGGCCGTAGATGAGAGGGCTGAGAAGACGAGGAAGAATGTTGGTGAAGAGGAAGGTGCTGTAGAAGATGTCTGTACTCTTGTTGGGCCAATTGGTGACAAGGAAGAGGTTGATGAAGGGCGAGATGAAGGACAGCAGGCAGAGGAGCAGCTGGACCCCGTGGAGCAGGATGGTGTTTCGGGCGTTTCTCATCGAGGCTCGACTCACACCTGAAACCCCCCGAGCAGCGAGGAGCACGTTCAGATAGGTGAGGACCACCGTGAGGAAGACGAAGGAGAACAGGAGCACCTGAGGAGGAAGAGGGGAGTACTTATTAACAGAGATGGCAAAAGTACACACATCCTTTACTCAAGTAGAAGTACAGATACTCATGTTTAAAAATACTCTGGTAAAAGTAGAAGTACTGACTAAACTTCTTTACTCAAGTAGAAGTAAAGAAGTATGGGCTTTGAAATGTACTTCAGTAAAAAGTACCCATAACTAGCAGCTGTTTTAAAGAGTACCTGACCTCCCTTTATATTAATAGAACAATAATGTCATTGTTAGCTAATGAATGTTTCCATGCTGAACAACGGCAACATGACAACGTTTTCATTGGTCCCTCTTCTTTAGAGAAGACCAGGAAATGATGGATACACGGATCGTGTTCAAATCAATAGGCACGCAATGACTCTAAATAATAATGATCACGCAACCAAACACACATTCAAACTAAAGGAACCAGCCTGTTTGGAAAATGTAAGAAGTAGAAAGTTCAGGTATTTGTGTAAAAAATGTAAGAAGTAAAAGTAAAAGTCTACAAAGTAACTAAAGCTATTCAATAAATGTAATGGAGTAAAAGTACACCATATAACTCTGAGCTGTAGTGGAGTAAAAGTACAAAGCAGAACAAAGATGGCGCCGCGGATGGCTGCTTCGATGTTTTGGTGCGCTCTGTTTTGTCTTGTTTTGTGCGTTAATTCAGTGTTTACATGCTGTACACCGAACTCTTTCACCAGGGAAGAGCTCCTAAACATTAGAGAAACAACTCCAGCAGATTACTTTCCCACTTTTCTCTGTTCTTCCGTGGAATTACTGGACATTCTCGTAAAAGTTACCCTCACCTGCATTCGAGCACTCAAACGCCACAGGAGAGGGAAACGGGCCGGGACACTTGTGCGCCTCCGGAGACGCGGACTTCGCACGCCGCTACCCGGAATATTTCTCTCCAACGTGCGTTCCATAAGCAATAAACTGGACGAGCTTCAGCTACTGGTTAGGAGAAACAGAGACTTTTCTTCATCTTGTGTTTTGTGCTTCACTGAGACCTGGCTGTGTGGGTCGATTCCTGACTTGGCGCTGCAGCTGGAAGGCTTCCAGCTGTTCAGAGCGGATCGTGACACGGAGCTCTCTGGCAAATCAAAAGGTGGAGGAATATGTTTTTACACAAACATTGGCTGGTGCAACGATGTGACAGTGATTCTGCAGCACTGTTCTCCCATTCTGGAAACTTTTATCATCAACTGCAAAGCCTTTTATTCCCCCCGAGAGTTCTCCTCATTCATATTGGTCGGTGTGTACATCCCACCGCATGCTAATGTGCAGGAGGCACAGCGCACACTCGCCGACCAGATACTGTCTGTGGGAGGGACTTATCCGGACTGCCTAGTTATTGTTCTTGGTGACTTTAACAAAGGCAACCTCAGCCACGAACTCCCAAAATATAAACAGTTTATTAAATGCCCCACCAGAGAAGGTAATATTTTGGATCACTGCTACACGACCATCAAGGGAGCCTATCACGCCGTCCCCCGCGCTGCATTGGGCCACTCTCTCCACACCATGGTTCACCTGATTCCTGCATACAGGCAGAAACTCAAGCTGTGTAAACCTGTAGTGAGGACATTCAGGCAGTGGAGCAGTAAAGCTATGGAGGAACTTCAGGCGTGTTTGGACTGTACTGACTGGGACATGTTTAGGACTGCAACGCAAAGTCTGGATGAATATGCAGAGGCTGTGACGTCATACATCAGCTTCTGCGAGGACAGCTGTGTACCAACACGCACCAGGGTGAGTTTCAACAACAACAAGCCCTGGTTCACACCAAAACTGAAACAGCTAAGATTGCAAAAGGAGGAGGCGTTTAGGAGTGGCGATAAGGCACGTTTTAAAGAGTCGAAGTACGTCTTTGGCAAGGCGGTGAGAGATGCTAAACGCCAATACTCTGAGAAACTCCAACATCAGCTCTCAGCAAACGACTCTGCTTCTGTCTGGCGTGGTCTAAGACAGATCACAAACTACAAGCCAAAAGCCTCCTCTCCATGAACGACCGACGCCTTGCAAACGATCTGAATCAGTTCTACTGCAGATTTGAAGACAAAGAGTTCAGTCCTGACACCATTCCCCATGACACCTCGCAACAGCTTCAGTCTCACACCTCCACATCCCCCTCCCCTTGATTGATTGCTTGAAAAGTTTATTAACAGATTGTAGAATGGGTACAGTACAGTACAGCTCAATACACACAATTGTTAAGGGGACGTAGACCAGAGAAAGACTTTCGTCTTGTTTACATCAGGGTCCCCCATTTCCAATTCATCGTAACATATATGACATACAGATAGATTACATTTTCATTTTAATCCAATACAAATCATCATAACATATATGACATACATGACCTTCAGATAGACAGTACTGTTACATCTGGACATTTATGACATACCAGATCTACAAATATACAGCACTGTTTGTGAGTACAAGAGTCTAAAAAGAGAGTATATACATTGGTGGGGGGGGGAAACTGTACATTGTAGGGGGTTGGGTTTGGACATTTACAGGGGCCAGTTTCGAATTGCTGTCTCCCGTAGGTGCTCTTTTAGAGAGGTTTTGAAGGTGAGTAGTGATTCACATTCCTTTACAGCTGTGGGTAGGGCGTTCCACATTGATGTGGCATAATTGCGAAACGTGTTTAGTCCCTGTTTTGAGCCAAATCTGGGTTTAACATGATTTGTGGAGCTCCCTCTGGTGTTGTGGTCATGGTATTCATTGACCTTTGGGAAGTATTTTGACATGTACATGGGTACCTTAGTGGTGTGGTGTATCTTGTAGACCAAGCCCATTGCAAGTTGCTGTACTCTGTCGTCTACTCTAAGCTCCTAGGTTGTCAAAGTGGGCAGGGGTGAGGTGGGTTCTAGAAGTAAGATCAAGCAGTAGTCTGACCAGTTTATTTTGTGATGTTTGCAATTTTGTTTTTAGCGCCTTTGAGGTGCTTTGGTACCATGAGGTGCAAGCATAGTCGTAGTACCCTTGAATGAGTGCTCCTGCCAGAGTCTTCAGGGTATCTTCATCCTTCAGTATCTCACTCCCCACAACGCAGACCTCCCCCGACACATCAGACTCTCTCTCAATCGATGAAAGGGATGTAAACAGACTATTCAAAACTCAATACCAGAAAAGTGGCTGGCCCTGACAATGTCTCCCCCTCCACCCTGAAGCTCTGTGCTGATCAGCTGTCTCCTGTGTTTACTGACATCATTAACACCTCACTGGAGACATGCCACGTCCCAGCATGCTTCAAAACCTCACCATCATCCCGGTTCCCAAGAAAACAAGGATCACAGGACTAAATGACTACAGACCCGTCGCCCTGACCTCTGTGGTTATGAAGTCCTTTGAGCGCCTTGTCCTGTCCCACCTGAAATCCATCACAGACCCACTCCTGGACCCCCTGCAGTTCGCCTACAGAGCCAACAGGTCTGTGGACGACGCTGTCAACATGGCCCTTCACTTCCTCCTCCAGCACCTGGACACAGCAGGAAACTATGCTAGGATCCTGTTTGTGGACTTCAGCTCCGCCTTCAACACCATCATCCCGGCTCTGCTGCAGGACAAGCTCTCCCAGCTGCACGTGCCCGACTCCACCTGCAGGTGGATCACAGACTTCCTGTCTGACAGGAAGCAGCACGTGAGGCTGGGGAAACACGTCTCTGACCCCCGGACCATCAGCACCGGTTCCCCTCAAGGCTGTGTTCTTTCCCCTCTGCTCTTCTCCCTGTACACCAACAGCTGCACCTCCAGTCACCAGTCTGTCAAGCTCCTGAAGTTCGCAGACGACACCACCCTCATCGGACTCATCTCTGGTGGGGACGAGTCTGCCTACAGGTGGGAGATGGACCATCTGGTGACCTGGTGTAGGGAAAACCACCTGGAGCTCAACGCCCTAAAAACAGTGGAGATGGTCGTGGACTTCAGGAAGAACGCAGCCCCACCCACCCCCATCACTCTGTGTGACTCCCCAGTAACTGCTGTGAAGTCTTTCCGCTTCCTGGGCACCATCATCGCCCAGGACCTCAAATGGGAGCAGAACATCTGCTCCCTCATCAAAAAAGCACAGCAGAGGATGTTCTTCCTGAGGCAGCTGAAGAAATTCAACCTGCCAAAGACGATGATGGTGAACTTCTACACCTCCATCATCGAGTCCATCCTCACCTCCTCCATCACCATCTGGTACGTCGCAGCCACAGCCAAGGATAAGGGCAGGCTGCAGCGTGTCATCCGCTCTGCAGAGAAGGTGATCGGCTGTAATCTGCCATCCCTCCATGACCTGCATGCCTCCAGGACCCTGAGGCGGGCAGGGAAGATAGTGGCCGACCCCTCCCACCCTGGACACAAACTGTTCACCCCCCTCCCCTCTGGCAGGAGGCTGCGCTCCATCAGGACCAAAACCTCTCGCCACCTGAACAGTTTCTTCCCCTCCGCTACCGGCCTCTTAAACAAGGCCCGGCCCCCCCACTGACACTTTACCTCTTATATTCTAAAATTCATTCATAGCATTCTATTTCCATTTAATTACTGCTTTATTTTTATTGCTATTTAACTGTATTTTATTACGGTGTAAAATATTTTTTGTTTTATATTAGATTTCTTGTTTTTTATATTTTATGTATGCACCATGACATCAAGTCAAATTCCTAGTATGTGCGAACCTACCTGGCAATAAACCTGTTTCTGATTCTGATTCTGAAATACTCAATTGAAGTACCTCAAAAGTGTGCTTAAATACTTGACTGAATGTACTTAGTTACTTTACACCACTGCCTGAGGGAAAGGCGTGACAAACACAAATGTCAGAGAGAAATTCAACAAGATAACAAATACCTCCACCACTAGACTGAGGGTCTCGTGGTACGGTGTGTTGTAGACGAAGGTGGCGTGACAGATGACCGTCTTTGAGAAGACAGACAGAGGCTGAGTGATGAGGATGATGATGATGTCTGTGAAGGCAGGGAGGAAGGACACGAGCCAGATGAGAGCGATGAGGAGGTGGGCTCTCTGCACCGTGCAGATCTGGACGTGATGAAGAGGAAGACACACGGCGATGTAACGCTCCAACGCCATGACAGCCAGATTCAGAGGGCTGTTCCTGGAGAGAGAAACACACACACACACACCACACACACACACACACACACACACACACACACACACACACACACACACACACACACACACACACACACACACACACACAGTGCAGGACTTTTACTGTAACAGAGTATTCCTACACCCTGGTACTTCTACTTTTGCTCAAGTACAAGATCTGAGTATCTTTTTTCCCGAGTCCCTCCTATGTGATTATTCCTGCCATACTTTACTTGTGAAGCGACGCAGGATGAAACTCCTACCTGTTGGTGGTGATTAAGACGACCAGCATGATCCAGCAGGGGATGAATCTGGGTTGCCGGTGTAGGAGATCACTAGCCCCAGAGAAACTGTCACATGATCATGTCGTTAATCACCAGTGGATGTACAGCACATACCTGCAGGAGAGGAAGAGAAGAGAGGAGAAAAACAAGAAACATGTAAACAGGAAAGAGATGGGAGCGTCATGTTGAAGATGTCCTCAAAACCTGGTTAAAGTCACTGATTTAGTGGTTATAATAAAAACATGAACATAGTGATGCAATTTTTTGTGAGTTTCGGAAAAAAAACAATACCTATCTTTTTGTTTTTTCAATCAGATTTGACTTTTGTAATTCTAGCATACTACTGGAGTTATTGGGACATTTGAAACACTCCTATGTACCACCTCAAATAGTACATACACGAGTAAGGTTTAATCTGTATCTGTCATTGTGATGAAATAGCAGGTTAAAACAGGATGAACAATCACGCAGAAAAGAAGTAGAACAACAGCTTTGAACTACAGTCTAGTCCTAAGAAAGTCCTCTGTACAAATAGGTGTTATTTTATATATAACAGCTTTGTATTTTACATGGAGCAAAATGATGTGCAATGCTTTACTGACACTGTAGAGGGCCGAAAGGCACAGTTACAGAGTGAGAGTAAAATAAGTCAGCAGTCACTGGTAAGAGAAAGCAAAGCTACAAATCTAAATAAGTGCAGATTTAAACCGGAGCAGCTTCATGTCTCAGTGTCAATAACGCCTCCGATAAATTGGAATCGACATTCAATGTGTTGCTTTAGTAAAGCTTTTCAGATTACACAATATAAATACTGTAGTTACCACTGTTAGAATATTAGCTGAACATACCATGGACTGATCATTCACAGTTTAAACCTCTTCATTTGAACCACTGCTGAGATTACAGAGGGCCCAAAAAACACTTTTCTGGAAACTAAATCCAACTTAAATCTGAATGATCTACTCTCATGGATCACTGTGACTAAAAAGACATGTGATAAGGGCTGCACAATTAATATATATGTTATGCACTATATGGACAAGTGCAATACTCAAATCTCAGGATGCAAAATATTTGTAAAAGGCTAAATATGTTTTAAAATAATAACAATAATAATAAAAATACATGTTATCTAATACCGCTTTTCCTGGTGCTCAAAGCGCTTTACAAGCAAGATACAAATACAATGTTTAGAAGAACCGTTGAGCTGCAGAGATATCAGAGCCTATACATATCATCTGCAGAAATGATAAATCCCTCCATATTGTGAATAATGTCGCAGTTGCAATATCAGTCAAATAATCGCAGATAGTTATTTTTTCCTAATTGTGCAGCTCACGTTTTAATCATTTAATATTTCTTGTTTTAGGTCTACAGCCTTTCCATATGTTAAAAGGACATTTGCTGTCACCTAAACAAAGTTTCAATCTATTTTAATATACTTGTTTTAGAGCAAAGCATTAAAACAACAGCTGATTCCAACCTTTTTTACAAACGTGTTAGTACCACATCTCCATTTAGACATTTAAGCAGATCTGAATATCAAGTACAATCTGTTTTACTGTGACTATGTTCACATTGTTTATCACCTGGGGTCTCGCTGGAAGTCCTTGCTCTTGAAGTATGTGTAGACAAAAGCTCCATTGATGCAGTTGATGGTGAATACCAGGAAAAAGATGATGAAGTTCTTTGTGAAAGCTTCGTTAAAGCTGTCGAAACGTCTGCTGGAGTTCATATTGTCCTCAGAGCTGGAGACACAGAAAACAGAACACAGATTAAATGAGAATAAGGCCTTCATTGTTCTTTAGTAAATCAAACTCCTTAGCTTAGCTCTAAACATGCCTGCTGTAAGAGGAACAGGAAGAGTAGCAGTTCATTATATAACAATAATACAAATATAACAACATGTAAACATCTACATACTGTAAGGAATGTTAACATTTTGTGGGATTTGTATACTACAGTGTTAGAAAAATAACATTCTATTTACAGTATATAAACTTTTTTATTGTTTTACGCTCTGATATAAAATATTAAAACAAACAAAACACAATCAGAAAATCTAGATGTGTTTTTCTGCATTTTGTTGAAGCTTCTCGAGGCTTTTAAAGGCCTTTTGAAGAGGAACACAGTCAGACAAATGTATTATTATAATACAAATATAACAAAATGTTAACATCTAAGGAAAGTTAACTTAGTGGTTTTGTGGGATTTATTTGTATACTATAGTATTAGAAAAAGAACATTATATTTATACATTTTATACTAATTTACATCAATCAGCAGTTTATAAATGTTCAATCTGTAGTCTGTAAATAAAATGATAAATGCATAAGTTCAGAATATTGTTTTAAATGACATTTTAAAATGAATGAATTTCACTATTTGTGCACCTAGAGTCATACACATTACATTTAAACTATCCACAATATAAATACAGTAAGAACGTTTTTTAAAACATTGCAACATTAAATCGTTTCACACTTCTTAGCAGAAGAAACACTTAATATCACCTGCAGCGACAGACTCTCACCTGCTGACTCTCTGAATCCTCCAGCTGCCGGTCATCTCCTTTATAATGTGTGTGTGTGTGTGTGTGTGTGTGTGTGTGTGTGTGAGTGTGAGAGTGTGTGTGTGAGGAGCATTGTGAACTTTTGATCATTAAAGTTAGTGAGGATGTTCCCCCGTAATCAACATTTGCATTAATTTGCCGACTTTGAAATTAAAATGTATAGATGCATTCAGGATTATATTTACATTTGATTTAAAGTGTGTGTGTGTGTGTGTCTGTCTGTGTGTGTGTGTGTGTGTGTGTGTGTGTGTGTGTGTGTCTGTCTGGGGTTGGGCTGTTGTTAAGGTTTTGGCAACACAATATTTGTATTGCACTTAACATTTAATTAAACAGAGAACTTCTTCCACTTCCACTTCGTGCTTTATTTCTGCTAATGTACAAATCAGGCTTGCAAAGAACTTGAATAACATTTCCTTTTATTTCTTCCACAATATAATGTAGAGCTGATCCTGCTGAACAAAAAAGCGTAAGTATGATAAACCACCCCCTGTGTGTTATGTAGCTTTGTAAACGGTCTGCAAAGTCACAAACCCTCAAAGTACCCCATGTAGCGATTACAACTCTAACACAGAAAATACCTTTCTATGCTGCCCCAGAACGCCTCGTTGGAGATTTTTCTTTTTCCATTTTTTTCTTCCGGGAACCAAGTGACGTAACAACGACCCAATGGACCAATTGATCCAAATGGACCAATCCGTGGAGCTCCTCACACACACCAGGATCCCTTGGCGTCACTATCAAACGCAGTGGGGGGACCTTTAGCGTCGATTTTCAACTATCAGGGAGTCCCATTGACTTGCATAGAGCTTTTCTCAGCCGCAGCTGGGTGGATCTCCACTCACAGTTTGCCACACACTCACGTGTGTGTGCTCAGGCTGAGTTTCGCGGTGTCTCCCTGTCCCGCAGACCCCACGCAGCAACCAGGAAACGACACCAGTAATACAGCTCACACTGTCGGCTCCTCGAGTCTCAAAGGGTGGACCAGCGAGCCCCACAACGTCCCGCCAACACGGCACCCAGACCCCACGCAGCATTCTCATCTGTTTGTCATTACTGGTGTCATTTTCTGGTTGCTAACAAACGCCATTGTAAAACATAATCACTGATGTTCCGCTGTAACGGTGACTCATCAGAACAGAGTGGGTGAGCTGACCAATCAGAGCACAGAGGGCTCATAGGGAGGGGGAGGCAGGAGCTCCAACAAGCCGTTTAGGACAGAGAGTGAATACACATACTATACAGAGATGCTGTATGAGAAACCAATGTGATTTTGCAAAATGTAAAAAATGTAAATCTATTCTAGTAGACCTCAACAATGGAATTATGATCAGTAGAAATGGCCATGACATGGGACCTTTAATGGTTAATTGCAGCCTTGATTTAAACATGCAAATCCCAGGTCTTTTTTTACTTCTTGCACTATTTTTATTTTTACATTTGTTTTATTGTTTTATGTCTTATTATATATTATGTTGCATTGTTGGAGGAGCTTGGGACTTGAGTTTTTCATTGCCACATCTCCACTGTAGCTGTGCATCTGACAATAAAGCTTTGAATCTTTTGAATGTACAGTCTCTCTCAGTGTATCGCCTGTTTGGACGTTCTCCTCGGTCGTACTTTCATCCTCTCCTCCACTGTCCTGCATCCTTTAAAGCAGAAATGCGTCCGGATGTTTCCGCGGAACTTCTTGTCTCTGAGGCCGTAGATGAGAGGGCTGAGAAGACGAGGAAGAACGTTGGTGAAGAGGAAGGTGCTGTAGAATATGTCTGTTCTCTTGTGGGGCCAATTGGTGACGAGGAAGAGGTTGATGAAGGGCGAGATGAAGGACAGCAGGCAGAGGAGCAGCTGGACCCCGTGGAGCAGGATGGTGTTTCGGGCGTTTCTCATCGAGGCTCGACTCACACCTGAAACCCCCCGAGCAGCGAGGAGCACGTTTAGATAGGTGAGGACCACCGTGAGGAAGACGAAGGAGAACATGAGCACCTGAGGAGGAAGAGGGGAGTACTTATTAACAGAGATGGCAAAAGTACACACATCCTTTACTCAAGTAGAAGTACAGATACTCATGTTTAAAAATACTCTGGTAAAAGTAGAAGTACTGACTAAACTTCTTTACTCAAGTAAAAGTAAAGAACTATGGACTTCGAAATGTACTTAAGTAAAAAGTACCCATGAGGATCCTGCTGATGATGTCAACCCGCTCCAGGCTGTTTCTTCCTCATTACGGCTGGCTCTTCCGGAGAGATTCTCCGGAGACTCCTAGAACTGCAGAGCCTTCCTCGTGCAGTGCGATCTGCATTTCCAACACAACCCAGGGGCTTTTTCATCGGACCACGCTAAAGTGGCGTTTATCGTGTCCCATTTAACGGGAAGAGCTGCAGCCTGGGCTACTGCAGAATGGTTCAGAGACTCCGAGCTTTGATATTCATTAGCCCACTTCATAGACACTATGAGTTGCATATTTGACCACTCGTCGCCTGCTACAGAGGCCAGCAGAAGACTTCTTCAGATGCGCCAGCACAACCGTCAGGTGGTTGATTATGCCATCGAGTTTCGCACAGCGGCAGCGGACAGCGGGTGGAATATTCCGGCTCTTCGTGATGCTTTTATGACTGGACTTTCAGATCCGATAAAGGACCAGCTGGCTCCTCTGGAGGTGCAACGGGTCCTGGAGTCTCTCATCGCTGTGTCCATCGGGATCGACAACCGACTTCGGTAAAGGGAGAGAGAGCGCCGGCGCACCGGTGACAGACATCCCAGTTTCCAGGGCTTCCCTCAGAGAACCCTTCCACCAGGAAGAATTTTCCAGCCCACGACTTCGGACCACCGGAGGACTCAGACGCCCATGCAGCTGGGCAGGACCAGGCTTTCTCTGGAGGAGAGGCAGCGCCGTCTGCGGGAGGGCTGCTGTTTCTACTGTGGCCAGCTGGATCACCAACTCACCTCATGTCCGGGAAAAGACCGAGCTTACCAGCCAAGAGGAGGGAGCTGGTGAGCAAGCTTTCCACAGACTTTCCTCCTCGTCCCGTTACCCAGGTAGGACATTTTCATAAACAATCAGGCCATTGACCAACGGTGCTAATAGACTCAGGGGCTGAAGAAAGTCTTATGGACTGGGGCATAGTCAAACAGCTAAAGATAAAAACTGTTCCGCTATCTCGCCCTATTAACGCCAGTGCCTTAGACGGTCGTCTTTTGTTCACAGTTTGTGCACAGAGCCTATTCAGATCACTTTAAATAAGGACCACACAGAAACTATTCAGTTTCACATTTTCGAATCTGCTCAGCACCCGATTATTTTGTTTTTCTTCGTAGGTAAGAAAGATGGGTCTCTGAGACCTTGTATAGACTACAGTCCTCTCAATGACATTACTGTTAAGAATCGCTATTCACTGCCACTCATGTCCTCTGCCTTCGAACTGCTTCAAACTGCCAAAAATATTCACCAAGTTGGATTTGAGAAACGCATAGCACTTGGTTAGAATAAGGAAGGGGGATGAGTGGAAGACAGGGTTCAACACACAGAGTGGTCACTATGAGTACTTGGTAATGCCTTTTGGACTGTGCAATGCACCGGCTGTGTTTCAGGCTTTTGTGAATGAGGTTTTGCGGGAGTTTTTGAATGTTTCTGTGTTTGTGTATCTTGATGATATTTAGATTTTCTCCCCGGACGCGAAGACCCATGTTAAGCATGTCCGTCAGGTTCTGCAGAAACTGCTTGAAAATCATTTGTACGTCAAGGCAGAAAAATGTGAGTTCCATGCAGAAACGGTGTCCTTCTTAGGATACATAAACTCACCCAATCAGATACAGATGGATCCTGCCAAAGTCAGTGCAGTTTCCAATTGGCCAACACCAGACTCCAGGAAAAAGGGTCAGACATTTCTAGGGTTTGCAAACTTCTATTGGAAGTTTATAAGAAACTTCAGTTCTGTTGCTGCCCCTCTGCATGTTCTCACTTCTCCAAAGGTTCCCTTCAAATGGACTCCCCAGGCTGACATTGCCTTCCAGCGCCTCAGGGAAAGGTTCACCACAGCTCCCATACTCACCATTCCGGATTCCCCGCCAGTTTGTGGTCGAGGTCGATGCTTCCAATGAGGGGATTGGAGGGGTGTTGTCTCAAAGATCCGTGGAAGACAACAAGATGCACCCGTGTGCCTACCTGTCGCATAAGTTGACTACAGCTGAGAAAAACTACGATGTGGGAAATAAAGAACTGTTAGCAGTTAAAGCGGCCCTCAAGGAATGGAGACACTGGTTAGAGGGTGCAGAGCAGCCTTTTTTAGTCTGGACAGACCATAAAAAAATTCAGGATCTGGTGGCCAGCCATGAAGAAAGATGTGGCGGAGTACGTAGCGGCTTGTCCTGTGTGTGCTCGGAATAAGACCTTGTCCCAGGTCAAGATGGGCTTGCTTCAGCCGTTGCCGGTTCCCCAATGTCCCTGGTCACACATTTCAATGGACTTTGTGACAGGACTCCCATCATCCAGAGGCAATACTACAGTCCTGACAGTAGTGGACTGGTTCTCCAAGATGGCTCATTTCATTCCCCTAACCAAGCTTCCCTCTGCCAAGGGTACCGCAGAGGTCATGATGAATGACGTATTCAGGATCCATGGGTTTCCTAGTGACATTGTTTCCGACAGGGGTCCACAGATCATTTCCGCATTCTGGAAGGAGTTTTGCCGGCTCATAGGCGCCAATGTCAGCATGTCATCAGGCTATCACCCTCAATCCAATGGACAGTCGGAGCGTCTGAACCAGGAACTGGAGACTACGCTACGCTGTCTTGTCTACCAGAACCAGACCACCTGGAGCGACCACCTCACATGGGTTGAGTTTGCCCACAATACTCTCCCCACGGCCACAGGTCTCTCTCCTTTCCATTGTGCCAATGGCTACCAGCCTCTGCTGTTTTCAGTCAACGAAGGAGAAGTAACGGTACTATCGGTCAATGCCATGATTAGACACTGTCGCCGAATCTGGGCTGGTGCCCGCGAGTCCCTACTCAGAAGTTCGGCTCAGATGAAGGCTGTAGCAGACGTCCATCGCAGGGCCGCTTCCCTCTACAGACCGGGTCAGAAGGTTTGGCTCCCCACCAAGCACCTACCTCTTCATGTCGCCTCCAAGAAATTGGCTCCTAGGTTTGTGGGTCCATTCACGGTGTCCAAGGTCATCAATCCTGTGTCTGTGCACCTACTTCCCAGGTCTATGAGAGTACATCCCACCTTCCATGTCAGCAAGATCAAACCAGTGTAGGAGAGCACACTTGTTCCCGCCCCCCTCCACCGCCCCCAGCTCTTTGAAGGTGGTCAAGTTTATAAGGTCCGTAAGCTGCCTGAGGTCCGCAATAGGGGTCGGACCCACAAGACCCTCATTCAGGCCTTGTATGATCAGCCTGGGCCATCAGGAGTCGGCCCTAGAGGGGGGGGTACTGTTGTGTTCCGTCAAAAGTGTGAGTTCAGTCATGTTTCATGTTTTTGTTTAATCATTTTTTGTCTTGTCTCCCACTTCTTGTTTTATTTTGGTACTCACCTTTTGTGTTTCATTCCAGGTCCCTTCACTCCCTATCCTTGTGTGTCTCCCGCTCTCATCAGCGTCAGCCCCGCCCCTGATTGTTTCCACCTGTGCCAGTTGACTTTTGTTTAAATTCCCCAGCCTTCCCTTGTCTTGTGTCAGTTCTCTTGTCCTGTCTCCATGCCAGTAGTCTGCGTACCAGCGATCACTTATTTTGTCTCAAGCCTGATTCATGCTCCTGAATTACTTTGTAAGTTTTGTTCCTACCTTAGTGAGCGATTTTCTTTGTGCCTTTTTTGAGCCCTTTTTTCACCTCGTTAAGAGTATCAATCTTTTTTTGTAAACCTATTTCGAATAAAGTTTTTTACACATACTTTACCTCTGCCTCCCGGGTCGTGCATTTGAGTCCTTTACCTTGTGTTTCCAAGGTTGTGACACAATAGGCACGCAATGACTCTAAATAATAATGATAACGCCACCAAACACAGATTAAAACTAAAGTAACCAGCCTGTTTTGGAAATGTAAGAAGTAGAAAGTACAGGTATTTGTGTAAAACATGTAAGAAGTAAAAGTAAAAAGTCTACAAAGTAACTAAAGCTATTCAATAAATGTAGTGGAGTAAAAGTACACCATATACCTCCTAACTGTAGTCGAGTAGAAGTACAAAGCAGAACAAATGGAAATACTCAAGTGAAGTACCTCAAAAGTGTGCTAAATACTTGACTGAATGTACTTAGTTACTTTACACCACTGCCTGAGGGAAAGGCGTGACAAACACAAATATCAGAGAGAAATTCAACGAGCTAACAAATACCTCCACCACTAGACTGAGGGTCTCGTGGTACGGTGTGTTGTAGACCAAGGTGGCGTTACAGAGGACCTTCTTTGAGAAGACAGACAGAGTCTGAGTGATGAGGAGGATGATGATGTCAGTGAAGGCAGGGATGAAGGACACGAGCCAGATGAGAGCGATGAGGAGGTGGGCTCTCTGCACCGTGCAGATCTGGACGTGATGAAGAGGAAGACACACGGCGATGTAACGCTCCAACGCCATGCCAGCCAGATTCAGAGGGCTGTTCCTGGAGAGAGAAACAAACTAGAATCTGCAGAGTTCATAACCCCCAGCTGAACAAACAAAGCACTCCACTACATTTTTGTGATACCTTTAATTACCTTACAGATTTGGATAACATTTTGAATGCAGGACTTTTACTGTAACAGAGTATTCCTACACTCTGGTACTTCTACTTTTGCTCAAGTACAAGATCTGAGTACTTCTACTTTTACTCAAGTACAAGATCTAACTACTTCTACTTTTACTCAAGTACAAGATCTGAGTACTTCTACTTGTAGTCAAGTACAAGATCTAAATACTTCTACTTTGACTAAAGTACAAGATCTAAGTACTTCTACTTTTACTCAAATACAAGATCTGAGTCCTTCTCCCACCTCTGAAAGACACTCTTACTCTAAATATACACCAGA
Source organism: Dissostichus eleginoides (assembly GCA_031216635.1). Taxonomy (NCBI): domain Eukaryota; kingdom Metazoa; phylum Chordata; class Actinopteri; order Perciformes; family Nototheniidae; genus Dissostichus; species Dissostichus eleginoides. Next base: position 6,570,926 of record CM062265.1, on the reverse strand, counting down.
GGAGTAAAGATGTAACATACCACCTATAATGTGATACCCTCGATACTAGCTCAGCTTTACAAGTCTATTTGAGGGGAAAGCCCTGGAATGGTTCTGGTCATATCTGAAGGATAGAACTTTCTCTGTCAGCCTTGGTGACTCTGAGTCATCCTCTGCTCCACTCCTGTATGGGGCCCACAGGGCTCAGTAGTAGGCCCCCTGCTATTTTCCCTCTATTTGCTCCCTCTTGGGTCCATACTTAGAAAGCACGCATTCCACTGCTATGCTGATGATAGCCAGATTTATGTCCCACTAAAAAAGAAGGAGGGTTACTCAATTAGCCCACTGCTAAAGTGTCTAGAGGACATAAAGGATTGATGGCGTGCAACTTCCTAAAACTGAATGAAGGAAAAACAGAAGTAATGGTTTTTGGTGGCACCACTGGCATCAATTCTGTAGACCAGGGGGTCCTTGGCTCAGTACACCAAGCCCACCATTACGAACCTTGGCATTAAAATGGACCATGAACTAAAACTTGAGTCAGATTAAATCGGTGGTAAGAACGAGCTTTTATCACCTTAGGCAGCTAGCCAAAACAAAACCTTTTCTCTCCAGACAGCAGTTTGAGACAGTAATCCACGCCTTTGTCCCCACTCGGCTGGATTACTGTAACTCTCTTTACATGGGGGTCAGTGGGTCCTCCCTCGCTCGTCTGCAGCTGGTGCAAAATGCTGCAGCAAGGCTTTTAACTGGCACACGGAAATATGACCACATTTCCACCATTTTGGCTTCGCTCCATTGGCTGCCAATACATTTTAGGATTCATTTCAAAATCCTTTTATTTGCTTTTAAATGGCATGACCCCACCATATATTTCTGAGATGCTACGCCCTTACACGCCCAACCGCCCTCTCAGGTCAGCGGATCACCTGCTCCTGAACATGCCCAGAACCAAGTCAAAGCTCAGAGGGGGCCGTTGCTTCTCTGTAGCGGCTCCCACACTGTGGAACGATCTGCCCATGCATATCAGCAGTGTTGGGTGTAACGCGTTACAAAAGTAACGGAGTTACAGTAATATATTACTTTTTGCTGTAACGAAGTAATGTAACGCATTACTAATGAAATTTGAGTAATATATTACCCGTTACAATGCTCAGTAACGCAGTTACAACACATTTTAACCCGAAATTAAATGGTGTTTTGTTTTTTAAAAATGTACTAACATAGAGAGACATTCCGAGACCAGAGAAAAATGTGCGGGTAGATTAGTAAACCTGGTGTTTACCCTTCAGGCTTCGCATCGGGATCTTCGGGGGTGCATAGGCATGCATTGCACCCCCAGTTGAATGTTCTATTCAAAAAAGAGAACGGAGCGAAAAATACAAACAACAAATTGTGTCAGGTGCCCGTGACCTGCTCCGCTGCACGTGCATCATTTCCAAAGTGCTTCCACAGCAGTGACACACATCTGTGGATAATCATTTATACGAAAATGGTTAAAGCAACCATCACTAAACGCCAGCAACACTGCATCTACTGCAGACAGTAGCAACAGGTCAGATGGGGACATCACGTTAACCTCCGTTGTGGACACTAGCTTACTCCCGCCTGACTCGCCGCCCTCGCCCCCGGAGCAGCAGTCTTCGTTGCCTGAAACTACGCCGTCCCTCTGCGGCCTGCAGGTGCCAGGATACCACGGCAAAACAGAGCCTGCCCAGGTATATCTAAACAAGTACCCGCCTGCACAGTGGGGTAAGGAGGTCATTTTGCAGCACGTGGTATAAAAATAGACAATGGCTAGAATATTAATGTAAAAATAGTGCCATATTTTGCCATGCCTGTAAAAATGTTGGGTCAAAAATAATGCATACAATAGCACAGATGCCTTCACCACGAATGGCTACAAAAAGATCTCATATCCCAAGCTTGCTTATCAACAAGCTAATGTTGCAGCTGAAATGTTCTCCAGGTCACAAAGTCAACCTCACATGATGGTGTGATACCAGTTTTCAATCACAGTAAATATTCTCTTTCCAGAGTATATGATGGGACCAAGGTGATGATGTAGTACATGGTTTTAATAATACTTTTGCTTTTCAATGTTTGCCATTTCAAACCATGAGCTGGTTCAAATCATATTTGGCTTGATTGACAATATGTTCTCATTTGTTTTATCAGTACAGTTTTGAAGCTTTTGTGCTTTTCCTGCCATAGTCCACTTTGGACTATATGAAATATTTCAGGATTGCACTTTTAACACACTTGAAATGTTCTCACTTGCTTGGTTTCAAAACATAACAAATGCCATAATCTGTTCATTGGGGACCATAACATCAATGCTATTTTTCATTGCTGTTGCCGGCCACTACCCCTGTGATCTCAGATGCACCCCAAGTCATTTTGTTCTGGAACAGGGCCTGTACATGGCCATATACTAAACAAAATACAGAGCCCATTCCGTGTTCCTGTTATTGTTTACTTCCTCTCTGCCTTCTTCTGGTGATTTATCTGACGTCCAGCGCTTCGTCTTTTAGCCTCTTTTCCTTTCTCTTTCTTGATCCTCCTTAGTAACCTTCATTATAGTCCTTGACAGTGGTCTGTACTGTATTAACAACGTGTTAAGAGTGTACAATCAGAATCGAGTATTCAACTAAGCCGTGTAATAAAAGTTGTTAGTAGCCTTAATGGCCTACACAGTTGTTATGCTATAGCCTACCACATTGCCCTTCACTGGATTACATTACATTACATGTTAGACGCGTTTATCCAAAGCGACTTACATACTCAATACTGTGGACAATCCCCACAGGAGCAATTTGGGGTGAAGTGTCTTGCACAGGGACACAACGACACGCTGACTGCAGTGGGGTTTGAACCTGTGACCCCCTGATCCCAACACCAAGGCTCTATCCACTGCGCACACGCCTCCCTGGATGTATAATGAGCTGCACTAAACTACATTTTAGCATTTAAAATACCTAGCCATTCTTTTGCGGTTATTTTGGTGAATGTAACTCAAAAGTAATATAAAAGTAGTGTAACTCACTACATTACATTTCAGAGACAGTAATATTGTAATTTCCCTTCTCCGTTGCAAGTTGCAACGGAGAACGAAGCGGAAAAGTGTCCGGGGCTTCATTTCCCCTTCTCCGTCCAAAATATTCATCCATACATTTTGGACCACCGTCTGAACGAAATCGGAAACCCGGTTTTGGGTGCACTCAGAAAAAAAACGGCTGTCTGCAAACACGGAGGTGAAGTGTCCACTCACCATGCACTCTGGGTCAGCCTTATTTTGTGCCTCAAGACCCCCCCAGCCTGGTTCTCACAAAAGTTGACTCTGACAAATGTGCCTCTGGAGGAATGTAAGGGGAGTTGCCAGGGGACTCTACCCGTGTTATGGGGCACTTTTTTCGGACACTTTTCTTCATTTTCACCCCTTTTGCCTGGTTCTCAAAAAACCTTTCTCTGAGAAATGTGACTCTGGAGGAATGCAAGGGAATACTCTCGTTTCTGGACGAAATTAACATGGGATCTCTCCGGCCATCAGACGTACTTCGTCTCACTGGAATATTAACGGTCAGATGGAATATAAAATCGACCCCATTTATCCGGCCAGTGACGGGAGAGTTTTGAAAGTGACAAAACACTGTTCCATATTTAAAAACACTTAAACAATTCAAAAATGTTTACCCAGGATTCAGGCACCTTCCCTGGCTTGTATAGTGCAGTGATACACCCTGGAGGTATCAGACTATTTCAACAATGTATACCCAGGGGTCTATTTTAAACAACTTTACCCCGCCTTTCAAACACTTATTCCTGGGTCTGGAAGAGAGTTTTAGCCTGTCATTTTGCACGATATCATTTAACATTGAAGCACTCCTGGAAATGCACATATTATGTGCATTTCCAGGAGTGGTTCAATGTTAAATGATATCGTGCAAAATGACAGGCTAAAACTCTCTTCCAGACTTTTAAAAACACTTTTCCCGACCATTTACATATTATTTCTGCCTTGTAAAGTGCAGTGATGAGTTCTGGTAGTATCAGACTATTTAAAACAACATTTCCCCACCTTTCAAACACTTTCCCTGGGTAGTAAAGTGAGGTGCTGCAGTCTGGTTCTCTCCCAGTACTGGGTACTATTTAAATGTATTTGTATTATATATTTTTGGGCTAGAAAAGTGACATTTCTGGGTGATTTTGTGAGTTTATGGAGCTTAGCCCACAAATCCTGGAGGATCCAGGCCGATTTTGGGTGCTCATAGGCGGCCTGCCATGCGCACCCACCCGTGGAAAGAAGAAAAAAGTGAAGAAAACGGTTAATTATATCTTAAAATAATCAAAAATGAAGTTTTGAAAAATTGTCGAAAAAATGACTAAGTGCCAACGGAGAAGGGGAAATAAAAAGCTCAACCCTTTGGCGCTTCGGGCCGTTTTTTCCCCTTCTCCGTTACAAGTTGCAACGGAGAAGCGGAAAAGTGTCCGGGGCTTCATTTCCCCTTCTCCGTCAAAAATATTCATCTATCCATTTCAGACTACAGTCTGCACGAAATCAGATACTCGGTTTTTGGTCATACTCTGAAAAAAAACGGTTGTCTGATATCCTGGAGGAATGTATCCGCTCACCATGCACTCTGGGTCAGCCTCGTTTTGTGCATGAAGACCCCCAGCCTGGTTCTCACCAAACTTTATCTCTCCAAATGTGAGTCTGGAGGAATGTGAGGGGAGTTGACAGGGGACTCTACCCGCATTATGAGGCACTATTTTCGGATACATTTTTCCATTTTCACCCTTTTTGCCTGGTTCTCAAAACACTTTAACTCTCCAAATGTGAGTCTGGAGGAATGTGAGGGGAGTTGACAGGGGACTCTACCCGCGTTATGAGGCACTATTTTCGGATACATTTTTCCATTTTCACCCCTTTTGCCTGGTTCTCAAAACACTTTATCTCTCCAAATGTGAGTCTGGAGGAATGTGAGGGGAGTTGACAGGGGACTCTACCCGCGTTATGAGGCACTATTTTCGGATACATTTTTCCATTTTCACAACTTTTGCCTGGTTCTCAAAACACTTTATCTCTCCAAATGTGAGTCTGGAAGAATGTGAGGGGAGTTGACAGGGGACTCTACCCGCGTTATGAGGCACTATTTTCGGATACATTTTTCCATTTTCACCCCTTTTGCCTGGTTCTCAAAACACTTTATCTCTCCAAATGTGAGTCTGGAGGAATGTGAGGGGAGTTGACAGGGGACTCTACCCGCGTTATGAGGCACTATTTTCGGATACATTTTTCCATTTTCACCCCTTTTGCCTGGTTCTCAAAACACTTTATCTCTCCAAATGTGAGTCTGGAGAATGTGAGGGGAGTTGACAGGGGACTCTACCCGCGTTATGAGGACTATTTTCGGATACATTTTTCCATTTTCACCCCTTTTGCCTGGTTCTCAAAACACTTTATCTCTCCAAATGTGAGTCTGGAGGAATGTGAGGGGAGTTGACAGGGGACTCTACCCGCGTTATGAGGCACTTTTCGGATACATTTTTCCATTTTCACCCCTTTTGCCTGGTTCTCAAAACACTTTATCTCTCCAAATGTGAGTCTGGAGGAATGTGAGGGAGTTGACAGGGGACTCTACCCGCGTTATGAGGCACTATTTTCGGTTACTTTTTTTTCATTTTCACCCCTTTTTTGATGGATGAATTTGAACTTATTTTGTAACTTTTTGCTCAGTTTGACCCAGTTCTGGCCACCGTGTTGCCTGGAGGATAGGACCGAGAGATGACAGACTCTCTGGCCGCCTCACAAGTGTCTATTGTCGGACCCTTTCTTTGCTTTATCCCGGTTCTATTACTCTTTCCTCCTTTGACCATAAAACCTGTTTCCTGCTGGGGTGCTGCCTGGTTCCGGGGCACCCCAAACCCTCTCATGGTCGGGGCACCATGAATTGATGCATCAGACCCAATGCTGCCATCACCAGCCCCGCGGAGGTGGGACCATCCAACCCGGTGGTAACCCAATACCTCCCTTGGTCCGTGCACCATGAATTGAAGCATCGGACCCAGTGTTGCAATCACCGGTCACGCTAACGCATATGAACAGAGAAATAGAACATAATTTTGATCAAATTCATTCTGTCTGTTCTAGTAAGGATGTCGTCCGAATGCCCGGTGTGCAGAGTCTTCTATCTGGCATTGAACAAGCACCTTAAGCACAAACATGCAGTGCGTAACTTGGAAGAGAGAGGCATCATTCTGAAAATGGCGAGTGGCAGGATAAATGTTCGCACCAAACCCTGTCCCATCACAGGGTGTTCGTATGCTGGGAAGAGACTGGACCGTCATGTAACTCATGACCACCCTGAGTTCTCCCAATATGAGGCACATCAGGTCATGGCAAGGCTGAAGCATAGTGTGGTCCTGCAGTTGCTCCATGACCTCCGTGAGACTAACCCCATCATTGGAATGGCTACATCATTGGATATAGACAAGCCCCGTGTCAAGACCCCTGCCCAGACTGTCATGCAGTCCCCAGCAGCCTCCGGTAGTGAGCCCCGTGTCAAGACCTCTGCCCAGACTGTCATGCAGTCCCCAGCAGCCTCCGGTAGTGAGACCCCTGTATGTCAGAAGACCCGTGCGTCTGTCTACAATAAGCTGAAAGCTAAGCTGGCTAAGGACTCGCCCTCCCCCCCAAATCTCTGGTCCACTGGGAAGGGACGGGGGAATACCATGCGTGAAATCAAGTTGCCTAAAAGCATGGAGGCGTACCTTCAGACATACAGGGATCATTGTGAGGGTGTCGCTCCGACCGTAAAACAGAAAGAAAATGCTCTGTCGAAGGTCAGCCGGATAAAACACTTCCTCACATTCTCGTCCCATGGTGTGAACCGGCTGTCAGACTGGCTGTTCCTGAAAGACTTGAAGAAGATCCGTGGCTGGATCAAGTATATTTCAAAGTTGTGCCAGGCAGTCACCACATCGGAGTTCTTCCTGAAGAATGTGAATCATTTCATGAGGTACATGTCAGAGTCAAAGCCCCAGGGGTGCAGGCTCACCAGGTCTGATATTTCCCACATAATCAGAGAGGTGAGAGCCAACATGAAAAACATGAAGAAGGCAGTCACTGTGCACCAGTTTAAGGTGAAAAGGAATAAACTTGATCATCTGCCGAGCCAGGCTGAACTTTTCGCCGCCATGGCGGTCGCAGAGAAGCGCATCCCCCAGCTCCTCGACCTGATGACCAGCACGCCGACCTCAAGCACCCAATACCTGCTATATGGCTATCTAACCCTCCATTGGAGCCTCCTCTATGGCCACCGTCCGGGCGTGTACGCAAACATGACCAACATCGAGGTATTAGAGGCGGACAAAAGGGGAACTGCTGATGGCTACATCATCCATGTGCAGGACCACAAGATGGCCAAGACATTTGGCGAAGCACAGCTGGCGCTTACAGTAAAGGAGTTTAGCTGGGTCATGCGGTGGATGGGGATAAAAGAGGCATTGCTGGGTCCTCAGAATGAATTCTTCATGAAAACATCCTCCACAGAAGGGGTGGTGGTGCCGTGAAGAAGGCCGAATTTGGATGCTGAGGGGTCTTTGGGGGTCTGTGAGCGGGCAAAGAGAGGTGCAATTACTGGTCTCTCTGCTGGATGTGTGAAATATTCTAAGTGCACACATTAGTGAGACATGCTGGAGGTCCCAGGGCCGAGTTTGGGTGCTGAAAGAAGAAGTCTGGATGAACTCTGCCTGCATTTACAAGACTTTTCCCCAGGTTTCAAACACTTATTGCTGGGTATTAATGTCAGGTGCTCTCTGGATGAACTCTGCCTGTATTTACAAGACTTTTCCCCACCTTTCAAACACTTATGCCTGGGTTGTAATGTCAGCTGCTCCATCCTGCGCTCTGGATAAACTCTGCCTCTATTTACAACACCTTTCCCCAGGTTTCAAACACTTATTCCGGGGTATTAATGTCAGCTGCTCCATCCTGCTCTCTGGATAAACTCTGCCTCTATTTACAACACCTTTGCCCAGGTTTCAAACACTTATTGCTGGGTTGTAATGTCAGCTGCTCCATCCAGCTCTCCTGGTTCAATCTGCCTCTATTTACAAGACTTTTCCCCGCCTTTCAAACACTTATGCCTGGGTTGTAATGTCAGGTGCTGCACCCTGCTCTCTGGATAAACTCTGCCTCTATTTACAAGACTTTTCCCCCATTTCAAACACTTATTGCTGGGTTGTAATGTCAGGTGCTGCACCCTGCTCTCTGGATAAACTCTGCCTCTTTTTACAAGACTTTTCCCCGTTTCAAACACTTATTGCTGGGTTGTAATGTCAGCTGCTCCATCCTGCTAAGTGCACACATTAGCGAGACATGCTGGAGAGCATTAGTCCGTCCTTTGGGGGTCTGTGAGCGCACTCTGGGGCAGAGAAAAGGGTACAATTAGGTCTGTCACTTTGGGTAACCGCACCACTCATTGACATCTCCCGAGAGCGGACGTCCATTATTGGTAAGGCCTCTAATACATGTAAGGGAACTTATTACTTTAAAAAGACAGTAATAAGTAATATGTAATATATTACATTTTTGAAGTAACTTGCCCAACACTGCATATCAGACAGGCCTCCACACTGCCTGCATGCTTTTAAATCGCTTCTTAAAACCCACCTCTTCTCCTTAGCGTATTAACATCTTTTAGAGTGTTGCTTTTATTGCTTTTAACTGTACAGCACTTTGGTCTGGAGGTTTAAAGTGCTCTATAAATAAAGCTGTATTGTATTGTATTGTATTTGCATTCTTCAATTTACAGAGTGGTGGGAAAATAGGGGTCAATATCAACTTACAGATATGTTTTCCCTGAGTGCCTCCTAAAGTACAAGAGCTGAGTACTTCTACTTTTACTCAAGTACAAGATCTAATTACTTCTACTCTTACTCAAGTACAAGATCTGATTACTTCTACATTTACTTGAGTAACCTTTTGAATGCAGGACTTTTACTGTAACAGAGTATTCCTGCACTCTGGTAATTCTACTTTTACTCAAGTACAAGATCTGACTCCCTCCCATGTGATTATTCCAGGATGAAACCCTACCTGTTGGTGGTCATTAAGACGACCAGCATGATCCAGCAGGGGATGAATCCTGGGTAGGCGATGTAGGTGGAGATCACTAGCCCCAGAGAAAGTGTCAGCATGATCATGTCGTTAATCACCAGGTGGATGTACAGCACATACCTGCAGGAGAGGAAGAGGAAGAGGAGGAGAAAAACAAGAAACACATGTAAACAGGAAAGAGATGGGAGCGTCATGTTGAAGATGTCCTCAAAACCTGGTTAAAATCACTGATTCGGTCATAATAATAAAAACCTGAACATAGCGATGTTTCGGAAACAATAAAACCTATCTTTTAGTTTTTTCCATCAGATTTGACTTTTGTACTTCTAGCATACTACTGGAGTCATTGGGACATTTGAAACACTCCTATGTATCACCCAATTCCTCAAATAGTCTATACAATCGAATACAAATACTAACACATTAGTAAGGTGTAAGGTTTAATCTGTATCTGTCATTGTGATGAAATAGCAGGTTAAAACAGGATGAACAATCATGCAGAAAAGAAGTAGAACAACAGCTTTGAACTACAGTCTAGTCCTAAGAAAATCCTCTGTACAAATAGGTGTTATTTTATATATAACAGGTTTGTATTTTACATGGAGCAAAATGATGTGCAATGCTTTACTGACACTGTAGAGGGCAGAAAGTCACAGTTAAAGAGTGAGAGTAAAATAAGTCATCAGTCACTGGTAAGAGAAAGCAAAGCCACAAATCTAAATTAGTGCAGATTCAAACCGGAGCAGCTTCATGTCTCAGTGTCAATAATGCCTCCGAAAAATTGGAATCAACAGGCAATGTTTTGTTTTAGTAAAGCTTTTCAGATTACACAATATAAGTACTGTAGTCTAAGGTTACCACTGTTAGAATATTAGCTGAACATACCATGGACTGATCATTCACAGTTTAAACCTCTTCATTTTAACCACTGCTGAGATTACAGAGGGCCCAAAAAACACTTTTCTGGAAACTAAATCCAACTTAAATCTGAATTCTCTACTCTCATGGATCACTGTGACTAAAAAGACATGATAAGGGCTGCACAATTAATATATATGTTATGCACTATATGGACAAGTGCAATACTCAAATCTCAGGATGCAACATATTTGTGAAAGGCTAAATATGTTTTAAAATATATTGATGTTTAACAAAGGAGCTGCAGAGATATCAGAGCCTATCGTATCCTGCAGAAATGATCAATCTATCCAATTATTGTGAATAATTATAAGTTGCAATATCAGTCAAAAAATCGCAGATAGTAATTTTTTCCAAACTCTGCAGCTCACGTTTTAATCATTACATATTTCTTGTTTTAGGGCGACAAGCTTTCCATATGTTAAAAGGACATTTGCTGTCACCTAAACAAAGTTTCAATCTATTTTAATATACTTGTTTGAGAGCAAAGCATTAAAACAACAGCTGATTCCAACCTTTTTTTACACACGTGTAAGTACCACACTCTCCATTTAGACATTTAAGCAGATCTGAATATCAAGTACAATCTGTTTTACTGTGACTATGTTCACATATTTGTTTATCACCTGGGGTCTCGCTGGAAGTCCTTGCTCTTGAAGTATGTGTAGACAAAAGCTCCATTGATGCAGATGATGGTGAATACCAGGAAAAAGATGATGAAGTTCTTTGTGAAAGCTTCGTTATAGCTGTCGAAACGACTGCTGGAGTTCATATTGTCCTCAGAGCTGGAGACACAGAACACAGATTAAATGAGAATAAGAGCCTTCATTGTTCTTTAGTAAATCAAACTCCTTAGCTTAGCTCTAAACATGCCTGCTGTAAGAGGAACAGGAAGAGTAGCAGTTCATAATATAACTATAACAAAATGTAAACATCTAAGGAATGTTAACATTTTGTGGGATTTGTATACTACAGTGTTAGAAAAACATAATTCTATTTACAGTATATAATTGTTTTTATTGTTTTACGCTCTGATATAAAATATTAAAACAAACAAAACACAATCAGAAAATCTAGATGTGTTTTTCTGCATTTTGTTGAAGCTTCTCGAGGCTTTTAAAGGCCTTTTGAAGAGGAACACAGTCAGACAAATGTATTATTATAATACAAATATAACAAAATGTTAACATCTAAGGAAAGTTAACTTAGTGGTTTTGTGGGATTTATTTGTATACTATAGTATTAGAAAAAGAACATTATATTTATACATTTTATACTAATTTACATCAATCAGCAGTTTATAAATGTTCAATCTGTAGTCTGTAAATAAAATGATAAATGCATAAGTTCAGAATATTGCTTTAAATGACATTTTAAAATGAATTAATCTCACTATTTGTGCACCTAGAGTCATACACATTACATTTAAACTATGCACAATATAAATACAGTAAGAACGTTTTTTAAAACATTGCAACATTAAATCGTTTCACACTTCTTAACAGAAGAAACACTTAATATCACCTGCAGCGACAGACTCTCACCTGCTGACTCTCTGAATCCTCCAGCTGCCGGTCATCTCCTTTATAATGGGTGTGTGTGTGTGTGTGTGTGTGTGTGTGTGTGTGTGTGTGTGAGAGAGTGTGTGTGTGAGGAGCATTGTGAACTTTTGATCATTAAAGTTAGTGAGGATGTTCCCCCGTAATCAACATTTGCATTAATTTGCCGACTTTGAAATTAAAATGTATAGATGCATTCAGGATTATATTTACATTTGATTTAAAGTGTGTGTGTGTGTGTGTGTGTGTGTGTGTGTGTGTGTGTGTGTGTGTGTGTGTGTCTGGGGTTGGGCTGTTGTTAAGGTTCTGGCAACACAATATTTGTATTGCACTTAACATTTAATTAAACAGAGAACTTCTTCCTCTTCCATTTTGTGCTTTATTTCTGCTGATGTACAAACCAGTCTTGCAAAGAACTTGAATAACATTTCCTGTTATTTCTTCCACAATATAATGTAGAGCTGATCCTTCTGAACAACATGTAAGTATGATAAACCACAGATGTTATTTTCTGCAATAGTCCAAAACCCAAGGATGAAAATCCCGGAGGCGATGCTAACTTCCAGGTCGGACTACAACTGTCACGATTTGGGTGTTGTGTGTTGAGTTTTGGGGTTTGTTTTGATGTTCTGTTCTCCCTGTCTCTTGTCTGGTCCTTCTCCCTGTCGTTAGTTTCCCTGGTGTCTGATTGTCTGATTGTGTTCACCTGTTGCCCTTGTGTTTCTCCTCCCCTGCCCGGCTGTTTCTCGTCTCGTGATTACCCCTTCCTGTATTTAGTCTTGTCTTTCCCTGTGTTCCCCTGTCGGTACATTGTTTGTCTTCCTGTCTCCCTCCATGCTACCTTGTGTTACCTGGGAGTTTTCATGCCATGTTTTGTCTCCAGCTTTTGGAATAAAGCTCGCTTTTGTTTATAGACTTTTACGTTTTTTGTATTCTGCATTTGGGTCCTACCTTTTCCGAAACCCTGACAGAATGTACCGACCAATTTTGGACCCAGCAGTTTTTGCACCTCAAGAGTTGGATCCGCTGATGTACACTCATGAGTATAATTTTTTACGAGTGGATGAGAGTCTCATCCAGAGCGGCCAAGGAGGCTGCCCTGAAGGAGGTACGCCTGGAGGTGGCCAACAAGCCCTGGCTCTGGAGCTTGTTGCCCGAGGGGCTTAAGCTTTTTGCAAGCAGCCCTGAGTACCAGCCTCAAGCCTCAAACCCCTTCTTGGGATCCCGCCTTGCCTCAGGAGGTCCACGGAGCCTCCAAAAGGTCTCTAGGAGAAGCAAGGCCAGGATTCCAGCCCGTACCCCAGCAGCCATGGTTCCGGCCCCAGTTCTGGTCCCAGCAGCCATGGTTCCGGTCCCAGTTCCGGCCCCAGCAGCCATGGTTCCGGCTCCAGTTCTGGCCCCAGCAGCCCTGGTTCCGGCTCCAGTACCGGTCCACACAGCCATGGTTCCGTGCTCCAGTGCCGGCCCACACAGCCATGGTACCATGCTCCAGTACCATCCCACACAGCCATGGTTCCGTGTTCCGGTTCCGTGCCCAGCAGCCATGTTCCCTGCTCCCGAACCGGCCCATACAGCCATGGTTCCGGCCCCAGTTCCGTGCCCACACAGCATGGTTCCGGCTCCTGCCGGCCCCAGCCATGGTCCCGGCCCCAGCTCCGGTCCCACCAGCCATGGTTCCGGCTCCAGTACCGGACGCAGCAGCCATGGTCCCGACTCCAGCACCTCGTCTCGTGTCGGCGTACCGGCCAACTCCAGCACCTCGCCTCCTGTCGGCGTACCGGCCGACTCCAGCTCCTCGTCACCTGTTGGCTCTCCGGCCGACGCGAGCTCCCCGTGTCCTGTCGGCGTACCGGCCGACTCCAGCACCTCGCCTCCTGTCGGCGTACCGGCCGACTCCAGCACCTCGCCTCCTGTCGGCGTACCGGCCGACTCCAGCACCTCGCCTCCTGTCGGCGTACCGGCCGACTCCAGATCCTCGTCTCCTGTTGGCTCTCCGGCCGACGCCAACCCCTCGTGTCCTGTCGGCATACCGGCCGACTCAAGTTCCCTCTCGAGTTCCCTCTCAAGTCCCTTCTCAAGTCTCCTCTCAAGTCCCCTCTCGAGTTCCTTTCCAAGTCCCTTCTCAAGTCCCCTTTCGAGTCCCATCTCCAGTCCCTTCTCCAGTCCCTTCTCTAGTCCCAACTCCGGTCCCTACTCAAGTTCCCTCTCTAGTCACCTCTCGAGTCTCCTCTCAAGTCCCTTTTCAAGTTCTCTCTCAAGTCCCATCTCAAGTCCCTTCTCCAGTCCCTACTCAAGTCCCTTCTCTAGTCCCAACTCAAGTTCCCTCTCTAGTCTCCTCTCGAGTTCCCTCTCAAGTCCCTTCTCGAGTCTTCTCTCGAGTCCCCTCTGGAGTCCCCTCTCAAGTCCCCTCTCGAGTCTCTTCTCGAGTTCCCTCTCGAGTCTCCTCTCGAGTCTCCTCTCGAGTCCCTTCTCGAGTCCCCTCTCGAGTTCCCTCTCAAGTTCCTTCTCCAGTCCCCTCTCAAGTCTCCTCTCAAGTCCCTTCTCGAGTTCCCTCTCAAGTTCCTTCTCCAGTCCCCTCTCGAGTCTCCTCTCGAGTTCCCTCTCAAGTCACCTCTCAAGTCTCCTCTCGAGTTCCCTCTCGAGTTTCCTCTCGAGTTCCGTCTCAAGTCCCTACCCAATGTCCTGGTCCGTTGGAGGTTCCGCTGGGGGTCCTGCCAACTCCATGTCCTGTCCCGTTGGAGGTCCCGCCGACTACTCTTCTGCCGGGGGTCCTGCCAACTCCATGTCCTGTCCCGTTGGAGGTCCCGCCGACTACTCTTCTGCCGGGGGTCCTGCCAACTCCATGTCCTGTCCCGTTGGGGGTTCCGCCGACTACTCTTCTGCCGGGGATCCTGCCAACCCTATGTCCTGTCCCGTTGGGGGTCCCGCCGACTACTCTTCTGCCGGGGGTCCTGCCAACCCTATGTCCTTTGCCGTTGGAGGTCCCGCCGACTACTGTTCTGCCGGGGGTCCTGCCAACTCCATGTCCTGTCCCGTTGGGGGTTCCGCCGACTACTGTTCTGCCGGGGATCCTGCCAACCCTATGTCCTGTCCCGTTGGGGGTCCCGCCGACTACTCTTCTGCCGGGGGTCCTGCCAACCCTATGTCCTGTGCCGTTGGAGGTCCCGCCGACTACTCTTCTGCCGGGGGTCCTGCCAACCCTATGTCCTGTCCCGTTGGGGGTCCCGCCGACTACTGTTCTGCCGGGGGTCCTGCCAACTCCATGTCCTGTCCTGTTGGAGGTCCCGCCGACTACTGTTCTGCCGGGGGTCCTGCCAACTCCATGTCCTGTCCCGTTGGGGGTCCCGCCGACTACTCTTCTGCCGGGGGTCCTGCCAACCCTATGTCCTTTGCCGTTGGAGGTCCCGCCGACTACTCTTCTGCCGGGGGTCCTGCCAACTCCTTGTCCTGTGTCGTTGGGGGTTCCGCTGAGGGTCCTGCCGGCTACATGTCCTGTGTCGTTGGGGGTTCCGCTGAGGGTCCTGCCAACTCCATGTCCTGTCCTGTTGGAGGTCCCGCCGACACCTGTTCCACTGGGGGTCCTGCCAACTCTGTGTCCTGTCCTGTTGGGGGTTCCGCCGAAACCTGTTCCATCGGGGGTCCTGCCAACTCTGTGTCCTGTTCCGTTGGGGGTCCAGTCGACACCAGCCCTTGCTCCATCCGGGGTCCCATTGACACCAGCCCATGTCATGTCCAGGATCCCGTCTACGCCTGTCCGGTCGGCTCCGGTTCCTGTCCGGCCGGCGCCGGGTCCTGCCCGTCCTCCGGAGCTGTCCCGTCGCCGCCTTCTTGTTCGCCCTCGGGCCCGGCCTCCTGGGTCCCCCAGCCGCGGCCTTCGCCCTCGGGCCCGGCCTCCTGACTCTTCCAGCCGCGGTCTTCGCCCTCGGGCCCGGCCCCCTGACTCCCCCAGCCACGGCCTTCGCCCTCGGGTCCGGCCTCCTGACTCTTCCAGCCGCGGCCTTCGCCCTCGGGCCCGGCCCCCTGACTCTTCCAGCCGCTGCCTTCACCCTCATGCCCGGCCCCCTGAGTTCGCCCGCTGTGGTCTTCGCCCCTTTTTGAACTCTGCCTTGCCCCCGGGCCGTCCGCCCGAGACCACCTCCTGTTCCTCTGCCTTGCCCCCGGGTCGTCCGCCCGAGACCACCTCCTGTTCCTCTGCCTTGCCCCCGGGCCGTCCGCCCGAGACCACCTCCTGGTCCTCTGCCTTGCCCCCGGGCCGTCCGCCCGAGACCACCTCCTGTTCCTCTGCCTTGCCCCCGGGCCGTCCGCCCGAGTCCCCGTCCTCGAACTCTGCCTTGCCCCCGGGCTGTCCGCCCGAGGTACCCTTCTTGAACTCTGCCTTGCCCCCGGGCCGTCCGCCCGAGACCCCTTTCTGGTCCTCTGCCGTGCCTCCGGGCTGTCGGTCCAGACCCGTCCTCCGGACCCCCTCCACCCACCCTTTTGGAAATATGGAATTTGTGTGGGGACGTCTGGAGTCCGTCCCTTGAGGGGGGGGTTATGTCACGATTTGGGTGTTGTGTGTTGAGTTTTGGGGTTTGTTTTGATGTTCTGTTCTCCCTGTCTCTTGTCTGGTCCTTCTCCCTTCGTTAGTTTCCCTGGTGTGTCTGATTGTCTGATTGTGTTCACCTGTTGCCCTTGTGTTTCTCCTCCCCTGCCCGGCTGTTTCTCGTCTCGTGATTACCCCTTCCTGTATTTAGTCTTGTCTTTCCCTGTGTTCCCCTGTCGGTACATTGTTTGTCTTCCTGTCTCCCTCCATGCTACCTTGTGTTACCTGGGAGTTTTCATGCCATGTTTTGTCTCCAGCTTTTGGAATAAAGCTCGCTTTTGTTTATAGACCTTTTACGTTTTTTGTATTCTGCATTTGGGTCCTACCTTTTCCGAAACCCTGACAACAACAATACGTCATCTCTCCGCTAGAGACGTTACGTTGGCGAACGATCCGATTCTTTTGAACGACTCTTTGGTACGAACGAAGGTAACCGAGTCGTACTTGGTGAGAGCCTAAGACACTCAAATCCAGCACCAGACACTTTTTACGCTGCTATGGACAATCTCGCACTAATATTTTGCACATTCTATGGAAAATGTTGCACTAATGCACATTCTCAAATATTGAAGTGACTGTTCTTTTCTATATATTGATTGTTGTGTTTTTATTTAGGTCTTAATGTGTGCACATGTAAAAATGTGTCTTTGATTCTGTATATATAGGTATACATATTTGCACACATATTTTTATATAGATTTGTTTTATATTCGGGATTGTGAGAAACTGTGTATTTCGATGTCTCTGTCTGTACACACAAACTGGAAGATTGACAATAAAGTTGACTTTGACTTGACTTTGATTATCCTGGTGATTATTTCGCAGATGAACCTATTAACCCCTTCCCCTTAAAAAAAAAAACGGCTCTTTTGAACGGCTCTCGGAAAGGAACGGAGCCATAAGATCCGGCTTCCTTTTCACGTGTGATGGCATCAACAGAATAAGAAGAAATACAGATATTACATATGGAATAAACACAGGAATAACAATAACACCACAGCTGTCATCAAGAAGGCCCAGCAGCGTCTGCACTTCCTGAGGGCGCTCAGGAAGAACAACTTGGCCACTAAGCTGCTGGTGACCCTCTACCGCTCTACCATGGAGAGCCTATTGACATACTGCATCACAGTGTGGTACGCCAGCTGCACTGAGGCCGACAGGATGAGGCTCCAGAGAGTCGTAAAAGCAGCACAGAGGATCATCGGCTGCCCTCTCCCCTCCCTGATGGACATTTTCACCTCCCGCTGCCTCAGAGGAGCCAAAAACATTGTTAAGGACAGTTCACACCCCGGCTTTCACCTGTTCAACCTGCTGCCTTCCGGCAGGCGCTACAGGTGTATCAAATCCAAAACAAACAGACTCAAAGACAGATTTTCCCAAGAGCCATCATTGCTCTTAACAACTGAAAGTCATACCTCTTAATCATCCTGCATGTGAAATAAATGTGACTCTGTATATATATATATATATATATATTTATATATATACATGTCATTATTATTATTATTATTATAAATACATACCTGCTATTATTATTTATTACATTTTAGATTTTATTTTTTATACCCCTGGAAATAATTACTGCACTTTATTCCTTATTCCTAAGTATGTATGCTGCGTGTATTTGTTGTCTTATGTTGTGATGTTTTTTGTTTTGATGGCACCTTTTGAAAGGGAGAAGCATTTCTTTCTCTCATTGTACATAATGACATTAAATTATTCTATTCTATAATACAATATATATAAAGTATATAATTAGTATTATACAGCTGATGCAGTTAATATTAATGTGTTAATTCACTGCTGGCAAGTTTAATCTATAAGAAAGGCAGCATTATTTACAAGTTGATGAATCTTTAGTATTATTATTTGAACCTGAAAAGAAAGTCGCATCTATTGTTATTGAATAAATGCAGATTTAAAATATGTCTCTGTGTTGGGGTAGACTGGAAAGTAAACGAGCAGAAAATGGAAAATACGTTTTATATGTTTATTTTCATATCAAAACATACATTTGCATATTTAAACATACAATTTCAGACAACTTGTAATACAAAAAATAAGTGTCTTAATGCAAGGGATTATACAAACATTTTCTCACATTCAATAGACAAAATGCTTAATTGAGAAAATAATCAGAATATTAATCCATAATGACATTAATGGTTAATAGCAGCCTGTGTCTGTTGATTGTGAATATATAGGTATATACATATTTGTATACATATTTTGATATATATTTGTATTTTGTATTCGGGATTGTGGGAAACGGTATTTCGATCTCTTTGTCTGTACACACAAACTGAAAGATTGACAATAAAGTTGACTTTGATTTTGCCTTGATTTAAACATGCAAATCCCAGGTCTTGATTGACTTCTTGCACTATTTGTACTTTTACATTTGTTTTATTGTTTGATGTCTTTTATATATTATGTTGCATTGTTGGAGGAGCTTGGGACTTGAGTTTTTCATTGCCACATCTCCACTGTAGCTGTGCATCTGACAATAAAGCTTTGAATCTTTGAATGTACAGTCTCTCTCAGTGTATCGCCTGTTTGGACGTTCTCCTCGGTCGTACTTTCATCCTCTCCTCCACTGTCCTGCATCCTTTAAAGCAGAAATGCGTCCGGATGTTTCCGCGGAACTTCTTGTCTCTGAGGCCGTAGATGAGAGGGCTGAGAAGACGAGGAAGAACGTTGGTGAAGAGGAATGTGCTGAAGAAGATGTCTGTTCTCTTGTGGGGCCAATTGGTGACGAGGAAGAGGTTGATGAAGGGCGCAATGAAGGACAGCAGGCAGAGGAGCAGCTGGACCCCGTGGAGCAGGATGGTGTTTCGGGCGTTTGTCATCGAGGCTCGACTCACACCTGAAACCCCCCGAGCTGCGAGGAGCACGTTCAGATAGGTGAGGACCACCGTGAGGAAGACGAAGGAGAACAGGAGCACCTGAGGAGGAAGAGGGGAGTACTTATTAACAGAGATGGCAAAATTACACACATCCTTTACTCAAGTAGAAGTACAGATACTCATGTTTAAAAATACTCTGGTAAAAATAGAAGTACTGACTAAACTTCTTTACTCAAGTAGAAGTAAAGAAGTATGGGCTTTGAAATGTACTTAAGTAAAAAGTACCCATAACTACCAGCTGTTTTAAAGAGTACCTGACCTCCCTTTATATTAATAGAACAATAATGTCATAGTTAGCTAATGAATGTTTCCATGCTGAACAACGGCAACATGACAACGTTTTCATTGGTCCCTCTTCTTTAGAGAAGACCAGGAAATGATGGATACACGGATCGTGTTCAAATCAATAGGCACGCAATGACTCTAAATAATAATGATCACGCCACCAAACACACATTCAGACTAAAGGAACCAGCCTGTTTGGAAAATGTAAGAAGTAGAAAGTACAGGTATTTGTGTTCAAAATGTAAGAAGTAAAAGTAAAAAGTCTACAAAGTAACTAAAGCTATTCAATAAATGTAATGGAGTAAAAGTACACCATATTCCTCTGAGCTGTAGTGGAGTAGAAGTACAAAGCAGAACAAATACTCAAGTGAAGTACCTCAAAAGTGTACTTAAATACTTGACTGAATGTACTTAGTTACTTTACACCACTGCCTGAGGGAAAGGCGTGACAAAAACAAATATCAGAGAGAAATTCAACGAGATAACAAATACCTCCACCACTAGACTGAGGGTCTCGTGGTACGGTGTGTTGAAGACGAATGTGGCGTGACAGAGGACTGGCTTTGAGAAGACAGACAGAGGCTGAGTAATGAGGATGATGATGATGTCTGTGAAGGCAGGGATGAAGGACACGAGCCAGATGAGAGCAATGAGGAGGTGGGCTCTCTGCACCGTGCAGATCTGGACGTGATGAAGAGGAAGACACACAGCGATGTAACGCTCCAATGCCATGACAGCCAGATTCAGAGGGCTGTTCCTGGAGAGAGAAACACACACACACACACACACACACACACACACACACACACACACACACACACACACACACACACACACACACACACACACACACACACACATACAAGATCTGAGTACTTCTACTTTTACTAAAGTACAAGATCTGAGTACTTCGCCTACCTCTGAAAGACACTCTTACTCTAAATATACAGATCTGACTACTTCTACTGCACACACACACACACACACACACACACACACACACACACACACACACACACACACACACACACACACACACACACACACACACACACAGTGCAGGACTTTTACTGTAACAGAGTATTCCTACACTCTGGTACTTCTACTTTTGCTCAAGTACAAGATCTGAGTACTTCTACTTTTACTCAAGTACAAGATCTGAGTACTTCTACTTTTACTCAAGTACAAGATCTGAGTACTTCTACTGTTAATCAAGTACAAGATCTGAGTATCTTTTTTCCCGAGTCCCTCCTATGTGATTATTCCTGCCGTACTTTACTTGTGAAGCGACGCAGGATGAAACTCCTACCTGTTGGTGGTGATTAAGACGACCAGCATGATCCAGCAGGGGATGAATCCTGGGTTGCCGGTGTAGGTGGAGATCACTAGCCCCAGAGAAACTGTCAGCATGATCATGTCGTTAATCACCAGGTGGATGTACAGCACATACCTGCAGGAGAGGAAGAGGAAGAGGAGGAGAAAAACAAGAAACATTATGTAAACAGGAAAGAGATGGGAGCGTCATGTTGAAGATGTCCTCAAAACCTGGTTAAAGTCACTGATTTGGTGGTTATAATAAAAACATGAACATAGTGATGCAATTTTTTGTGAGTTTCGGAGAAAACAATACCTATCTTTTAGTTTTTTCAATCAGATTTGACTTTTGTAATTCTAGCACAGTGCTTCTCAAACTTTTTTTTCAGTAATGTACCCCCTTTGAAACATTTTCTCAGCCAAGTACCCCCTGACCGAACCCGAACATTTTTGATAGAAAAAGCCTATATAAATAATTACAATATAGTGATGTTCCATCACTGTGTGATTTATTAACTCCTTCATGCATGAATTACAACAAACTAAGGATATTTTCATCTTTATGCAAGAGACTTTTTTTTTAAACAGAATTTTAAGTAATATATGTTTAACAAACCAATGAACAAAATGATATATTATGCAAAAACTATAAAATACAATACACAAATATTATAATAAAATCCACTGTGGTGCCTGATGTGCCATCCGATACCATCCGAAACCCCATGCATATACAAGAAAACAGCATTTAATTAGCAGTCTCTAATGTAGTGACCGCAATGCATGAAAGGGTTCAAAAACAACAACATTGTAACTGAAAAAAATTGCAATTATAAACAAACTATGTAATAACACTGCAATTACACTATTTAACAACAACAATCCTGATATCATTAGAAAGCTAGGAATCTCCTCTTTCCAACAGTGTATACAACTCAAAATGTGTCTTCGGGTCAATGCGACTGATTTCGATGGGGCAGGTCACAAATATGTTTTAAAATAATAACAATAATAATAAAAATACATGTTATTTACATAGCGCTTTTCCTGGTGCTCAAAGCGCTTTACAAGCAAGATACAAATACAATGTTTAGAAGAACCGTTGAGCTGCAGAGATATCAGAGCCTATACATATCATATCCTGCAGAAATGATAAATCCCTCCATATTGTGAATAATGTCCCAGTTGCAATATCAGTCAAATAATCGCAGATAGTTATTTTTTCCTAATTGTGCAGCTCACGTTTTAATCATTTCATATTTCTTGTTTTAGGTCTACAGCCTTTCCATATGTTAAAAGGACATTTGCTGT
Organism: Dissostichus eleginoides; assembly: GCA_031216635.1. Lineage (NCBI taxonomy): Eukaryota > Metazoa > Chordata > Actinopteri > Perciformes > Nototheniidae > Dissostichus > Dissostichus eleginoides. The sequence continues at coordinate 6,548,951 of CM062265.1, read as the reverse complement.
CACCTAAACAAAGTTTCAATCTATTTTAATATACTTGTTTTAGAGCAAAGCATTAAAACAACAGCTGATTCCAACTTTTTTACAAACGTGTTAGTACCACATCTCCATTTAGACATTTAAGCAGATCTGAATATCAAGTACAATCTGTTTTACTGTGACTATGTTCACATATTTGTTTATCACCTGGGGTCTCGCTGGAAGTCCTTGCTCTTGAAGTATGTGTAGACAAAAGCTCCATTGATGCAGTTGATGGTGAATACCAGGAAAAAGATGATGAAGTTCTTTGTGAAAGCTTCGTTAAAGCTGTCGAAACGTCTGCTGGAGTTCATATTGTCCTCAGAGCTGGAGACACAGAACACAGAACACAGATTAAATGAGAATAAGGCCTTCATTGTTCTTTAGTAAATCAAACTCCTTAGCTTAGCTCTAAACATGCCTGCTGTAAGAGGAACAGGAAGAGTAGCAGTTCATAATATAACTATAACAAATGTAAACATCTACATACTGTAAGGAATGTTAACATTTTGTGGGATTTGTATACTACAGTGTTAGAAAAATAACATTCTATTTACAGTATATAAACTTTTTTATTGTTTTACGCTCTGATATAAAATATTAAAACAAACAAAACACAATCAGAAAATCTAGATGTGTTTTTCTGCATTTTGTTGAAGCTTCTCGAGGCTTTTAAAGGCCTTTTGAAGAGGAACACAGTCAGACAAATGTATTATTATAATACAAATATAACAAAATGTTAACATCTAAGGAAAGTTAACTGAGTGGTTTTGTGGGATTTATTTGTATACTATAGTATTAGAAAAAGAACATTATATTTATACATTTTATACTAATTTACATCAATCAGCAGTTTATAAATGTTCAATCTGTAGTCTGTAAATAAAATGATAAATGCATAAGTTCAGAATATTGTTTTAAATGACATTTTAAAATGAATGAATTTCACTATTTGTGCACCTAGAGTCATACACATTACATTTAAACTATCCACAATATAAATACAGTAAGAACGTTTTTTAAAACATTGCAACATTAAATCGTTTCACACTTCTTAACAGAAGAAACACTTAATATCACCTGCAGCGACAGACTCTCACCTGCTGACTCTCTGAATCCTCCAGCTGCCGGTCATCTCCTTTATAATGTGTGTGTGTGTGTGTGTGTGTGTGTGTGTGTGTGTGTGTGTGAGTGTGAGAGTGTGTGTGTGAGGAGCATTGTGAACTTTTGATCATTAAAGTTAGTGAGGATGTTCCCCCGTAATCAACATTTGCATTAATTTGCCGACTTTGAAATTAAAATGTATAGATGCATTCAGGATTATATTTACATTTGATTTAAAGTGTGTGTGTGTGTGTCTGTCTGTGTGTGTGTGTGTGTGTGTGTGTGTGTGTCTGTCTGGGGTTGGGCTGTTGTTAAGGTTTTGGCAACACAATATTTGTATTGCACTTAACATTTAATTAAACAGAGAACTTCTTCCACTTCCACTTCGTGCTTTATTTCTGCTAATGTACAAATCAGGCTTGCAAAGAACTTGAATAACATTTCCTTTTATTTCTTCCACAATATAATGTAGAGCTGATCCTGCTGAACAAAAAAGCGTAAGTATGATAAACCACCCCCTGTGTGTTATGTAGCTTTGTAAACGGTCTGCAAAGTCACAAACCCTCAAAGTACCCCATGTAGCGATTACAACTCTAACACAGAAAATACCTTTCTATGCTGCCCCAGAACGCCTCGTTGGAGATTTTTCTTTTTCCATTTTTTTCTTCCGGGAACCAAGTGACGTAACAACGACCCAATGGACCAATTGATCCAAATGGACCAATCCGTGGAGCTCCTCACACACACCAGGATCCCTTGGCGTCACTATCAAACGCAGTGGGGGACCTTTAGCGTCGATTTTCAACTATCAGGGAGTCCCATTGACTTGCATAGAGCTTTTCTCAGCCGCAGCTGGTGGATCTCCACTCACAGTTTGCCACACACTCACGTGTGTGTGCTCAGGCTGAGTTTCGCGGTTTCCCTGTCCCGCAGACCCCACGCAGCAACCAGGAAACGACACCAGTAATACAGCTCACACTGTCGGCTCCTCGAGTCTCAAAGGGCGGACCAGCGAGCCCCACAACGTCCCGCCAACACGGCACCCAGACCCCACGCAGCATTCTCATCTGTTTGTCATTACTGGTGTCATTTTCTGGTTGCTAACAAACGCCATTGTAAAACATAATCACTGATGTTCCGCTGTAACGGTGACTCATCAGAACAGAGTGGGTGAGCTGACCAATCAGAGCACAGAGGCTCATAGGAGGGGAGGCAGAGCTCCAACAAGCCGTTTAGGACAGAGAGTGAATACACATACTATACAGAGATGCTGTATGAGAAACCAATGTGATTTTGCAAAATGTAAAAATGTAAATCTATTCTAGTAGACCTCAACAATGGAATTATGATCAGTAGAAATGGCCATGACATGGGACCTTTAATGGTTAATTGCAGCCTTGATTTAAACATGCAAATCCCAGGTCTTGATTGACTTCTTGCACTATTTTTTTTTACATTTGTTTTATTGTTTGATGTCTTATTAATATTATGTTGCATTGTTGGAGGAGCTTGGACTTTGAGTTTTTCATTGCCACATCTCCACTGTAGCTGCATCTGACAATAAAGCTTTGAATCTTGAATGTACAGTCTCTCTCAGTGTATCGCCTGTTTGGACGTTCTCCTCGGTCGTACTTTCATCCTCTCCTCCACTGTCCTGCATCCTTTAAAGCAGAAATGCGTCCGGATGTTTCCGCGGAACTTCTTGTCTCTGAGGCCGTAGATGAGAGGGCTGAGAAGACGAGGAAGAACGTTGGTGAAGAGGAAGGTGCTGTAGAATATGTCTGTTCTCTTGTGGGGCCAATTGGTGACGAGGAAGAGGTTGATGAAGGGCGAGATGAAGGACAGCAGGCAGAGGAGCAGCTGGACCCCGTGGAGCAGGATGGTGTTTCGGGCGTTTCTCATCGAGGCTCGACTCACACCTGAAACCCCCCGAGCAGCGAGGAGCACGTTTAGATAGGTGAGGACCACCGTGAGGAAGACGAAGGAGAACATGAGCACCTGAGGAGGAAGAGGGGAGTACTTATTAACAGAGATGGCAAAAGTACACACATCCTTTACTCAAGTAGAAGTACAGATACTCATGTTTAAAAATACTCTGGTAAAAGTAGAAGTACTGACTAAACTTCTTTACTCAAGTAAAAGTAAAGAACTATGGACTTCGAAATGTACTTAAGTAAAAAGTACCCATGAGGATCCTGCTGATGATGTCAACCCGCTCCAGGCTGTTTCTTCCTCATTACGGCTGGCTCTTCCGGAGAGATTCTCCGGAGATCCTAGAACTGCAGAGCCTTCCTCGTGCAGTGCGATCTGCATTTCCAACACAACCCAGGGGCTTTTTCATCGGACCACGCTAAAGTGGCGTTTATCGTGTCCCATTTAACGGGAAGAGCTGCAGCCTGGGCTACTGCAGAATGGTTCAGAGACTCCGAGCTTTGATATTCATTAGCCCACTTCATAGACACTATGAGTTGCATATTTGACCACTCGTCGCCTGCTACAGAGGCCAGCAGAAGACTTCTTCAGATGCGCCAGCACAACCGTCAGGTGGTTGATTATGCCATCGAGTTTCGCACAGCGGCAGCGGACAGCGGGTGGAATATTCCGGCTCTTCGTGATGCTTTTATGACTGGACTTTCAGATCCGATAAAGGACCAGCTGGCTCCTCTGGAGGTGCAACGGGTCCTGGAGTCTCTCATCGCTGTGTCCATCGGGATCGACAACCGACTTCGGTAAAGGGAGAGAGAGCGCCGGCGCACCGGTGACAGACATCCCAGTTTCCAGGGCTTCCCTCAGAGAACCCTTCCACCAGGAAGAATTTTCCAGCCCACGACTTCGGACCACCGGAGGACTCAGACGCCCATGCAGCTGGGCAGGACCAGGCTTTCTCTGGAGGAGAGGCAGCGCCGTCTGCGGGAGGGCTGCTGTTTCTACTGTGGCCAGCTGGATCACCAACTCACCTCATGTCCGGGAAAAGACCGAGCTTACCAGCCAAGAGGAGGGAGCTGGTGAGCAAGCTTTCCACAGACTTTCCTCCTCGTCCCGTTACCCAGGTAGACATTTTCATAAACAATCAGGCCATTGACCAACGGTGCTAATAGACTCAGGGGCTGAAGAAAGTCTTATGGACTGGGGCATAGTCAAACAGCTAAAGATAAAAACTGTTCCGCTATCTCGCCCTATTAACGCCAGTGCCTTAGACGGTCGTCTTTTGTTCACAGTTTTGCACAGAGCCTATTCAGATCACTTTAAATAAGGACCACACAGAAACTATTCAGTTTCACATTTTCGAATCTGCTCAGCACCCGATTATTTTGTTTTTCTTCGTAGGTAAGAAAGATGGGTCTCTGAGACCTTGTATAGACTACAGTCCTCTCAATGACATTACTGTTAAGAATCGCTATTCACTGCCACTCATGTCCTCTGCCTTCGAACTGCTTCAAACTGCCAAAAATATTCACCAAGTTGGACTTGAGAAACGCATAGCACTTGGTTAGAATAAGGAAGGGGGATGAGTGGAAGACAGGGTTCAACACACAGAGTGGTCACTATGAGTACTTGGTAATGCCTTTTGGACTGTGCAATGCACCGGCTGTGTTTCAGGCTTTTGTGAATGAGGTTTTGCGGGAGTTTTTGAATGTTTCTGTGTTTGTGTATCTTGATGATATTTAAATTTTCTCCCCGGACGCTAAGACCCATGTTAAGCATGTCCGTCAGGTTCTGCAGAAACTGCTTGAAAATCATTTGTACGTCAAGGCAGAAAAATGTGAGTTCCATGCAGAAACGGTGTCCTTCTTAGGATACATAAACTCACCCAATCAGATACAGATGGATCCTGCCAAAGTCAGTGCAGTTTCCAATTGGCCAACACCAGACTCCAGGAAAAAGGGTCAGACATTTCTAGGGTTTGCAAACTTCTATTGGAAGTTTATAAGAAACTTCAGTTCTGTTGCTGCCCCTCTGCATGTTCTCACTTCTCCAAAGGTTCCCTTCAAATGGACTCCCCAGGCTGACGTTGCCTTCCAGCGCCTCAGGGAAAGGTTCACCACAGCTCCCATACTCACCATTCCGGATTCCCAGCGCCAGTTTGTGGTCGAGGTCGATGCTTCCAATGAGGGGATTGGAGGGGTGTTGTCTCAAAGATCCGTGGAAGACAACAAGATGCACCCGTGTGCCTACCTGTCACATAAGTTGACTACAGCTGAGAAAAACTACGATGTGGGAAATAAAGAACTGTTAGCAGTTAAAGCGGCCCTCGAGGAATGGAGACACTGGTTAGAGGGTGCAGAGCAGCCTTTTTTAGTCTGGACAGACCATAAAAAAATTCAGGTTCTGGTGGCCAGCCATGAAGAAAGATGTGGCGGAGTACGTAGCGGCTTGTCCTGTGTGTGCTCGGAATAAGACCTTGTCCCAGGTCAAGATGGGCTTGCTTCAGCCGTTGCCGGTTCCCCAATGTCCCTGGTCACACATTTCAATGGACTTTGTGACAGGACTCCCATCATCCAGAGGCAATACTACAGTCCTGACAGTAGTGGACTGGTTCTCCAAGATGGCTCATTTCATTCCCCTAACCAAGCTTCCCTCTGCCAAGGGTACCGCAGAGGTCATGATGAATGACGTATTCAGGATCCATGGGTTTCCTAGTGACATTGTTTCCGACAGGGGTCCACAGATCATTTCCGCATTCTGGAAGGAGTTTTGCCGGCTCATAGGCGCCAATGTCAGCATGTCATCAGGCTATCACCCTCAATCCAATGGACAGTCGGAGCGTCTGAACCAGGAACTGGAGACTAGGCTACGCTGTCTTGTCTACCAGAACCAGACCACCTGGAGCGACCACCTCACATGGGTTGAGTTTGCCCACAATACTCTCCCCACGGCGGCCACAGGTCTCTCTCCTTTCCATTGTGCCAATGGCTACCAGCCTCCGCTGTTTTCAGTCAACGAAGGAGAAGTAACGGTACTATCGGTCAATGCCATGATTAGACACTGTCGCTGAATCTGGGCTGGTGCCCGCGAGTCCCTACTCAGAAGTTCGGCTCAGATGAAGGCTGTAGCAGACGTCCATCGCAGGGCCGCTTCCCTCTACAGACCGGGTCAGAAGGTTTGGCTCCCCACCAAGCACCTACCTCTTCATGTCGCCTCCAAGAAATTGGCTCCTAGGTTTGTGGGTCCATTCACGGTGTCCAAGGTCATCAATCCTGTGTCTGTGCACCTACGACTTCCCAGGTCTATGAGAGTACATCCCACCTTCCATGTCAGCAAGATCAAACCAGTGTAGGAGAGCACACTTGTTCCCGCCCCCCTCCACCGCCCCCAGCTCTTTGAAGGTGGTCAAGTTTATAAGGTCCGTAAGCTGCCTGAGGTCCGCAATAGGGGTCGGACCCACAAGACCCTCATTCAGGCCTTGTATGATCAGCCTGGGCCATCAGGAGTCGGCCCTAGAGGGGGGGGGGTACTGTTGTGTTCCGTCAAAAGTGATGAGTTCAGTCATGTTTCATGTTTTTGTTTAATCATTTTTTGTCTTGTCTCCCACTTCTTGTTTTATTTTGGTACTCACCTTTTGTGTTTCATTCCAGGTCCCTTCACTCCCTATCCTTGTGTGTGTCTCCCACTCTCATCAGCGTCAGCCCCGCCCCTGATTGTTTCCACCTGTGCCAGTTGACTTTTGTTTAAATTCCCCAGCCTTCCCTTGTCTTGTGTCAGTTCGTCTTGTCCTCGTCTCCATGCCAGTAGTCTGCGTACCAGCGATCACTTATTTTGTCTCAAGCCTGATTCATGCTCCTGAATTACTTTGTAAGTTTTGTTCCTACCTTAGTGAGCGATTTTCTTTGTGCCTTTTTTGAGCCCTTTTTTCACCTCGTTAAGAGTATCAATCTTTTTTTGTAAACCTATTTCGAATAAAGTTTTTTACACATACTTTACCTCTGCCTCCCGGGTCGTGCATTTGAGTCCTTTACCTTGTGTTTCCAAGGTTGTGACACAATAGGCACGCAATGACTCTAAATAATAATGATAACGCCACCAAACACAGATTAAAACTAAAGTAACCAGCCTGTTTTGGAAATGTAAGAAGTAGAAAGTACAGGTATTTGTGTAAAACATGTAAGAAGTAAAAGTAAAAAGTCTACAAAGTAACTAAAGCTATTCAATAAATGTAGTGGAGTAAAAGTACACCATATACTTCCTAACTGTAGTCGAGTAGAAGTACAAAGCAGAAAAAATGGAAATACTCAAGTGAAGTACCTCAAAAGTGTGCCTAAATACTTGACTGAATGTACTTAGTTACTTTACACCACTGCCTGAGGGAAAGGCGTGACAAACACAAATATCAGAGAGAAATTCAACGAGCTAACAAATACCTCCACCACTAGACTGAGGGTCTCGTGGTACGGTGTGTTGTAGACCAAGGTGGCGTTACAGAGGACCTTCTTTGAGAAGACAGACAGAGTCTGAGTGATGAGGAGGATGATGATGTCAGTGAAGGCAGGGATGAAGGACACGAGCCAGATGAGAGCGATGAGGAGGTGGGCTCTCTGCACCGTGCAGATCTGGACGTGATGAAGAGGAAGACACACGGCGATGTAACGCTCCAACGCCATGCCAGCCAGATTCAGAGGGCTGTTCCTGGAGAGAGAAACAAACTAGAATCTGCAGAGTTCATAACCCCCAGCTGAACAAACAAAGCACTCCACTACATTTTTGTGATACCTTTAATTACCTTACAGATTTGGATAACATTTTGAATGCAGGACTTTTACTGTAACAGAGTATTCCTACACTCTGGTACTTCTACTTTTGCTCAAGTACAAGATCTGAGTACTTCTACTTTTACTCAAGTACAAGTAGAAGTAGTTAGATCTTGTACTTGGTTCTGGTCATATCTGAAGGATAGAACTTTCTCTGTCAGCCTTGGTGACTCTGAGTCATCCTCTGCTCCACTCCTGTATGGGGCCCACAGGGCTCAGTAGTAGGCCCCCTGCTATTTTCCCTCTATTTGCTCCCTCTTGGGTCCATACTTAGAAAGCACGCATTCCACTGCTATGCTGATGATAGCCAGATTTATGTCCCACTAAAAAAGAAGGAGGGTTACTCAATTAGCCCACTGCTAAAGTGTCTAGAGGACATAAAGGATTGATGGCGTGCAACTTCCTAAAACTGAATGAATGAAAAACAGAAGTAATGGTTTTTGGTGGCACCACTGGCATCAATTCTGTAGACCTGGGGTCCTTGGCTCAGTACACCAAGCCCACCATTACGAACCTTGGCATTAAAATGGACCATGAACTAAAACTTGAGTCAGATTAAATCGGTGGTAAAAACGAGCTTTTATCACCTTAGGCAGCTAGCCAAAACAAAACCTTTTCTCTCCAGACAGCAGTTTGAGACAGTAATCCACGCCTTGTCCCACTCGGCTGGATTACTGTAACTCTCTTTACATGGGGGTCAGTGGGTCCTCCCTCGCTCGTCTGCAGCTGGTGCAAAATGCTGCAGCAAGGCTTTTAACTGGCACACGGAAATATGACCACATTTCCACCATTTTGGCTTCGCTCCATTGGCTGCCAATACATTTTAGGATTCATTTCAAAATCCTTTTATTTGCTTTTAAATGGCATGACCCCACCATATATTTCTGAGATGCTACGCCCTTACACGCCCAACCGCCCTCTCAGGTCAGCGGATCACCTGCTCCTGAACATGCCCAGAACCAAGTCAAAGCTCAGAGGGGGCCGTTGCTACTCTGTAGCGGCTCCCACACTGTGGAACGATCTGCCCATGCATATCAGCAGTGTTGGGTGTAACGCGTTACAAAAGTAACGGAGTTACAGTAATATATTACTTTTTGCTGTAACGAAGTTATGTAACGCATTACTAATGAAATTTGAGTAATATATTACCCGTTACAATGCTCAGTAACGCAGTTACAACACATTTTAACCCGAAATTAAATGGTGTTTTGTTTTTTAAGAATGTACTAACATAGAGAGACATTCCGAGACCAGAGAAAAATTGTGCGGGTAGATTAGTAAACCTGGTGTTTACCCTTCAGGCTTCGCGTCGGGATCTTCGGGGGTGCATAGGCATGCATTGCACCCCCAGTTGAATGTTCTATTCAAAAAAGAGAACGGAGCGAAAAATACAAACAACAAATTGTGTCAGGTGCCCGTGACCTGCTCCGCTGCACATGCATCATTTCCAAAGTGCTTCCACAGCAGTGACACACATCTGTGGATAATCATTTATACGAAAATGGTTAAAGCAACCATCACTAAACGCCAGCAACACTGCATCTACTGCAGACAGTAGCAACAGGTCAGATGGGGACATCACGTTAACCTCCGTTGTGGACACTAGCTTACTCCCGCCTGACTCGCCGCCCTCGCCCCCGGAGCAGCAGTCTTCGTTGCCCGAAACTACGCCGTCCCTCTGCGGCCTGCAGGTGCCAGGATACCACGGCAAAACAGAGCCTGCCCAGGTATATCTAAACAAGTACCCGCCTGCACAGTGGGGTAAGGAGGTCATTTTGCAGCACGTGGTATAAAAATAGACAATGGCTAGAATATTAATGTAAAAATAGTGCCATATTCTGCCATGCCTGTAAAAATGTTGGGTCAAAAATAATGCATACAATAGCACAGATGCCTTCACCACGAATGGCTACAAAAAGATCTCATATCCCAAGCTTGCTTATCAACAAGCTAATGTTGCAGCTGAAATGTTCTCCAGGTCACAAAGTCAACCTCACATGATGGTGTGATACCAGTTTTCAATCACAGTAAATATTCTCTTTCCAGAGTATATGATGGGACCAAGGTGATGATGTAGTACATGGTTTTAATAATACTTTTGCTTTTCAATGTTTGCCATTTCAAACCATGAGCTGGTTCAAATCATATTTGGCTTGATTGACAATATGTTCTCATTTGTTTTATCAGTACAGTTTTGAAGCTTTTGTGCTTTTCCTGCCATAGTCCACTTTGGACTATATGAAATATTTCAGGATTGCACTTTTAACACACTTGAAATGTTCTCACTTGCTTGGTTTCAAAACATAACAAATGCCATAATCTGTTCATTGGGGACCATAACATCAATGCCATTTTTCATTGCTGTTGCCGGCCACTACCCCTGTGATCTCAGATGCACCCCAAGTCATTTTGTTCTGGAACAGGGCCTGTACATGGCCATATACTAAACAAAATACAGAGCCCATTCCGTGTTCCTGTTATTGTTTACTTCCTCTCTGCCTTCTTCTGGTGATTTATCTGACGTCCAGCGCTTCGTCTTTTAGCCTCTTTTCCTTTCTCTTTCTTGATCCTCCTTAGTAACCTTCATTATAGTCCTTGACAGTGGTCTGTACTGTATTAACAACGTGTTAAGAGTGTACAATCAGAATCGAGTATTCAACTAAGCCGTGTAATAAAAGTTGTTAGTAGCCTTAATGGCCTACACAGTTGTTATGCTATAGCCTACCACATTGCCCTTCACTGGATTACATTACATTACATGTTAGACGCGTTTATCCAAAGCGACTTACATACTCAATACTGTGGACAATCCCCACAGGAGCAATTTGGGGTGAAGTGTCTTGCACAGGGACACAACGACACGCTGACTGCAGTGGGGTTTGAACCTGTGACCCCCTGATCCCAACACCAAGGCTCTATCCACTGCGCCACACGCCTCCCTGGATGTATAATGAGCTGCACTAAACTACATTTTAGCATTTAAAATACCTAGCCATTCTTTTGCGGTTATTTTGGTGAATGTAACTCAAAAGTAATATAAAAGTAGTGTAACTCACTACATTACATTTCAGAGACAGTAATATTGTAATTTCCCTTCTCCGTTGCAAGTTGCAACGGAGAAGCGGAAAAGTGTCCGGGGCTTCATTTCCCCTTCTCCGTCCAAAATATTCATCCATACATTTTGGACCACCGTCTGAACGAAATCGGAAACCCGGTTTTTGGGTGCACTCAGAAAAAAAACGGCTGTCTGCAAACACGGAGGTGAAGTGTCCACTCACCATGCACTCTGGGTCAGCCTTATTTTGTGCCTCAAGACCCCCCCAGCCTGGTTCTCACAAAAGTTGACTCTGACAAATGTGCCTCTGGAGGAATGTAAGGGGAGTTGCCAGGGGACTCTACCCGTGTTATGGGGCACTTTTTTCGGACACTTTTCTTCATTTTCACCCCTTTTGCCTGGTTCTCAAAAAACCTTTCTCTGAGAAATGTGACTCTGGAGGAATGCAAGGGAATACTCTCGTTTCTGGACGAAATTAACATGGGATCTCTCCGGCCATCAGACGTACTTCGTCTCACTGGAATATTAACGGTCAGATGGAATATAAAATCGACCCCATTTATCCGGCCAGTGACGGGAGAGTTTTGAAAGTGACAAAACACTGTTCCATATATTTAAAAACACTTAAACAATTCAAAAATGTTTACCCAGGATTCAGGCACCTTCCCTGGCTTGTATAGTGCAGTGATACACCCTGGAGGTATCAGACTATTTCAACAATGTATACCCAGGGGTCTATTTTAAACAACTTTACCCCGCCTTTCAAACACTTATTCCTGGGTCTGGAAGAGAGTTTTAGCCTGTCATTTTGCACGATATCATTTAACATTGAAGCACTCCTGGAAATGCACATATTATGTGCATTTCCAGGAGTGGTTCAATGTTAAATGATATCGTGCAAAATGACAGGCTAAAACTCTCTTCCAGATGTTTAAAAACACTTTTCCCGACCATTTACATATTATTTCTGCCTTGTAAAGTGCAGTGATGAGTTCTGGTAGTATCAGACTATTTAAAACAACATTTCCCCACCTTTCAAACACTTTCCCTGGGTAGTAAAGTGAGGTGCTGCAGTCTGGTTCTCTCCCAGTACTGGGTACTATTTAAATGTATTTGTATTATATATTTTTGGGCTAGAAAAGTGACATTTCTGGGTGATTTTGTGAGTTTATGGAGCTTAGCCCACAAATCCTGGAGGATCCAGGCCGATTTTGGGTGCTCATAGGCGGCCTGCCATGCGCACCCACCCGTGGAAAGAAGAAAAAAGTGAAGAAAACGGTTAATTATATCTTAAAATAATCAAAAATGAAGTTTTGAAAAATTGTCGAAAAAATGACTAAGTGCCAACGGAGAAGGGGAAATAAAAAGCTCAACCCTTTGGCGCTTCGGGCCGTTTTTTCCCCTTCTCCGTTACAAGTTGCAACGGAGAGAAGAAAAGTGTCCGGGGCTTCATTTCCCCTTCTCCGTCAAAAATATTCATCTATCCATTTCAGACTACAGTCTGCACGAAATCAGATACTCGGTTTTTGGTCATACTCTGAAAAAAAACGGTTGTCTGATATCCTGGAGGAATGTATCCGCTCACCATGCACTCTGGGTCAGCCTCGTTTTGTGCATGAAGACCCCCAGCCTGGTTCTCACCAAACTTTATCTCTCCAAATGTGAGTCTGGAGGAATGTGAGGGGAGTTGACAGGGGACTCTACCCGCATTATGAGGCACTATTTTCGGATACATTTTTCCATTTTCACCCCTTTTGCCTGGTTCTCAAAACACTTTAACTCTCCAAATGTGAGTCTGGAGGAATGTGAGGGGAGTTGACAGGGGACTCTACCCGCGTTATGAGGCACTATTTTCGGATACATTTTTCCATTTTCACCCCTTTTGCCTGGTTCTCAAAACACTTTATCTCTCCAAATGTGAGTCTGGAGGAATGTGAGGGGAGTTGACAGGGGACTCTACCCGCGTTATGAGGCACTATTTTCGGATACATTTTTCCATTTTCACAACTTTTGCCTGGTTCTCAAAACACTTTATCTCTCCAAATGTGAGTCTGGAAGAATGTGAGGGGAGTTGACAGGGGACTCTACCCGCGTTATGAGGCACTATTTTCGGATACATTTTTCCATTTTCACCCCTTTTGCCTGGTTCTCAAAACACTTTATCTCTCCAAATGTGAGTCTGGAGGAATGTGAGGGGAGTTGACAGGGGACTCTACCCGCGTTATGAGGCACTATTTTCGGATACATTTTTCCATTTTCACCCCTTTTGCCTGGTTCTCAAAACACTTTATCTCTCCAAATGTGAGTCTGGAGAATGTGAGGGGAGTTGACAGGGGACTCTACCCGCGTTATGAGGCACTATTTTCGGATACATTTTTCCATTTTCACCCCTTTTGCCTGGTTCTCAAAACACTTTATCTCTCCAAATGTGAGTCTGGAGGAATGTGAGGGGAGTTGACAGGGGACTCTACCCGCGTTATGAGGCACTATTTTCGGTTACTTTTTTTTCATTTTCACCCCTTTTTTGATGGATGAATTTGAACTTATTTTGTAACTTTTTGCTCAGTTTGACCCAGTTCTGGCCACCGTGTTGCCTGGAGGATAGGACCGAGAGATGACAGACTCTCTGGCCGCCTCACAAGTGTCTATTGTTGGACCCTTTCTTTGCTTTACCCCGGTTCTATTACTCTTTCCTCCTTTGACCATAAAACCCGTTTCCTGCTGGGGTGCTGCCTGGTTCCGGGGCACCCCAAACCCTCTCATGGTCGGGGCACCATGAATTGATGCATCAGACCCAATGCTGCCATCACCAGCCCCGCGGAGGTGGGACCATCCAACCCGGTGGTAACCCAATACCTCCCTTGGTCCGTGCACCATGAATTGAAGCATCGGACCCAGTGTTGCAATCACCGGTCACGCTAACGCATATGAACAGAGAAATAAAACATAATTTTGATCAAATTCATTCTGTCTGTTCTAGTAAGGATGTCGTCCGAATGCCCGGTGTGCAGAGTCTTCTATCTGGCATTGAACAAGCACCTTAAGCACAAACATGCAGTGCGTAACTTGGAAGAGAGAGGCATCATTCTGAAAATGGCGAGTGGCAGGATAAATGTTCGCACCAAACCCTGTCCCATCACAGGGTGTTCGTATGCTGGGAAGAGACTGGACCATCATGTAACTCATGACCACCCTGAGTTCTCCCAATATGAGGCACATCAGGTCATGGCAAGGCTGAAGCATAGTGTGGCCCTGCAGTTGCTCCATGACCTCCGTGAGACTAACCCCATCATTGGAATGGCTACATCATTGGATATAGACAATGAGGAGGAATACCCCGGGCACCCTCCACCCTTGTCCCCACATACCGAGTGTGACAACGAGGACTGCAGGCAGGTGATGCTGGAAAATGTGGCATTGAGGGCTCAGAAGGATGCCCTCAATGATGAGGTGAAGACCCTGCGCTCCAGGCTGAAAAAGGAGCTAAAACCCAGGAAACAGAGTGCCACTGCTGCTGTGCTTGAGGAAGAGGAAGAATTTATACGATCTAAGGGCCTTCCAATCCCAAGTACCTCCGGCATGAACACAGCAGTCTCCGGTAGTGAGCCCCGTGTCAAGACCCCTGCCCAGACTGTCATGCAGTCCCCAGCAGCCTCCGGTAGTGAGCCCCGTGTCAAGACCCCTGCCCAGACTGTCATGCAGTCCCCAGCAGCCTCTGGTAGTGAGCCCCGTCTCAAGACCCCTGCCCCGACTGTCATGCAGTCCCCAGCAGCCTCCGGTAGTGAGCCCCGTGTCAAGACCCCTGCCCAGACTGTCATGCAGTCCCCAGCAGCCTCTGGTAGTGAGCCCCGTGTCAAGACCTCTGCCCAGTACTGTCATGCAGTCCCCAGCACCTCCGTAGTGAGACCCCTGTATGTCAGAAGACCCTGCGTCTGTCTACAATAAGCTGAAAGCTAAGCTGGCTTAGGACTCGCCCTCCCCCCCAAATCTCTGGTCCACTGGGAAGGGACGGGGGAATACCATGCGTGAAATCAAGTTGCCTAAAAGCATGGAGGCGTACCTTCACATACAGATCATTGTGAGGGTGTCGCTCCGACCGTAAACGTAAAGAAATGCTCTGTCGAAGGTCAGCCGGATAAAACACTTCCTCACATTCTCGTCCCATGTGTGAACCGGCTGTCAGACTGGCTGTTCCTGAAGACTTGAAGAAGATCCGTGGCTGGATCAAGTAATATTTCAAAGTTGTGCCAGTCAGTCACCACATCGGAGTTCTTCCTGAAGAAGTGAATCATTTCATGAGGTACATGTCAGAGTCAAAGCCCAGGGGTGCAGGCTCCCAGGTCTGATATTTCCCACATAATCAGAGAGGTGAAGCCAACATGAAAAATGAAGAAGGCAGTCACTGTGCACCAGTTTAAGGTGAAAAGGAATAAACTTGATCATCTGCCGAGCCAGGCTGAACTTTTCGCCGCCATGGCGGTCGCAGAGAAGCGCATCCCCCAGCTCCTCGACCTGATGACCAGCACGCCGACCTCAAGCACCCATACCTGCTATATGGCTATCTAACCCTCCATTGGAGCCTCCTCTATGGCCACCGTCCGGGCGTGTACGCAAACATGACCAACATCGAGGTATTAGAGGCGGACAAAAGGGGAACTGCTGATGGCTACATCATCCATGTGCAGGACCACAAGATGGCCAAGACATTTGGCGAAGCACAGCTGGCGCTTACAGTAAGGAGTTTAGCTGGGTCATGCGTGGATGGGGATAAAGAGGCATTGCTGGGTCCTCAGAATGAATTCTTCATGAAAACATCCTCCACAGAAGGGGTGGTGGTGCCGTGAAGAAGGCCGAATTTGGATGCTGAGGGGCGGGCAGCATTATGGTTACCAGGGGCATGAAAACATCCTCCACAGAAGGGGTGGTGGTGCCGTGAAGAAGGACGAATATGGATGCTGATGGGCGGACAGTAAAGCACCACAAAATCCACCCCCCTTTTAGGGTCACCAGGGGCACGAAGTTCTGGAGGGTGTGAATGTCTGGGTTTAGTCCGTGGGGGAGTGCTTAAGTGCGGGGGCCCGGGGACCCACGGTGCGCAAGGTTATGGAAGTGCCACTGTTAGTGAGACATGCTGGAGGTGTTTAGTCCGTCCTTTGGGGGTCTGTGAGCGGGCAAAGAGAGGTGCAATTACTGGTCTCTCTGCTGGATGTGTGAAATATTCTAAGTGCACACATTAGTGAGACATGCTGGAGGTCCCAGGGCCGAGTTTGGGTGCTGAAAGAAGAAGTCTGGATGAACTCTGCCTGCATTTACAAGACTTTTCCCCAGGTTTCAAACACTTATTGCTGGGTATTAATGTCAGGTGCTCTCTGGATGAACTCTGCCTGTATTTACAAGACTTTTCCCCACCTTTCAAACACTTATGCCTGGGTTGTAATGTCAGCTGCTCCATCCTGCGCTCTGGATAAACTCTGCCTCTATTTACAACACCTTTCCCCAGGTTTCAAACACTTATTCCGGGGTATTAATATCAGCTGCTCCATCCTGCTCTCTGGATAAACTCTGCCTCTATTTACAACACCTTTGCCCAGGTTTCAAACACTTATTGCTGGGTTGTAATGTCAGCTGCTCCATCCAGCTCTCCTGGTTCAATCTGCCTCTATTTACAAGACTTTTCCCCCCTTTCAAACACTTATGCCTGGGTTGTAATGTCAGGTGCTGCACCCTGCTCTCTGGATAAATTCTGCCTCTATTTACAAGACTTTTCCCCCATTTCAAACACTTATTGCTGGGTTGTAATGTCAGGTGCTGCACCCTGCTCTCTGGATAAACTCTGCCTCTTTTTACAAGACTTTTCCCCCTTTCAAACACTTATTGCTGGGTTGTAATGTCAGCTGCTCCATCCTGCTAAGTGCACACATTAGCGAGACATGCTGGAGAGCATTAGTCCGTCCTTTGGGGGTCTGTGAGCGCACTCTGGGCAGAGAAAAGGGTACAATTAGGTCTGTCACTTTGGGTAACCGCACCACTCATTGACATCTCCCGAGAGCGGACGTCCATTATTGGTAAGGCCTCTAATACATGTAAGGGAACTTATTACTTTAAAAAGACAGTAATAAGTAATATGTAATATATTACATTTTGAAGTAACTTGCCCAACACTGCATATCAGACAGGCCTCCACACTGCCTGCATGCTTTTAAATCGCTTCTTAAAACCCACCTCTTCTCCTTAGCGTATTAACATCTTTTAGAGTGTTGCTTTTATTGCTTTTAACTGTACAGCACTTTGGTCTGGAGGTTTAAAGTGCTCTATAAATAAAGCTGTATTGTATTGTATTGTATTTGCATTCTTCAATTTACAGAGTGGTGGGAAAATAGGGGTCAATATCAACTTACAGATATGTTTTCCCTGAGTGCCTCCTAAAGTACAAGAGCTGAGTACTTCTACTTTTACTCAAGTACAAGATCTAATTACTTCTACTCTTACTCAAGTACAAGATCTGATTACTTCTACATTTACTTGAGTAACCTTTTGAAT
This sequence comes from Dissostichus eleginoides, assembly GCA_031216635.1. Taxonomy (NCBI): domain Eukaryota; kingdom Metazoa; phylum Chordata; class Actinopteri; order Perciformes; family Nototheniidae; genus Dissostichus; species Dissostichus eleginoides. Next base: position 6,531,491 of record CM062265.1, on the reverse strand, counting down.
GCAGGACTTTTACTGTAACAGTATTCCTGCACTCTGGTAATTCTACTTTTACTCAAGTACAAGATCTGACTCCCTCCCATGTGATTATTCCAGGATGAAACCCTACCTGTTGGTGGTCATTAAGACGACCAGCATGATCCAGCAGGGATGAATCCTGGTAGGCGATGTAGGTGGAGATCACTAGCCCCAGAGAAAGTGTCAGCATGATCATGTCGTTAATCACCAGGTGGATGTACAGCACATACCTGCAGGAGAGGAAGAGGAAGAGGAGGAGAAAAACAAGAAACATGTAAACAGGAAAGAGATGGGAGCGTCATGTTGAAGATGTCCTCAAAACCTGGTTAAAATCACTGATTCGGTCATAATAATAAAAACCTGAACATAGCGATGTTTCGGAAACAATAAACCTATCTTTTAGTTTTTTCCATCAGATTTGACTTTTGTACTTCTAGCATACTACTGGAGTCATTGGGACATTTGAAACACTCCTATGTATCACCCAATTCCTCAAATAGTCTATACAATCGAATACAAATACTAACACATTAGTAAAGTGTAAGGTTTAATCTGTATCTGTCATTGTGATGAAATAGCAGGTTAAAACAGGATGAACAATCATGCAGAAAAGAAGTAGAACAACAGCTTTGAACTACAGTCTAGTCCTAAGAAAATCCTCTGTACAAATAGGTGTTATTTTATATATAACAGGTTTGTATTTTACATGGAGCAAAATGATGTGCAATGCTTTACTGACACTGTAGAGGGCAGAAAGTCACAGTTAAAGAGTGAGAGTAAAATAAGTCATCAGTCACTGGTAAGAGAAAGCAAAGCCACAAATCTAAATTAGTGCAGATTCAAACCGGAGCAGCTTCATGTCTCAGTGTCAATAATGCCTCCGAAAAATTGGAATCAACAAGCAATGTGTTGCTTTAGTAAAGCTTTTCAGATTACACAATATAAGTACTGTAGTCTAAGGTTACCACTGTTAGAATTTTAGCTGAACATACCATGGACTGATCATTCACAGTTTAAACCTCTTCATTTTAACCACTGCTGAGATTACAGAGGGCCCAAAAAACACTTTTCTGGAAACTAAATCCAACTTAAATCTGAATTCTCTACTCTCATGGATCACTGTGACTAAAAAGACATGTGATAAGGGCTGCACAATTAATATATATGTTATGCACTATATGGACAAGTGCAATACTCAAATCTCAGGATGCAACATATTTGTGAAAGGCTAAATATGTTTTAAAATATATTGATGTTTAACAAAGGAGCTGCAGAGATATCAGAGCCTATCGTATCCTGCAGAAATGATCAATCTATCCAATTATTGTGAATAATTATAAGTTGCAATATCAGTCAAATAATCGCAGATAGTAATTTTTTCCAAACTCTGCAGCTCACGTTTTAATCATTTCATATTTCTTGTTTTAGGGCGACAAGCTTTCCATATGTTAAAAGGACATTTGCTGTCACCTAAACAAAGTTTCAATCTATTTTAATATACTTGTTTTAGAGCAAAGCATTAAAACAACAGCTGATTCCAACCTTTTTTACAAACGTGTAAGTACCACACTCTCCATTTAGACATTTAAGCAGATCTGAATATCAAGTACAATCTGTTTTACTGTGACTATGTTCACATCTTTGTTTATCACCTGGGGTCTCGCTGGAAGTCCTTGCTCTTGAAGTATGTGTAGACAAAAGCTCCATTGATGCAGATGATGGTGAATACCAGGAAAAAGATGATGAAGTTCTTTGTGAAAGCTTCGTTATAGCTGTCGAAACGACTGCTGGAGTTCATATTGTCCTCAGAGCTGGAGACACAGAACACAGATTAAATGAGAATAAGGCCTTCATTGTTCTTTAGTAAATCAAACTCCTTAGCTTAGCTCTAAACATGCCTGCTGTAAGAGGAACAGGAAGAGTAGCAGTTCATAATATAACTATAACAAAATGTAAACATCTAAGGAATGTTAACATTTTGTGGGATTTATTTGTATACTACAGTGTTAGAAAAACATCATTCTATTTACAGTATATAATTGTTTTTATTGTTTTACGCTCTGATATAAAATATTAAAACAAACAAAACACAATCAGAAAATCTAGATGTGTTTTTCTGCATTTTGTTGAAGCTTCTCGAGGCTTTTAAAGGCCTTTTGAAGAGGAACACAGTCAGACAAATGTATTATTATAATACAAATATAACAAAATGTTAACATCTAAGGAAAGTTAACTTAGTGGTTTTGTGGGATTTATTTGTATACTATAGTATTAGAAAAAGAACATTATATTTATACATTGTATACTAATTTACATCAATCAGCAGTTTATAAATGTTCAATCTGTAGTCTGTAAATAAAATGATAAATGCATAAGTTCAGAATATTGCTTTAAATGACATTTTAAAATGAATGAATTTCACTATTTGTGCACCTAGAGTCATACACATTACATTTAAACTATGCACAATATAAATACAGTAAGAACGTTTTTTAAAACATTGCAACATTAAATCGTTTCACACTTCTTAACAGAAGAAACACTTAATATCACCTGCAGCGACAGACTCTCACCTGCTGACTCTCTGAATCCTCCAGCTGCCGGTCAGCCCCTTTATAATGTGTGTGTGTGTGTGTGTGTGTGTGTGTGTGGTGGTGCGTGGTGTGTGTGTGTGTGAGGAGCATTGTGAACTTTTGATCATTAAAGTTAGTGAGGATGTTCCCCTGTAATCAACATTTGCATTAATTTGCCGACTTTGAAATTAAAATGTATAGATGCATTCAGGATTATATTTACATTTTTGATTTAAAGTGTGTGTGTGTGTGTGTGTGTGTGTGTGTGTGTGTGTGTGTGTGTGTGTGTCTGGGGTTGGGCTGTTGTTAAGGTTTGGCAACACAATATTTGTATTGCACTTAACATTTATTAAACAGAGAACTTCTTCCACTTCCATTTTGTGCTTTATTTCTGCTGATGTACAAACCAGGCTTGCAAAGAACTTGAATAACATTTCCTGTTATTTCTTCCACAATATAATGTAGAGCTGATCCTTCTGAACAACATGTAAGTATGATAAACCACAGATGTTATTTTCTGCAATAGTCCAAAATCCAAGGATGAAAATCCCGGAGGAGATGCTAACTTCCATGTCGGACTACAACAATACGTCATCTCTCCGCTAGAGATGTTACGTTGGCGAACGATCCGATTCTTTTGAACGACTCTTTGGTACGAACGAAGGTAACCGAGTCGTACTTGGTGAGAGCCTAAGACACTCAAATCCAGCACCAGACACTTTTTACGCTGCTATGGACAATCTCGCACTAATATTTTGCACATTCTATGGAAAATGTTGCACTAATGCACATTCTCAAATATTGAAGTGACTGTTCTTTTTTATATATTGATTGCTGTGTTTTTATTTAGGTCTTAATGTGTGCACATGTAAAAATGTGTCTTTGATTCTGTATATATAGGTATACATATTTGCACACATATTTTTATATAGATTTGTTTTATATTCGGGATTGTGAGAAACTGTGTGAGTATTTCGATGTCTCTGTCTGTACACACAAACTGGAAGATTGACAATAAAGTTGACTTTGACTTGACTTTGATTATCCTGGTGATTATTTTGCAGATGATCCTATTAACCCCTTCCCCTTAAAAAAAAACGGCTCTTTTGAACGGCTCTCGGAAAGGAACGGAGCCATAAGATCCGGCTTCCTTCAAAGAGCCGTAATTCCCATCACTATGCCGCTCTATTTCCACTAAATGTTCCCTTTCTGCAGCACCGGTCTGACCCTTGACACAGTTTTCCCCCGACAGGACAGGTACCGGGTCCAGTACTTCCTGAAATGCTCGTCCCTAAAACCGTAGATCACGGGGCTCAGGAAACGGGGGATGATGTAGACGACCAGGAAGAAGATGTAGCGGATCTCCAGACTGAAGCGAGGGAAAAGAGAGATGAGATCCGCCTGAAGGGAAGGAACTACAAAGGCCAGCATGCACAGCAGCAACTGCAACAAAATCAGAGAAATAGAAAAGTATATTTAGTTATTTCCAACATTTACAACAAACAGTCTGGTCTGCTAGGGCAGGGGTTCTCAAACTTTTTGTTTATGCGGACCACTATTTATTATCAAGGATTTTCGCGGACCACCTCATCTGCAAACCGTAAAAATAAGTACATATTTAAACGTAGTGTTAAAACGCCGATATTTTTTTATAGTTAATTATAGACAATCAAAAGTAAATTGAAGCCTATTTGATACTTTTGTGACCGGTGTCTGTCTGCGTTGTGTATGTGTCTCGACGGCGGACGGTATTTTAATTAGGTCATCCCAAACAATGCCACAAGTGCGCACGCGCGCAGTGCACTCACAAAACGGGCCGACAGGTCTACAAAAAACTACCGGTATGCTCCTACTTTAGTTACTGTACTGCAAAAAGCAGACGGCCTGCGCTCAACACCCCCACCCACCCACCGCCCCCCCCACACACACACACACACACACATACACACACACACATACACACACACACACACAAAAACAATGGACACAGGCATATAAGTAACATAAACAATGTATAGGCCTAAGTTGCATAAAGGCTTGAGCTACAGTATTGCAACTAAGCAGACATCACTGCTTCTCTCTCTCTCTATCTCCACTTTCAAAATCTATTTAAATCTCAAAACAAACAAAAAACAAATTAACTTATTAAATAAACGAAACGAAAAATATAGCCTACTCAGCGGTGGATCTAGAAAAATAAATATTCATGGGGTGGCAAGAGGGTGGCAGGAGATTTTGAGGGGTGGCATCCCCTGGAAGAAGTATATGCTGATTTAATCGCAGTCATATCAATCAATGTTAACTTGGAAAGCCACAATATTGTTCGCCAATCATATTTCCACGCTCGCGCCAGGGCCGGGGGAGGGGTTACAAGGCTCATGTCTTGTGGTGCATTCACTTGCACTCGGACATTAGAGATTTCTCTCATCCGTCCGATGAGCCCAACGACCACTACCCCACTGCCTGATATCATTAGAAAGCTAGGAATCTCCTCTTTCCAACAGTGTATACAACTCAAAATGTGTCTTCAGGTCCCCGAAAATCCTTGATAATAAAAAGTGGATTTTATTTAGCTTTTTTCCACGGACCACCTGCAGTACCCTCACGGACCACCAGTGGTCCGCGGACCACAGTTTGAGAACCGCTGTGCTAGGGTATTTTCTTGTAAAACTCTATGTACAAATCATTTAAAGTTTAGATTATGAAGCTACTAGTCCCCATCTTTAATCGTAAACAGTTTAATTGAGAGGCCACTATTTGTGTTTTTCAACTTGTAGTAACATTCAAATTATACGGAAGAGGATTAGGGCCACATTGGAGAAACAGTTTTGGGATGTGGCATGTGTGTGGCACAGTGGATTAGTGCGTTGGTGTTCTGATCAGGGGGTCACAGGTTCAAACCCCACTGCAGTCAGCATGTCGTTGTGTCCCTGGGCAAGACACTTCACCCCAAATTGCTCCTGTGGGGATTGTCCACAGTATTGAGTATGTAAGTCGCTTTGGATAAAAGCGTCTAACAAGTAACATTAGAAATAAATAAAATAACTGTTGGTCAGATCTATGAATAATTTTGCATGTGGCCGTCTTCTGTACATTTACCTGTTAAATCTTAAAGGGAAGCGGTTGTGAAAATATAAGTTAAACTCTTTTTTCTTCACCTGGAAAAACCTTATTTCTTGTCTCAAAAATGAAATCATGTATTTTTAAAAGATCTTAAAAGATTTTCCTGGCAATTTTGGCTCTTTTGGTTTTCAAGGTGGGTTGGGAGGGTTAGTTCTAAGAGAAAAATGGAAGTGGAAGGAAGATCATTGCCTCAATTGTGCTAAACCCTAAACTAACCCTAATAGTCTAGCAAGTCCTCAAAAAAGGCTTTAGTTTTCGAGATACCCCTACCCGAGGTAGAACAAAACACAACAATGATTTTTATTATCTTTAGGGTCTCCCATTAATGAAATTGATTGTTGCCAAATTTTATTTTGGGGGAAAAAATGTTTTTTGGGTTGTTCTTTAGAACTACCCCAATCCCTGAAAAAGAGCCAAATTAGACCAGGCCGAATATGGGAAAGGTGACAAAAAAGCCCATAACTTGAGAATGATCACTCTTTTCCTCTTCAGATTTGCTGAGGTATGAACCAGGTGGCTGTGCTACATCACCAAATAGTCAGACAATTATTTACCTAAAAGAATACTGAATTATAGTCCTGTAACATTAGCTTTAATTTAGACGGAAATTGTACTTTTTGGTGATAGGAACATAGGACTCCATCACTTTTCTCTCATTTATCAGAAAAACAGTAATCCCTAAAAAATATACCATTACTGAATTGTCTAGGGTGCTATTGAACACTAACCAGTAGTTGTATGGACATATCTGGTACAGTTATATTGCAAATTAGATTTCTTTAGACATAGGCCTACCTCTTCTATGATACAGTCAAATTCCGGTTGGGGGATAAGTGGCATAATAGCCTATAAATTAAGAATGCTCACTCTGATGGTCATCATATTTGGAGAGGGAAATACCAGGTGGCTAAACTACATCACCAAATAGTCAGAATAAGAGTAACCCAATACAATAAAGTGTATTAGTTCTAAATTGCAAGCCTCTAAAACATAGGTGTAAATAGTACAGGTTGTATTGAAACTGGAACCTTAATTCAAAGTACAGTATACAAATCATCAAATAATTATGTGAGAGCTCAAGTATATAGATACTAGAATAGAATGTTAAATGTCAGGTTCCTCAGAAACGCTAGGGGACACATTTTGACATTCTGCACAGCAGGTGCAGAACTCCGTACAGGGAAGGGCAACAGAGAGGCACTGGCACTTTCCACTCTCTCCACACTTTGCATCTTTGCAATACAAGTGATTAATGTCTCTCACTTCTGTAGGGGCTGGGGGTTTTGTAAATAGCACTGGTTGAATGGCCCCATCTCTGACAATCCACCCCTTGCCAATAGGACTCCATAACAAGGGTTTGGGTTCGGGCTGTGACACCATATCGCTGTCTGAAACATTGCTCTTTGTACATGTTGTTGAAATGTATCCTCTGTTGGCGGCAGACTTTCCGAGGCTGCATCTGTTGTTGATGCAATTATGAACCTCAGTTCATCCAAGTTTGTGCACATAGTCCATTATCCTTTTTCTTTTTTCCATATAGCAGAAGCGCAAATGCTCTTGCGACTGGCAAAGACTCTTCCAAGCTGGCAGAGTCCAAAATGGGCCAGATCTTTGAGCTCGCTGAGGGGTCTTGAGTTTGGTGAATGCTATTGTCTTTCCTATGTACAAACTACTTGTTGTGCCACAGCCAGTCAGTGCATGACATGCTGGTAGACAGTTAGATATGTCTTTTCCAATTTTCTCACATATGGTGTTGATGGGGACATATCTCTCTCTCATTCCATGGCCTGCATGCAAGTACACTAGAGATGAACCAAACATGTATTTGCTTGCATAATATATGAGCAGTACTTCCACATCTGTGTCATCAGACCTCACAATCATGCGGGAATATGACTCTGCAAGATGTATGGCATGGAGCACCATCCTTGTGTTTGCCTCCTCCTGATCACTGTACAGTGATGTCAAACTGCTGACTCCTGCTGTGCAGATGCTCTTCACCTCCTCCCCTTTGTGGTAGGTAGGTAGGCCTATGTCTAAAGAAATCTCATTTGCAATAGAACTGTACCAGATATGTCCATACAACTACTGGTTAGTGTTCAATAGCACCCTAGACAATTCAGTAATGGTATATTTTTTAGGGATTACTGTTTTTCTGATAAATGAGAGAAAAGTGATGGAGTCCTATGTTCCTATCACCAAAAAGTACAATTTCCGTCTAAACTAAAGCTAAGTTTACAGGACTATAATTCAGTATTCTTTTAGGTAAATAATTGTCCCATATTCGGCCTGGTCTAATTTGGCTCTTTTTCAGGGATTGGAGTAGTTCTAAAGAACAACCAAAAAAACATTTTTTCCCCCAAAATAAAATTTGACAACAATCAATTTGATTAATGGGAGACCCTAAAGACAAGAAAAAAAATCATTGTTGTGTTTTTTTTTACCTCGGGTAGGGGTATCTCAAAATCTGAGGGCCCTTCCTGCTAGACTATAACCCTGATAGAACATTTATCCTGGTAAAACTAGTATCCCTTCTTGCCCTTCCTAAGAAAAGTGTCAGAGTTATCTCCAGTACACCCACCTGCAATGGGATCAATAAAGTACTTATCTTATCTTATCTTTCTACATAAACCCACCTGCAGTCCATGGAGCAGCACGGTGTTTCTCGCTCTCTTCACCGAGGCCAGACCAGTAGAAGCAGCCTGGGCCGCGAGCATTATCTTACAGTAGGTGTAGAGAAGAGTCAGAGCCACGAAGGACAAATAAACCCCGTCAAACACACAGTTCTTATAGTAGATGGACGGGTGGCGGAAGAGCAGCGGGTGGTCGCAGAAGATGGGGGTGTTGAAGAGGGAAAGAGGCTGGTGGACGACGGTGATGAGCAGGTCTGTGAGGGGGGCGTGGCAGTGAGGATGAGGATGATGAAGATGAGGAGGAAGGTGCGTGGGACGGTGCACATGTGGATGTAGTGCAGAGGGAAGCAGATGGAGAGGTAACGCTCCAACGCCATGCCGGCCAGGATGAGAGGCGTGGAGCGGGTGGTGAGGACCGCCGTCATTATCTGAGGGGACAAAGGGGGGGAGGTAGTATTTCACTTAAAATAACAATACTTTTCAACCCAGAATCACTTACACATAATGACAGAGATGGCAAAAGTAAACACATCCTTTAGTACAGATATTCGTGTTTAAAAATACTCTGGTAAAAGTAGAAGTACTGACTAAACTTCTATATATTGTATAATAGGAGACCTTTAAGATGCACGCCTCACCAGGAAGCAGCAGACGGAGGCGTGGATCTTCCTGAAGATGTAACTGACGACGTACAGCGCTGTAACGAGGCTGAGCTGCAGAGCGTCGTTTATCACCATGCAGATAAACATGATGTAGCGCGGGTTCTCATAAAAGAGTCTGCAGTCAGAGAAAAACAAGAGGTTAGAGACTTAGATTACAGGAGAGCTGCTAAAAATCTGAGTTAAAAAACGTATTTACTGCCACATCGGGAACATATACATCGTTATAGCAAGAGGACAGTGCAGAAAAAAGGGAAATAAAATGAGCAAACATCTGAATGAAAGAAGCTTACATTAGGAAATTTAAAATCAAATAAGTAAAAATCCAATGTATCAGAACAAGTAGCAGCATTATAAAGGTAAATTAACATATATACATTTAAACAATACCATTATTAAATTGTAGATAAGATAAGATAAGATAAGAAGTACTTTAGTGATCCCAATTTCGGAAATGTTTGTGTTGCAGCAGCATAAAAAGACAGGGAAATGTCCATAGGAGAAATTAAAAGACTAGAAATAATAGTTTCATCCCACAGGCCATCAGACTGTTAAACACCTGAACTTTTGAAAGAACATCCATAACATTCATCTGTTTGCAACTTTTAAATATCAATATTCCAATTATTTATATATAGACTATTCTGCAAAATTTCTATTATATTCTATTTTATTTTATTTACTTGCACTATTATCTGTTTTATTGTGTTGCACTGTTGGAGGAGCCTGTGACCTCAGATCTCCATTGTCATAACTACACTGTAGCTGTGTACACATGACAATAAAAGCCTTGAATCTTGAATAAACAGTTACCTGTGTTTGAGGAAGGTGTGCACCATGCTGCCGTTGATGACGCTGAGCATGAGCCACACCAGCATGGCCACGATGTTCTTGGTGAGCGCGCTGGAGAAGTCCTCTTTGTTCAGATTCACAGTAGCGCCCCCTGTCAGTGAGGAGCTGTTATTACTGCCTGGAAACAGCTGAAGAGGGTCGGAGGAGTTCAGCATCTCCAGCAGCTGCTCATAAACCTGCAGGAGCACAGAGAGAGGGGTTACACACACTCACACACACTTTATATTGTTTTAAGGCATGCATTTGCTGCACAGTTAATCAAAGTTTAATTTAAAAAGTGCTTTAAGGACAAGTTAAGTCAGTGCAATATTTGATTAGGGCAAGATATGCAAAAATATCTGGAATAAATTCTACAGAAATCTCTTGTTCAGTACAAATCCTCTGCAAAACATTGACACTATAATTCATTTAATATATTCTTCTACAAGGGCTTCACAATAGATCAACATTTAATTCAAACATTGCTATAAGGACTAGTGCATTATCCAGATAAGTCAATGCAATATTAAAGGCAATATATGTAAAAAATATATGGAATAAATTCTACAGACTTAATAAAATCCCCTTTTTTGTGCGATACACTAAGATCATTTTAATATATTTTTCAATCATAAGGAACTCCTTTTATGTTACACACTACACTATAACTGTATAATTATTGACAGTAGGGCTGGACAGTTGATCAATATTCTTTCGTACATGCAAAATAGACAAGTGCAACGTCCGGATCGCAGTTAGAACAATATCTATTAAAGGTAAAATATGTAAAAATATCTGAATGAAGTATTGTGGAGCAGCAGAGAGGTTTTACACACATGCAAGGGCTGCACAATTAATCAAAATGTAATTAAAAATGGCTATGAGGACGAGTGCAAAGTCCAGATGAGTCAGTGCAGTATTAGATTAGGGAAAGATATGTAAAACTAATCTAAAATAAATTCTATGGACTTTGTAAAATCTCCTTTTTGCTGCAGATTTAAAAATAACACTGAAGGTCATTTTAATATATTGTTCAATCAAAATTGTTTTCAAAGTTATCTGTTCTTCTGTTAAACACACAACCATCAAATTATCCAATCCAATCCAATCCACTTTATTTCTATAGCACATTTTAACTACTGCTGCACAATTAGTCAATTTTCTAAATTTGAAATTGCAAAATAGAAAAGTGCATTAGCACGTACGAACAATATTCATTAAAGGTAAAATATGTACAACATATCTGACTGAAGTTAACAAATCAATATCATTCTACAGACTTGATAAAACATCCTTAATTGGTTCAGATCATCTTAGTAAACACACCGTGATTCTTTCATTATATTTTTGTGTTGAAATGAGAATAATGTTTACTTATCATTCCCTCAAATAGTACAAATATCGTCAAAATAATAAATAATAATTTGATTTATTGTGTTATTCTGCAGCCCTGCATGTAAGCTTGATATAATGATTATTAAGATATTAAATAGCAAACAATTGTAAAAGGCACATTTGCTCATATTATATATTTATGGTAACACTTTATTTTAAGGTACACATATTCACCATCAACTAGTTGTTAATTAACATGAATATTAGCAGTATATTGGCTCTTTATTAGTCATTATAAAACACGTATTAAGGCCTTATTCTACATGACCATATTCTACAAGTACTAGGCCATTAGTTGAGAGTTTTTGTCCTTAATAACCCTCTAATACTGCTTATTTATTGTAAGTAAGGACGTTGTTGTGTTTGAGTTTGGGTCTTAATATGCTCAATATGGGCCTAATAAGGCATTCTCTCATAATAAAACACATATGATCTATTCTTGTGTAGCAGGACATGAAACTATAAGTGTTAATTGTGTCAAAAGAACTCAAAATGTGGTATTTGTAACTTAGAATATGTTCCCTATTTTAAAGTGAAGTCTTGTTCATAACCAATAAGCTGGTAGTTTGACTCTAACATGTTAATGAACAACTAGTTGATGGTGAATATGTGTACCTTAATCTAAAGTGTTACCATATTTATTTTAAACAAGAACATGCATATATTAAATATAAGCTTTTTACTCGCACAAACAAGCATCTTAAGGAATGTAGATGAATTATAACATAATATAATGCATGAAATAGACAGAATACAGTAATTCATAATCAAAAGGGACAGCTGCATATCTTAAGGGGCATAGACGAGCATGTATTTAAAATATACGCTTCTTACTGCCTTGCAATTACTAAACATATATAAGTACAATTGCAACTGAAATGCATCAAATGTGAACAAATACAGACATTCAAATCTAAATGCACAGATATATTTACTTTTTTCTAATAATAGCTGTAATACTAACCTGTTCACACACTTACAGAGCGTCAGGAGTTCATGGCTCACAGCCTGTTAACATCTGCATAAAGGCAAAAAAAAACACACATTCAGGATACTTTAAAGTGACATTAAATCATTTTTCTATTGTTTTACGCTCTGATATAAAATATTTAAACAAACAAAAACACAATCAGGAAATCTAGATGTGTTTTTCTGCATTTTGTTGAAGCTTCTCGAGGCTTTTGAAGGCCTTTTGAAGAGGAAACGGTCAGACAAATTATAATCTAAATATAACAAAATCTAAACATTTAAGGCACCTTAACATAGTGGTCTTGTCGGACTGTATTTGCATACTATAGTATTAGAAAACAACATTATATTCATACATTTTATACCAATTTACATCATTCAGCAGTTTATAAATATTCACTCTGTAGTCTGTAATTAAAATGATAAATGCATGAGTTCAGAATATTGATTAAAATGCAATTTAATTTCACTATTTGTTCACCTAGAGTCATAACTTCTACATTTAAATGATCCACAATATGAATACAGTAAGAAAGTTTTATAAAAAAATGCAAAATAATACCATTTCATACTTTTAACAGAGGAAACACATGTTAATATCAGCTGCAACTTAAAGCAAATGAAGCATTCATAATAATAATGTATATTATATAATATATTCAAAGATAAAGCAACAGAGACCCTCTCTCACCTGCTGGGTCTCTGGCTCCTCCAGCAGCCTGTCAGCTCCTTTATAATGTGTGTGTGTGTGTGTGTGTGTGTGTGTGTGTGTGTGTGTGTGTGTGTGTGTGTGTGTTTGACGAGCATTGTGAACTTTAGATCATTAAAGGTAGCAAGGATGTTCCCCCACAATCAACATTTGCATTCATTTGCTGACTTTAAAATTAAAATGTTTCTGTGCATTCAGGATTATATTTATATTTCATTTCCTTTTTTCTAGATAAACAAACCACGTAATATTTAAGACGCATTCAGGATTTGTATTTCCTATTTTTATTTGTGTATTAATTGAGTTTCAGTAGAACATGTTGACGTGTTTTAGTTTACCAGCACTGCTATCAATTTGTCAGCATTGACCCGTCAGATCCAGTGTATAGTATATACCAGGGCTATTCAATTACAAATTCAGTTGGGCAAGATTTCATAACTACAAAATTCAGCTGGGCCAGACATTCAACACAACAAATTAGCATTGATTTAACAGAATCTGAGGCATCTCAAAGTGTATAAAAAACAAAAAGTGCACAGTTGTAGCATTACATGTGTTTGCTTTAGAAGTAAAATATAGCTAGTGGAGCCTCGCAGCGGCGAAACCGTGCCGCGCCACACTAATTGCGCCGCATAAGCGCATAGGTGCGGCTCAGTTGAAGCTCCCTCCGCAAGTTGAGGCCCCCTCCGCAAGGTGAGGCCCCACGCAGTCTGCATGATCGGCCTGTAGGGAGGGACGGCCCTGAGCACATTGCTTTTTGTTATGTGCTCTAGTAAATGACATGTGTCTAAAATACATATTTTAGAAATGACAAAATAAATTACTTGGTTCAGTTTGGACTGTATTTTATTAATTGTAATAAATACACATATAAAAAACACAAATTCTATTTTTTCCAGCGATTTTTGTGCTTTAGTGACGTTTCTTTGTAGGCCGACCCTAAAGGTAGCATCGCAAATGGGATGGATAATGTCAGAAAAGAATCTCTGTGTCAAACAAACCTTTATGATACTTACAAGTTTTGTTCAGCAGGATAATTTCCAAATATTAAGGCAAGGCAAGGCAAGGCAAGTTTATGTATATAGCACCTTTCAACACAAGGCAATTCAAAGTGCTTTACAAAAATGAAAGACATTAAGAAAATGGCATTTAAAATCAGTCATTAAAAAGCAAAGATAATAAAATAAACATTAAAAGAAAAAATACATGGATAAAAGTTACAGTGCAGTTTAAGATGTGAATAGTTCAATTAAAAGCAGCGACAAAAAGAAAAGACTATTAACACCACTTTATGATTTCTGAACCAAAAGGAGCTACAGCTCGGTCACATGACTTCACGTCACCACCGCTAAGCTAAAGGCGGCTAATGTTGGGCTATAAAGGGACTACAGCACGTCACATGACTTCACGTCACCACCGCTAAGCTAAAGGTGGCTAATGTTGGGCTATAAAGAAACTACAGCTCGGTCACATGACTTCACATCACCAACGCTATAGGCTAAAGGTGGCTAATGTTGGGCTATAAAGGAACTACAGCTCGGTCACATGACTTCACGTCACCACCGCTAAGCTAAAGGCGGCTAATGTTGGGCTATAAAGGAACTACAGCACGGTCACATGACTTCACGTCACCACCGCTAAGCTAAAGGTGGCTATGTTGGGCTATAAAGGAACTACAGCTCGGTCACATGACTTCACGTCACCACCGCTAAGCTAAAGGCGGCTAATGTTGGGCTATAAAGGAACTACAGCACGGTCACATGACTTCACGTCACCACTGCTAAGCTAAAGGCGGCTAATGTTGAGCAAAAAAGGAACTACAGCACGGTAACATGACTTCACGTCACCACCGCTAAGCTAAAGGTGGCTAATGTTGGGCTATAAAGGAACTACAGCTCGGTCATATGACTTCACGTCACCACCGCTAAGCTAAAGGCGGCTAATGTTGTGGTATAAATGAACAACAGCACGGTCACATAACTTTACGTCACCACCGCTAAGCTAAAGGTGGCTAATGTTGGGCTATAAAGGAACTACAGCTCGGTCATATGACTTCACGTCACCACCGCTAAGTTAAAGGCGGCTAATGTTGTGGTATAAATGAACAACAGCACGGTCATATGACTTCACGTCACCACCGCTAAGCTAAAGGTGGCTAATGTTGGGCTTGATGACGTTAAGTTTCTCATTTAGACACTTGTTTAGAACTTAAATTCACCAGTGGGGTATTTACTGACATATTTTATGTCTGTAAACAAAACGTTTAATGTCTTCAGCTTGTGTTAACAACAGACTTTATTTCAGGATTAAAAACCAAAAAAACACGTCCAAAAAACCATTGACCTCCAGACGAGGGAACCAGGAAGTAGAGGTGGGAAGTAGTGGAGTACAAATACTTTGTTACTGTACTCAAGTACATTTTTCTGGTATTAGTACTTTACTCCACTACTTATTTTTCTGAAGACTCTTACTTTTACTTCTTACTTTAACACAAATACTTGAACTTTCTACTTCTTACATTTTCCAAACAGGCTGGTTCCTTTAGTTGAATGTGTGTTTGGTGGCGTGATCATTATTATTTAGAGTCATTGCGTGCCTATTGATTTGAACACGATCCGTGTATCCATCATTTCCTGGTCTTCTCTAAAGAAGAGGGACCAATGAAAACGTTGTCATGTTGCCGTTGTTCAGCATGGAAACATTCATTAGCTAACAATGACATTATTGTTCTATTAATATAAAGGGAGGTCAGGTGCTCTTTAAAACAGCTGGTAGTTATGGGTACTTTTTACTTAAGTACATTTCGAAGCCAATACTTCTTTACTTTTACTTGAGTAAAGAAGTTTAGTCAGTACTTCTACTTTTACCAGAGTATTTTTAAACACGAGCATCTGCACTTCTACTTGAGTAAAGGATGTGTTTACTTTTGCCATCTCTGCAAGGAAGTGATAAAATGCTGACTCATTTCCGGATATAAGGATTAATTCCTGCATCACAGTGACTCTAAAATCCTTTAATTATTATATATATTTTCATAATCACATTTGAAATTCTCTTTTCATTTCATTTTCAACTCGTCTTCTTTGTTTGCCGGGGCCACCATCATCTTCACGTTGACCCGGCACCTGTTGCACAGAAAGTACATTTTGAAGTACTTCCTGAACTTCTTGTCTCTGACCCCGTAGATTATGGGGCTGAGGAACCGGGGCAGGATGTAGACGATCAGGTAGTTTGCGAATCTGATTTCCACCCCTCGTCCGGGGAAGATCAAGTTCAGAACAATCTCCACACTCGGAGAAATGTAGGAAAACATGCACATCGCCAACTGAGCCCCGTGAAGCAAGATGGTGTTTCTGGCTCTTTTCGCCAACATTTTATCCGTCGATAAAGCCCGTGCTGCAAACAAAATCCTCAAATATGTGAAGACCAGCGTCAGGAACACACAGGAGAAGTAAATTACATCGAACGCTAGTCTTTTCTGAGCCAAAATCGGGTCTTTGAACACGTTTTGCCGCAAGCAGGACACCGACCCGTGGAAGAAACTCGTGGATTCTGTTGCTAGCGTCACAAATAGATCGGTGATATCTGGAGCAGCGCAAATAAACCAAATCATCCCGATGACGATGTAAGTTCTCCGCACGCTGCAGATCTGTGTGTGGCGTAGAGGCTCACAGATGGCGATGTAGCGCTCGATGGCCATGCTGGCTAGATTAACGGGCGTGTTTCTGGTGGTGAAGACGGCCACCAGAATGAAGAAGCAGCAGAAGGACACGTTGATCCGGTAGACGATGTAGCTGAGGAGGAAGAGCGTCACGGTGACGGTCAGCTGGATGCTGTCGTTTATCACCATGTGGATGAAGAGGATGTAGCGAGGGTCTTCATAGAAAGTCTGCATGAAGACAAATGAGAAAAAAATTGGGTCAGAAACCTTCAAAGGGCTGCATGATTAGGAATAAATGATCTTCTCATTATCATTAAATGGGACCTATTATGCAAAATCCACTTCTTCATGTCTCTTCTACATCAACATGTGTCCCCTCTGTGTAAAGAGATTCTGAAAGTTTCAGGGAAAAAAATTCGCTCACTTTTTGTCCTGATCCATTTATATAAAAACCTGATAATGAGCTGATCAGATTTTGGCTACTTTATGATGTCATAACGATTTTTGGCTTGTGTAACCATTAGCCAATCACCAACCAAGGTAACCCCCCCCACCTTATCACCTGAATCTCCTCTAGAGCACCATTGTGTTCTTTTTAACCAAATATCTCTCAGAGGGGCGGGGAGGGGCTCCTTATTTTCATCTAAAGTAACAGACAGAGAATCAGCACTTTGGAAACAGGGCTGAAACAGAGGGGATTATGGGACGCTGCAATGATCTGTTTGGTATTTGGAGCCAAACACTTCAGAGACATGTTCTGTATATATCTGAGACCTATAATATATTGATGAAAAACAGTATAATAGGGGACCTTGAAAAAAACATTTTATTTTTCATATATTACATTTCCTTTTGGTTGTTTTGTACAAAAAAATGATTTGTCTAAAAAAATGAATCAAATATCACGGATACTGATGAAGATGACCTAAACTTTTATTTTCATGAACAATGTACGCTAGAGGGGGACCAGAAACGTTTTTAAACATCTTCTTGCCCCTTTTGAACATGACAAATTAATTTTTTTATACCTTGAAAGTTTTTTTACTTTGCTTCTCTTTGTTATAATTATAATTAGTGCGACTGCTGTGCAATAGTTCTTCTGTTCTTTAATCTTCATCTTATTATTATTATTATTATTATTATTAGTGCGAATGCTGTTTACAGCATTCTTTTCTTTAATCTTCTTAATCTTTTTCTTATTTCACCAAATACTTTGCCGTCGAATAACTTCAGCATACTTTCAGCTACAGAAACCATTCAAATATCAAAAATATTTAGCCTGTTCAGCACATGATGGGAAACTTTCAACTTTTTCAAAATATGTTGTACGTTTTGAAATATTCAGCTTTTTTTAACATGTAACTCAATGGGAGGAACCTTCAAATCCTCTTTTACCTTCACCTTGCGCCAAATGCTACTCCTTCCACATACTTTCATCTAGAGACTTCATTCCAACTTTAAAAGGATCACAAGACCTTCAGCTATAAAACTGGTTCTTCAGATTATTCATAACGTTTACACTTTTTGAGATATTTAACTTAGTTTGGAGCTTGGTAAAGAGGCCTTCTTCAGATTTTAACATTAGTGTGTATTGCGCAGTTCGTTAAGTCTAGAGTGTTTTGATCTCAAAACAGAGTGGAGGAGTGCTTGAAATTCGCCCCAAAAAAGGTTTTAAACCTGCTAAAAGCAGCTACAGAGACCATTCAACTCATAACATATTCAGCTTTTTCAGCTAAATTCAGCAACAAATGTACACAGTTTACAGCATTCACATGCATTTTCAGCAGGAAATGCATTTTCTAGTTATTATTGTTTGTGTTGTTTCTAGCATGTTTAATAAATTGACTAATAAAAAAAGAAAAATAGGCTACTCAGATGTCTTTGTGTGTGCGCTTGTGTGTGTGTGCATGTGTGTGCGTGTGTGTGTGTGTGTGTTTGTGTGTGTGTGTGTGTGTGTACCTGGTGTCTGAAGAAGGTGGCGACCAGGCTGCCGTTGATGTAGCTGAGCAGCAGCCAGACCAGAACCACCATCAGATTCTTAAAGAACATCGAGGTGAACGTTTCTCTGAACAGCAGGAACTAATGCAAACACAGGAGAGAAAGACACAAAAAAACACTTATTAATCCATTTAATCATCATTATTATAACTCCAATCTCAGTGTCTCTACCAGTTGGTCGAGTTGACACTTGACAATGTAGAAAAATGCATCTGGTATAGTAAATATAATATGTTATGTTCACTGATGTAAGCTTCTCCTACACATATGTTTCTTTATTGCAATGAAGACTGGGCTTTTCCACAAATACATGAAACAGTACGGAAAGAGGAGCCTTTGTTATCACAAAAAAAAAGCCTGTACTTATTTAAACCATAACAATATTTCCTAGAAGTCCCCAACATTATCCTGATAATCATCAAAACAAGCCTAGAAATGTGCACCAAAACATACTGTCTAATTTATCTCGCAGTGTTTTTATTGCATCGGTAAAACACACATTTTAAATATAGTTTTTGGGTGAAAAACAAACAATCTGAAATAATAAGCATTAGCTTTAAGGCATCCCTGTGATAATAAAGGATTAATACATTAAGAAAAATATTCGATAATGGATTTTATTTTATCAAGCTATCATTTAAACTTCTCTACCATGATAGAGGACAAGACAGAAATGCACCACAGTCCACTAATTGCTATTTTCTCAATAATATGTTCTTATAAAGTTGTATATATTGTCCAATCCTTAATCTACTGACACATTTGTGAATCAGGAGAACAGTCTTAATGTTTGGATAAAAAGTACCGGACTAGTTTATCATTTAAATATATAATATTACAATGTTATATTGTGAGGTCAACAGATCATATGAAATGTAAACGGTATGGTCGGCAGGTTTTAATGTATTGATAATTGTTTTTAGGTTAATAAAAAAGCAGTTTTTCTAAAATATGTGGACAGAGTTTAGAAAATTATAGAGACAAAAACAACTTGGATAAAAAACGTTTTTGCTTTACATTAGAAAACAGACCTTTTGTAATTGCAACTATGACATTTACACTGAAAAAGGGACATAGAAACTCTGAATTTTACAACAAAGTCAGCAATAAAACATAGATAATTAGAAATAATGCAGCAAACCTGAGTCATGTTGCCTTCAAGACCCCCTGGAGAACTCATCCTGCACTGAGAGAGGAAAAGAGAAAGTACAACACAGACACATTGACAAATATCTACCTTAAAACTACATAATATATTAATTGAATGCATATATTTATAATCAATCCCAGCATGGTTAATCAGTGTATTCAAACAGCTCATGCACATTAAGTGATCGTATATTAGGGATTGCAAAAGCAGGTAAAATAACAGTGTTGTCTTTTTTAAATCTACTTCTTTAAATACAGAACGACACACACTTTGACAAAATGCATTAATCCTCTTCTGCTGACTCGTCGCTGTGAACTTAATTTGTATTCTCCCTTTTAATGTATTGTTTAGACACACACAGAGCTGTTTTACTCTCTGATATAAAATATTAAATTAACTACAGAACGACACACACTTTGACAAACTGCACTTATCTAGTTCTAACTCATCGCTGTAAACCTAATGTATATTCTCCACTCACAAGCTGTGTGGCATTTCCCTATTAAAAGCACACAAAGACTGTATTTACTACAAAAGGACGGGTAATAAATGCGCTCATGAAGCAGCAAACACAACCTGAAAATACTGCATCATTCTTAATTAAGCGTATGCTGGTTTCTAGTTGTTTTAAATCAACTTCTTTAAATACAGAACGACACACACTGTGACAAAATGCATTAATCCTCTTCTGCTAACTCATCACTGTGAACTTAATTTGTATTCTACCTTTTAATGTATTCTTTAGACACACACAGAGCTGAAGCTGCAGACATAGAGGCAATACATCTGTAAAGAAACTTGAAACTACTTTCCTCAGACAGTGAAACACACACACATTATTCAGCAGCTTCACCTACCTGAGGGTCAGACTCTCTGAAGCTCAGAGAGATGGAGCCGTCTTTATAAACACTTTTAAACAAGAGATGCTTTAATTTATCGTCATCATCGCGTCGGAGAAAAGACAAACATGAGGATGTGAGATAAGATATCTTTATCTATCTATCTCCTGTAATATATATATATAGAGAGGTGGGAGAAGTACTCAGACCTTGTACTTGAGTAAAAGTAGAAGTACTCAGGTCTTGAACTTGAGTAAAAGTAGAAGTACTCAGATCTTGTACTTTAGTAAAAGTAGAAGTACTCAGATCTTGAGTAAAAGTAGAAGTACTCAGATCTTGTACTTGAGTAAAAGTAGAAGTACCAGAGTGTAGGAATACTCTGTTTCAGTAAAAGTCCTGCATTCAAAATGTTCCTCAAGTAAAAGTAGAAAAGTATTCTCATCAAAATCTAGTTAAAGTAGCGACAGTAAAAGTAGTCATTGTGCAGATTGGTCCATTTCAGAATAATATATATGATATGTTTTATAATGATTGATCATGAAAGTGTTCTCAAAGCTGGTAAAGGTGCAGCTAGTTTGAATGACTTTGTATACGGCAGGGTAGCTTGTGGATTTACTCCAGGTGGAACTAAAGTCTGATTTAACACTTGATTATATTTCACATCATTCATCCAGATCTGTAAAGTAACTAAAGGTATTAAATAAATACATGTAGTGGAGTAGAAGTACACCATGTACCTCTGAATTGTAGTGGATTTTTTTTTTTTAAACTAGAATACTTATCTGAATATTTGACCTACAGCCTTTAATGGACTTTGCATTTTAATAAATCAAATGTTAAAATGTAACCACGATAAGAGATAGAAGACGTGTTTATATTAAAGTAGAGAACTACTTGGTTCAGTCTTTTATTCAGAGAGTTTTATATCGATGGAAACATTATATTATAAGTAGTTACATACTTTGCCAAAAATAATAAAGCTTCTACTTTCTAAATAGTGGTTGCTGTTGTCATTTAAAAAAACACAAAATATATATATATAGTATATTTTACTTATCCATCTGATCATAAACATTAAAATAAAAATGAAATGAGAACATTCAAATGTAGATAAATACATGGTGTTTGTTTTTCTCCGTGTTTTTCCAAACACAAAAATGTATTCAAAAAATTATAATTGTATTTTTGACTTATCCCGGTGAACATGTTGGAATGAAATAACAAAAATATATGTTTCTAACTATTCAACCTACAGCCTTAATTGGACTCATTTTGCAGTTCTCACATTAGATCATAGTCTGTCTGCAGCTCATAGAGTCCTGTTGTGAACACGGAAATGTTGAGAACCCCAAAGTTTATGTTAGAAATGTAAAATACAGTCTCCAGCACATAGAAACTGCCGGATGCTAACTTGCATATGCCGGGCAATTTGCACAATTAGCATTATAGCCAGGTAAAATTGGCTTTTTGTGGCGGATTTGGAAAATGTTGGAGCGGTTTTGGGGGTTATTGAAGGTGCTGAATCCATTTCTGACATTTTTAGGGTAAAAAACGGGAGTTGGAACCAGAAAGTGGCTGATTTTGACGAATTTCTGGTGGATTTTGTAGTTTCACAGGGACGCTGGATCACTTGGATTGGACAGATTTTGGAATAGGTTTACTTCAATGAGAAAATGTTGCTAAATACTTGACCTTTAGCCTTTTTTTTACTTTATATGTAGTATTCATACCAATAAACAAAGTAAAAATATGATTTGTAACCTAATATAAATGTGTTTTCTAAGAGACTGCAGGCTTCATGTCCGACACGGCATTATTCCCCAGGTGGTTCTTCCTCATGATGACTCGACACAGCAGGTATCTCCTCATGTTTGAACAATTAGCACAAGTTGCATTAATTAGCGTTAATTTTCATTATAGCTAAGGAAAATGGCTTTTTGTGGCCGATTTGGCCAATTTTGCAGTGGTTTTGGGGGTTATTTAAGGTGCTGAATCCATTTCTGACATTTTCAGGGTGAAAAATGGGAGTTGGAGCCAGAAAGTGGTCATATTTGTACTCCTTGTAGGC
This sequence comes from Dissostichus eleginoides, assembly GCA_031216635.1. Lineage (NCBI taxonomy): Eukaryota > Metazoa > Chordata > Actinopteri > Perciformes > Nototheniidae > Dissostichus > Dissostichus eleginoides. The sequence goes on along the minus strand of CM062265.1, from coordinate 6,508,868 downwards.
TGATTTTGACTCATTTGTGGTCGTTTTACGAGACGCTTGATCATTTGGATTGGACAGATTTTGGAATATGTTTACTTCAATGAGAAAATGTAGCTAAATACTTGACCTTTGAGCCTTTATTTGACTTTATATCTAGTATTCATACCAAATAAACAAAGTAAAAGTGAGACTATGGTTTTGTCTCCTAGTATAAATATGTTTTCTAAGAGACTGCAGGCTTCATGTCCGACACGGCGTTGTTCTCCAGGTGGTTTTTCCTCATGATGACTCGACACAGCAGGTATCTCCTCATGTACTTCCTGAAGTTCTGGTCTCTCAGTCCGTACACGATGGGGCTCACGAAGCGAGGGATAATCTGCACGAAGACGTACGAGGCGAAGCGTATGTCAGCGTGTCTTTGCGGCAGTAAAAAGAGCAGCGCCTGTTCGAACATGGGCCGAACGTAGGTCAGCATGCAGAGCAGAAGCTGGAAACCGTGCAGCAGGATGGTGTTTCGGGCCTTCTTTGAATCCCCTTTTGCTCCTTTGGCTGCAAACAAGATCCTGAAGTAGGTGTAGAGCAGCGTGAGCCACACCAGCACCAGACACACGATGTGCGACGCGTCTCTCTTCTTCAAACTGTACGAACTCCTGAACACAAAGTCTCTGGCGCACAACACTTTGGACGTGAAGAAGCTGAGGGGCTCGGTGGCCAGAAGGAGGAAGAAATCAGGCATGATGGAGAGAGAGCTGACAAACCAGATGAGACTCATCAGGATGAAGGTGTTTCTCACGGTGCAGATCCTACAGTGGTGCAACGGGAGGCAGATAGCGACGTAGCACTCCACCGCCATGCCGGCCAGATTGAGAGGCGTGTTGAAGGTGGCCATGACGGCGAGGATGAGGAGGAGGAGGCAGGAGGAGACGCTGAAGGTGTTCAGGGTGCATCTGATGATGTGCAGCAGCGTGGAGAGAGTCAGCTGCAGCATGTCGTTCATCACCAGGTGGATGAAGAGGATGTAGCGCGGGTTGGAGTAAAAGATCTGCAGGGGAGAGGAAATAAGTGTCAAAGCAAGGGGCACTGAAAAGGTGCAATGATTTTACATTTTCACATAAGAGAATTAGGAATTAGGAATTATTAGAGTTAGAAATGTGTTGACATAATACATTTAATTAAAGTCAGCGTTTCAGTTTTCAGTTGTTCAGTGCGACTAAATGCCTTATTTGTCAGACCAGAACCCCAAATAATAGCAGCTTTCAGAGTATAGTTACAAAGTGCTTTCATATAAAAATACACAGAGAGCAATTGAACTAGACAGCAGAGTCTAAACATAAAAAACCACCAACCAGCCACACCATAGACACATGCATTACATGAATGAACACTATGATCAATATAAACAACAACGTCTAAACATTATCCTGCACAGCCCTCCGAATATTTTGCACATTTGTATACAGAGCCAACGCTTTCAATATCTGCACAGCTCTCCACTTTACGTAACAATACTGCACGTTTATGTTCTTATTAAGTAATGTTAACTGTACATAGTTTTTTGAAATATCTATAATTCATGTTAATATGTATTTATATTTTAATGTTATAATAGTTCAAAACTAAAAGTATAATTGTTTAATTTTTGGTTGCTTTTCTTACAATTTATGTTATTTTTCTGTGTCTTTGTATGCACTAAATACACCACGGGAAACTGCTCGTGTGTGTTAACCTACTCTGCAATAAACCTGTTTCTGATTCTGATAGTCTGCTATTATTATACATTTTTAAATGAGCATACTTTTTAAAAACTGATTTTTTGAAACAATAAACATGAGTTGCTAGAATCAGGAACAGAAGAGGGATTGTAAGGCAGCATGTTTGAAATCCCAAACACACACACAAGCACACACACACAGGCACACACACACACCTGGTGCTTCCTGAAGGTGTGTATCAGGGTGCCGTTGATGTAGTTGATGGCGATGCAGAGAACCGTCACGATCACGTTCTTGTAAACGGCCGCGGCGAAGCTCCGAGAACCCGGAGAGGTGGAGTTCAGAGACGAGACGTTCATGATTATAACGAGACAATCCTTCCTGAAAACAGCATTTATTCACATTTAAGTGTTACTACTACTGCTAGTAATGCAATACATATTAACAATAATAACAATAATAATAGAAGTAATAATATAAATATAAATAACAATAATATGAATAATAGAAATAGATATAACAACAATAATACTAGTAATAACAATAATAATTGTAATAATAATAACAAAAATACTAACATATCAAGATAATTATAATAATAATACTTTTCTTTTTGTGTCTAAAATAAAATCACATGATCAATTAATTTGTGATTTTCTGTCCCAGATCTGTTCAACTTATTCTAAAGATATCTCTTAAGCCCATTATAGAAAATATACCAATAACAATTGTGCTAAGAAAATAATAATAGTACAACTGCTACTTCTTATACTAATTACAATAATTATAATTATACTTCTAATAATACTACTAAGACTACTACTAATAATATTAATAATAATACAAAATGTGATTGCCTTATAAGCTCCTCAAAGACATTTCATAACAAATAAATCATATGAGACGCACTGATCCTTATTTAAACTGTTCTAAATCTTATTACTTTAAAATGTACTCATCTTATTCTAAAAATATTTATATATTTACTTAAATATTTGTTGAGTTTTTCGTGCACACAGCCACAACCTTTTTTTATGTTTACGAATGCAAGTGAAGTTCACAATCAAATGTGCATTGCAGACAAATGGTTTACACATATTAAGTCTCTTGAAATTAAACCGTCAAAAGGTATTTCGGTTACACTTTAGATTAAGGTACACATATTCACCATCAACTAGTTGTTAATTAACATATTAGAGTCAAACTATAGCTTATTTATAATGAACAAGACTTCACTTTAAAATAGGGAATTCTGAGTTAGAAATACCATATCTTTAGTTATTTTGACACAATTAACACTTGTAGTTTCATGTCTTGTTACATAAGAATAGACCATATTTGTTAAGTGTTATTATGAGAGAATGCCTTATTAGGCCCATATTGAGCATTTTAAGACCCAAACTCAAACACAACAACTTCCTTGCAATAAATAAGCAGTAATTAGAGGGTTATTGAGGAAAAACTCTTAGCTAATGGCTTATTACTTGTAGAATATGGTCATGTAGAATAAGGCCTTAATACATGTTTTATAATGACTAATAAAGAGCCAATATACTGCAAATATTCATGTTAATTAACAACTAGTTGATGGTGAATATGTGTACCTTAATATAAAGTGTTACCGATATTTCCTACTGAGTCATAAATTATACATTTTTCCATTTACTAAAAAACATTTCTTAATCTGAAAAGTATTTATTTCCATAAAGCTCTACAACACACACACACACACAACACATACCACACAAACACACCACACACACACACACACACATACGGTACCTACCAGCAGCCGTCACATCACTGCAGTGTGTCGTGTGTTCAGGCAGTTTTTATAACGACATATGGATACAATTGGGTTGTTGTGCCAAACAGTGTGGGTGTGTGTGTGTGTGTGTGTGTGTGTGTGTGTGTGTGTGTGTGTGTGAATGTGTCTTTGGTACGGGGACGTAGCCAGAATTTGCTTACCACAGCTCTTTGTGCAGTTAAAAAAATATTTTTTTCTACAATAAAAGCTTCCTCTGAGGGTCTTTTGATGAAGCTTTGAATGTCTGTTGTCATATTTAATCCCCCTTACAAAATGTTTGTCCTCCTGTGTGCGGAAACACACTCTTCAGCAGTGATATTGTTTTTATTTTATTGTTATAAAGAGGAAGGAAGAAAAGACCTGGAAACAGTGACATTTATTATATTTAACTTAGGGATACATTGTCAGTCCAAACCCAGATATTCACTTTAATATGAGAAATATGTGAACAAGAATTATAAATGTGCAACAAAAAGAGGAGAGTACATGACAAATGACTGTGAAAAAATATAAATGAATTGGAAGTAATATGGCTTGGACAGAATACACAGAGAAGATGTCAAAGACGTGTGATTTTACTAACAGATTCATGCTAAAGAGGTCCTTTTTATGCACATTTTCAGGTTCATATCTAATGCAAATGCTGTGCAACAGCATTCCACTATAGTTCTTCAAATCTTTATTCTTCCGCATCTTTTTCTTCTTCTTATTATTATTATTTCAACAAAAAGTTTGGCTCTCAATAACTTCAGCATACTTTCAGCTACAGAAACCATTCAAATATCAAAAATGTCAGCCTTTTCAGCACATGATGGGAAACTTTCAACTTTTTCAAAATATTCTATACTTTTTGAAATATTCAGCTTTTTAAACTCTTTTTTTAACATGTAACTCAATGGGAGGAACCTTCAAATCCTCTTTGACATACACCGTGCGCCAAATGCTACTCCTTCCACATACTTTCCGCTAGAGACTTCATTCCAACTTTAAAATGGCCACAAGACATGCAGCTATTAAACTTGTTCTTTAGATTTGTGATATCTTTTACACTTTCTGAGATATTTCACTTAGTTTGGAGCTTGGTAAAGAGGCCTTCTTCAGATGTTAACATTAGTGTGTATTGCGCAGCTCGTTAAGGCTTAGAGTGCATGATGTCACAGCTAGAGTGGAGCAGAGCTGGAAATTTGCCTTTAATTTTTTCTTCAACCTGCCATAACTCCCAAACCCTACACTCCTTGGACATCATTTTTCATGAAAAACGTAGGAAAACCTCTCCTACATTGAAAAATAAAAAAGAATCAAGCACAATTATTAAACAAAATGCCTTTTGAGGGCATGAAGTGACAAAAACTTTCAACATGTCTCCATTAAGGCCCATTGTAAATGCAGCCTGATCTTTCCTCAGAGCAGCAGCTGCACACCTTTAGTAAATCTACCAAAAATGCCACATTCTTGACCCGATAGTGCACAAAAGCAGACTGAGACGCTCGTCAGGTCCTGACATGCTCCACGCGTTGACATTTTACCGATAGCTGCTACGGTTCTCAAACTATAGTTAGAAATGTAAGAGGTTTATTTCTCATTCAGATCAATGGAAAGGCTATCCTTTCACTGCACATCTCCATGTAAACCTTTGATCTCTGTGCTCACACACAGGTGTTTGATAACGTCGTCACCATGGTAACCTTTGATCTCTGGCTCACACAGGTGTTTGATAACGTCGTCACCATGGTAACCTTTGATCTCTGCTCACATACAGGTGTTTGATAACGTCGTCACCATGGTAACCTTTGATCTCTGGGCTCACATACACAGGTGTTTGATAACGTCGTCACATGGTAACCTTTGATCTCTGGGCTCACACAGGTGTTTGATAACGTCGTCACCATGGTAACCTTTGATCTCTGGGCTCACACACAGGTGTTTGATAACGTCGTCAAAATGGTAACTTTGATCTCTGGGCTCACACACAGGTGTTTGATAACGTCGTCAAATGGTAACCTTTGATCTCTGGGCTCACACAGGTGTTTGATAACGTCGTCACCATGGTAACCTTTGATCTCTGGGCTCACACACAGGTGTTTGATAACGTCGTCAAAATGGTAACCTTTGATCTCTGGGCTCACAACATGTGTTTGATAACGTCGTCACCATGGTAACCTTTGATCTCTGGGCTCACACACAGTGTTTGATAACGTCGTCACCATCAAACACAAACACGCAGACTGGAGTCTGTGTGTTTGACTGGGCTGATTTTGACACATTTCTGGTGGATTTTGTAGTTTTACGGGACGCTGGATCATTTGGATTGGACAAATTTTCGAATAGGTTTACTTCAATGAGAACATTTTGCTAAATTCTTCCTCTTCATTCTCTAGATGATAGGAAAGGAGGTTTGAAATTTCCTTTATAACATCCTTTAGCTTAGGAAACACTGGATCTTCCTTTATGAAAGAAAAGGAGAAAATGCTGTCCCACAATGCCTTGCGGCCGCAGCATTTACCGTCGCACAACATTCGGCCGTTCACGGAAAAAAACGATTATGACCGAGAAATGATATCATGAAAGTTACGGTGCTTATTAAGCATCTTAAAACGTAAGTGGTAAGTTGCCAAAGTGCTTTGTTTTGAACATTCATCAGTATTATAAACAAAAAGAGAAATATGAACGTTAGTTTTTACTGAAATGATCAAATAAAGTCAACATTTCACAGTGTTTTTGACCTGTGTGGGGTTTGTTAAACTTTTAAAATATGTTTGAATGGTGATATACACAGCGATAGATGTTAAGGACTAACGTTTATAATAAATACATTTGTATTTATTTTAAGATCTTTTCATACAATCATACGTATTGGGATCATTTGTATTAATGTGGACCGGAGGGAGAGGGTGACGAGCATAAGTTTCACTTTCCTTTTTTATTTCAATTGTAACCTTGTTCATGAAGAATTTATGTTTCTCTGTTGTCCACGTTCATAAAGCATAAAACAACACATCAAGAGCGTGGTGCAGAGTTCTAAATGCGTCTGCCGTTCTTATTAAACATCCATGTAGTCCACTCACTCCGCTGTATAGAAAACTGTTTCCCCACAGCAGACACATTAATGACGTCCACTGGCTCATCATAAATACGTTGATAGTGAAAGTGCAGTCGGATTCTCAAAGCACCGCAGTCTCTTCTCCTAAGTCCTTTTGAATTCTCCTATCCACTATCCCTTAACCCCGTGACGTTTCACACAGAGGTCAAGGAATAGACGATAGGAATAGACGATAGGAATAGACGATAGGAATAGATGATAGGAATAGACGATAGGGGCTGATTTTTTGACTATTCGACTGCAACCATACTTCAATGAGAAGATTTAGCTAAATACTTGACCTTTGAGCCTTTATTTGACTTTATATGTAGTATTCATACCAAATAAACAAAGTAAAAGTGAGACTATGGTTTTGTCTCCTAGTATAAATATGTTTTCTAAGAGACTGCAGGCTTCATGTCGTACACGGCGTTGTTCTCCAGGTGGTTTTTCCTCATGATGACTCGACACAGCAGGTATCTCCTCGTGTACTTCCTGAAGTTCTGGTCTCTCAGTCCGTACACGATGGGGCTCACGAAGCGAGGGATAATCTGCACAAAGACGTACAGGCGAAGCGTATGTCAGCGTGTCTTCGCGGCAGTAAAAAGACCAGCGCGTCTTTGAACATGGGCCGAACGTAGGTCAGCATGCAGAGCAGAAGCTGGAAACCGTGCAGCAGGATGGTGTTTCGGGCCTTCTTTGAATCCCCTTTTGCTCCTTTGGCTGCAAACAGGATCCTGAAGTAGGTGTAGAGCAGCGTGAGCCACACCAGCACCAGACACACGATGTGCGACGCGTCTCTCTTCTTCAAACTGTACGAACTCCTGAACACAAAGTCTCTGGCGCACAACACTTTGGACGTGAAGAAGCTGAGGGGCTCGGTGGCCAGAAGGAGGAAGAAATCAGGCATGATGGAGAGAGAGCTGACAAACCAGATGAGACTCATCAGGATGAAGGTGTTTCTCACGGTGCAGATCCTACAGTGGTGCAACGGGAGGCAGATAGCGACGTAGCACTCCACCGCCATGCCGGCCAGATTGAGAGGCGTGTTGAAGGTGGCCATGACGGCGAGGATGAGGAGGAGGAGGCAGGAGGAGACGCTGAAGGTGTTCAGGGTGTGGCTGATGATGTGCAGCAGCGTGGAGAGAGTCAGCTGCAGCATGTCGTTCATCACCAGGTGGATGAAGAGGATGTAGCGCGGGTTGGAGTAAAAGATCTGCAGGGGAGAGGAAATAAGTGTCAGAGCAAGGGGCACTGAAAAGGTGCAATCATATTAAGTTTAAATACACCTCATAACAAGCAAAGCACCTTTCAACACAATGCAATTCATAGTGCTTTACAACAATGAAAGACATTAAGAGCATTGAGAAATAGTTCAGCAGAAACACATTATAAAATGGCATTTAAAAACAGTCATTTAAAAGCAAGATAAGAAAACATGAATAACACAGGTACATGAATAAAAGTTACAGTGCAGTGTGAGATTATAAAATCTTCAGCCTGGATTTAAAAGTAGTAGTAGGGTAGAGCAAATAAGTGCCAGAGCAAGGGGCAAGGTGCACTGAAAAGGTGCAATCATATTAAGTTTAAATACAACATTTGACTTTGATTATTATATAGCAGCTTTCAAAGTATAGTTACTATACTTTACACTATACTATAGTGCTTTCATATACAAATACAAAAAGAGCAAGTGAACTAGACAGCAGAATCTAAACATGAAAAAAAAAACATGGAAAAAAAGAGTAAAACACAGAAATAATAAAGCAAAAATACATACATTATTTTAGTGGAACAGAAGACGGATTGTGAGGCAGCATGTTTGAAATCATCTCCTCACACACACACTCATGGACATATGAATAGCCTATTTGAAGATTAACAACAACTTTGGTAATCATTTCAGTCAAATGTAGTACAAATATTGACATTACAACACACTGTGAATGGACGTATGAACACACACGCACACCTGGTGCTTCCTGAAGGTGTGTATCAGGGTGCCGTTGATGTAGTTGATGGCGATGCAGAGAACCGTCACGATCACGTTCTTGTAAACGGCCGCGGCGAAGCTCCGAGTACCCGGAGAGGTGGAGTTCAGAGACGAGACGTTCATGATTATAACGAGACAATCCTTCCTGAAAACAGCATTTATTCACATTTAAGTGTTACTACTACTGCTAGTAATGCAATACATATTAACAATAATAACAATAATATAAATATAAATAATATGAATAATACAATTAGATATAACAACAATAATACTAGTGATAACAATAATTATAGTAATAATAATAACAAAAATACTAACATATCGTGAAAATAATAATAATACTTTTCTTTTTGTGTCTAAAATAAAATCACATGATCAATTAATTTGTGATTTTCTGTCCCAGATCTGTTCAACTTATTCTAAAGATATCTCTTAAGCCCATTATAGAAAATATACCAATAACAATTGTGCTAAGAAAATAATAATAGTACAACTGCTACTTCTTATACTAATTACAATAATTATAATCATACTTCTAATAATACTACTAAGACTACTACTAATAATATTAATAATAATACAAAATGTGATTGCCTTTTAAGCTCCTCAAAGACATTTCATAACAAATAAATCATATGAGACGCACTGATCCTTATTTAAACTGTTCTAAATCTTATTACTTTAAAATGTACTCATCTTATTCTAAAAATATTTATATATTTACTTTTCTCGTGCACACAGCCACAACCTTTTTTTATGTTTACGTGAAGTGCACAATCAAATGTGCATTGCAGACAAATGGTTTACACATATTAAGTCTCTTGAAATTAAAACGTCAAAAGGTATTTCGGTAACACTTTAGATTAAGGTACACATATTCACCATCAACTAGTTGTTAATTAACATATTAGAGTCAAACTATAGCTTATTTATTATGAACAAGACTTCACTTTAAAATAGGGAATTCTGAGTTAGAAATACCACATCTTTAGTTATTTTTGACACAATTAACACTTGTAGTTTCATGTCTTGTTACATAAGAATAGACCATACTTGTTAAGTGTTATTATGAGAGAATGCCTTATTAGGCCCATATTGAGCATTTTAAGACCCAAACTCAAACACAACAACTTCCTTGCAATAAATAAGCAGTAATTAGAGGGTTATTGAGGAAAAACTCTTAGCTAATGGCTTATTACTTGTAGAATATGGTCATGTAGAATAAGGCCTTAATACATGTTTTATAATGACTAATAAAGAGCCAGTATACTGCTAATATTCATGTTAATTAACAACTAGTTGATGGTGAATATGTGTACCTTAATATAAAGTGTTACCGATATTTCCTACTGAGTCATAAATTATACATTTTTCCATTTACTAAAAAACATTTCTTAATCTGAAAAGTATTTATTTCCATAAAGCTCTAAACATACACACACACACACACACACACACACACACACACACACACACACACACACACACACACACACACACATACGGTACCTACCAGCAGCCATCGCATCACTGCAGTGTGTCCTGTGTTCAGGCAGTTTTTTATAACGACATATGGATACAATTGGGATTATGTTGGGCCAAACATGTGTGTGTGTGTGTGTGTGTGTGTGTTTGTGTGTGTGTGTGTGTGTTGTGTGTGTGTGTGAATGTGTCTTTGGTACGGGGACGTAGCCAGAATTTGCTTACCACAGCTCTTTGTGCAGATAAAAAAATATTTTTCTACAATAAAGCTTCGTCTGAGGGTCTTTTGATGAAGCTTGAATGTCTGTTGTTGCTATTTAATCCCCCTTACAAAATGTTTGTCCTCCTGTGTGCGGAAACACACTCTTCAGCAGTGATAGTTGGTTTTTATTTTATTGTTTTAAAGAGGAAGGAAGAAAGACTGGAAACAGTGACATTTATTATATTTAACTTAGGGATACATTGTCAGTCCAAACAGATATTCACTTTAATATGAGAAATATGTGAACAAGAATTATAATGTGCAACAAAAAGAGGAGTACATGACAAATGACTGTGAAAAATATAAATGATTGGAAGTAATATGGCTTGGACAGAATACACAGAGAATGTCAAAGACGTGTGATTTACTAACAGATTCACGCTAAAGAGGTCCTTTTTATGCACATTTTCAGGTTCATATCTAATGCAAATGCTGTGCAACAGCATTCCACTATAGTTCTTCAAATCTTTATTCTTCCGCATCTTTTTCTTCTTCTTCTTATTATTATTATTTCAACAAAAAGTTTGGCTCTCAATAACTTCAGCATACTTTCAGCTACAGAAACCATTCAAATATCAAAAATGTCAGCCTTTCAGCACATGATGGGAAACTTTTCAACTTTTTCAAATATCTATACTTTTTGAAATTTCAGCTTTTTAAACTCTTTTTTTTAACATGAACTCAATGGGAGGAACCTTCAAATCCTCTTTGACATACACCGTGCGCCAAATGCTACTCCTTCCACATACTTTCCGCTAGAGACTTCATTCCAACTTTAAAATCGCCACAAGACATGCAGCTATTAAACTTGCTCTTTAGATTTGTGATATCTTTTACACTTTCTGAGATATTTCACTTAGTTTGGAGCTTGGTAAAGAGCCTTCTTCAGATGTTACACATTAGTGTGGTATTGCGCAGCTCGTTAAGGCTTGAGTGCATGATGTCACAGCTAGAGTGGAGCAGAGCTGGAAATTTGCCTTTAATTTTTTCTTCAACCTGCCATACTCCCAAACCCTACACTCCTTGGACATCATTTTTCATGAAAACGTAGGAAAACCTCTCCTACATTGAAAAATAAAAAGATCAAGCACAATTATTAAACAAATGCCTTTTGAGGGCATGAAGTGACAAAAACTTTCAACATGTCTCCATTAAGGCCCATTGTAAATGCAGCCTGACTTTCCTCAGAGCGCAGCTGCACACCTTTAGTAAAACTACCAAAATGCCACATTCTTGACCCGATAGTGCACAAAAAGCAGACTGAGACGCTCGTCAGGTCCTGACGCTCCACGCGTTGACATTTTACTGATAGCTGCTACGGTTCTCAAACTATAGTTAGAAATGTAAGAGGTTTATTTCTCATTCAGATCAATGGAAAGGCTCTCCTTTCACTGCACATCTCCATGGAAACCTTTGATCTCTGGGCTCACACACAGGTGTTTGATAACGTCGTCACCATGGTAACCTTTGATCTCTGGGCTCACGCAGGTGTTTGATAACGTCGTCACCATGGTAACCTTTGATCTCTGGGCTCAAACACAGGTGTTTGATAACGTCGTCACAATGGTAACCTTTGATCTCTGGCTCACACACAGTGTTTGATAACGTCGTCACCATGGTAACCTTTGATCTCTGGGCTCAGACAGTGTTTGATAACGTCGTCACCATGGTAACCTTTGATCTCTGGGCTCACCACAGGTGTTTTATAACGTCGTCAAATGGTAACCTTTGATCTCTGGGCTCACAACAGGTGTTTGATAACGTCGTCACCATGGTAACCTTTGATCTCTGGGCTCACACAGTGTTTTAATAACGTTGTCAAAATGGTAACCTTTGATCTCTGCTCACAAACAGTGTTTGATAACGTCGTCACATGGTAACCTTTGATCTCTGGCTCACACACAGGTGTTTGGTAACTTCGTCACCTCAAACACAAACGCAGACTGGAGTCTGTGTGTTTGACTGGGCTGATTTTGACACATTTCTGGTGGATTTTGTAGTTTTACGGGACGCTGGATCATTTGGATTGGACAGATTTTCGAATACGTTTACTTCAATGAGAATATTTTGCTAAATTCTTCCTCTTCATTCTCTAGATGATAGGAAAGGAGGTTTGAAATTTCCTTTTAACATCCTTTAGCTTAGGAAACACTGGATCTTCCTTTATGAAAGAAATGGAGAAAATGCTGCCCCACAATGCCTTGCGGCCGCAGCATTTACCGTCGCACAACATTCGGACGTTCACGGAAAAAAACGATTATGACCAAGAAATGATATCATGAAAGTTACGGTGCTTATTAAGCATCTTAAAACGTATGTGGTAACTTGCCAAAGTGCTTTGTTTTGAACGTTCATCAGTATTATAAACAAAAAGAGAAATATGAACGTTAGTTTTTACTGAAATTATCAAATAAAGTCAACATTTCACAGTCTTTACTGAGCTGTGTGGGGTTTGTTAAACTTTTAAAATATGTTTGAATGGTGATATACAGTGATAGATGTTAAGGACTAACGTTTATAATAAATACATTTGTATTTATTTTAAGATCTTTTCATACAATCATACGTATTGGGATCATTTGTATTAATGTGGACCGGAGGGAGAGGGTGACGAGCATAAGTTTAACTTTCCTTTTTTATTTCAATTGTAACCTTGTTCATGAAGAATTTATGTTTCTCTGTTGTCCACGTTCATAAAGCATAAAACAACAGCATCAGAGCGCGGTGCAGAGTCTCTAAATGTGTCTGCCGTTCTTATTAAACATCCATGTAGTCCACTCACTCCGCTGTATAGAAAACTGTTTCCCCACAGCAGACGCACATTAATGACGTCCACTGGCTCATCATAAATACGTTGATAGTGAAAGTGCAGTCGGATTCTCAAAGCACCCAGTCTACAGAATCTCTTTATCGTCACGTTTAGTCTTCTAGATTAACCCCACAGCAAGAGTTTGCGAGATCCGGTCATTTCAAATTGATTTTGAAAGTTGCGTTTCTCCTCTTGAAATACCCCACATATAACACAACTACAGCTCCTCTTTGAGACTGGAAAGTGTTATTCTGTAGTACTGTTCTTTCTACCGTAAGACTAAAACACTGAAAATGCCGCTGACAACTCTAAAATTTTGTAGTATAGCCAATCACAGATTTTGATAATAACAGGTATCTGCTCACCTTTCTGTCGTAGGGCCCTTGTTTAGTTGTCAGAGGTATTCGAGGTGTCTTCCCTGGACAGTTCGTCCGCTGGCTGCCGGTGTTCCTTCTATGAGACCCTACTCATCACGTCGGTCGGTCACCAAATTGTTGGGTTTAAGCACCCTTCAGTTGTTGAAGGTTCGAGCCCGCTCCGCGCTGTTCGTTTGATGAGTGGTCTGCTGTAAAAAGGAACGGCTCAGACAGAGATATGAGATTAAACAATAAGCTGATTTAATGGTAGAAACAACAGTACAATATAACGAAGTACTTATATAACGAAGTACTTCGGGCCTCAGCTCTTCCACCGTGCGATGTACGTATCAGACAGTCAGACAGAACAGAGGCCGCGAGTGTACAGAATTCACAATATTTATTCCCACAAACGGAGAGGAGTTGTGTGGGAGGAGTTGTGTCGGTTGCTCCTCCCTAGGTGTTCATCCATTGGTGGACTCACTCCTGGGCGAGCCCTAGGCAGTGAATCAGAGTGAGTCAGCCATTGACGAGGTCTAAACAGCGAATCAGAGTGAGTCAGCCATAAGTGTGGGAACTTTGGATCTCCTGCGCCGCCGATCAGTCCCAGGTCATCTTTTATGGCAGCCATAAAATAAACAATTCTGGGTCGCACGGGGGTGAGGTATCAATCCTTATCTTCGTTTATCCTCAGCACCTGGCCGTACCACTCCGCATCCCAATCTTTCTCTCAGAACAATCTCTGCATAGACTCAATGGTGTCAGTTTTATTACCTTTCTCCTACAACCCCCCCCATGCTCCTATCCGGGCCATTAAAACCCCGGGGGGGCCGACTGGATCCTCTACATTCCTAAGTCAACGCACACACAATTGACCACAGCAAACAAAGGAAAATAAGAACACTTGGTCTAGTTTCATAAGTATACATTTTACACAGACAAAGTTATAATTATTAAAACAGGTTATAATTATTGGAACAGGTTATATATTTGAAACAGGTTACTTTAATATACACAGTGATAGATGTTAAGGACTAACGTTTATAATAAATACATTTGTATTTATTTTAAGATCTTTTCATACAATCATACGTATTGGGATCATTTGTATTAATGTGGACCGGAGGGAGAGGGTGACGAGCATAAGTTTCACTTTCCTTTTTTATTTCAATTGTAACCTTGTTCATGAAGAATTTATGTTTCTCTGTTGTCCACGTTCATAAAGCATAAAACAACACCATAAGAGCGCGGTGCAGAGTCTCTAAATGTGTCTGCCGTTCTTATTAAACATCCATGTAGTCCACTCACTCCGCTGTATAGAAAACTGTTTCCCCACAGCAGACGCACATTAATGACGTCCACTGGCTCATCATAAATACGTTGATAGTGAAAGTGCAGTCGGATTCTCAAAGCACCGCAGTCTCTCTCCTAAATCCTTTTGAATTCTCCTATCCACTATCCCTTAACCCCGTGACGTTTCACACAGAGGTCAAGGAATAGACGATAGGAATAGACGATAGGAATAGACGATAGGAATAGACGATAGGAATAGATGATAGGAATAGACGATAGGGGCTGATTTTTTGACTATTCGACTGCAACCATACTTCAATGAGAAAATGTTGCTAAATACTTGACCTTTGAGCCTTTATTTGACTTTATTCGAGTATTCATACCAAATAAACAAAGTAAAAGTGAGACTATGGTTTTGTCTCCTAGTATAAATATGTTTTCTAAGAGACTGCAGGCTTCATGTCCGACACGGCGTTGTTCTCCAGGTGGTTTTTCCTCATGATGACTCGACACAGCAGGTATCTCCTCATGTACTTCCTGAAGTTCTGGTCTCTCAGTCCGTACACGATGGGGCTCACGAAGCGAGGGATAATCTGCACGAAGACGTACAAGGCGAAGCGTATGTCAGCGTGTCTTCGCGGCAGTAAAAAGACCAGCGCGTCTTTGAACATGGGCCGAACGTAGGTCAGCATGCAGAGCAGAAGCTGGAAACCGTGCAGCAGGATGGTGTTTCGGGCCTTCTTTGAATCCCCTTTTGCTCCTTTGGCTGCAAACAGGATCCTGAAGTAGGTGTAGAGCAGCGTGAGCCACACCAGCACCAGACACACGATGTGCGACGCATCTCTCTTCTTCAAACTGTACGAACTCCTGAACACAAAGTCTCTGGCGCACAACACTTTGGACGTGAAGAAGCTGAGGGGCTCGTGGCCAGAAGGAGGAAGAAATCAGGCATGATGGAGAGGAGCTGACAAACCAGATGAGACTCATCAGGATGAAGGTGTTTCTCACGGTGCAGATCCTACAGTGGTGCAACGGGAGGCAGATAGCGACGTAGCACTCCACCGCCATGCCGGCCAGATTGAGAGGTGTTGAAGGTGGCCATGACGGCGAGGATGAGGAGGAGGAGGCAGGAGGAGACGCTGAAGGTGTTCAGGGTGAGGCTGATGATGTGCAGCAGCGTGGAGAGAGTCAGCTGCAGCATGTCGTTCATCACCAGGTGGATGAAGAGGATGTAGCGCGGGTTGGAGTAAAAGATCTGCAGGGGAGAGGAAATAAGTGTCAGAGCAAGGGGCACTGAAAAGGTGCAATCATATTAAGTTTAAATACACCTCATAACAAGCAAAGCACCTTTCAACACAATGCAATTCATCGTGCTTTACAACAATGAAAGACATTAAGAGCATTGAGAAATAGTTCAGCAGAAACACATTATAAAATGACATTTAAAAACAGTCATTTAAAAGCAAGATAAGAAAACATGAATAACACAGGTACATGAATAAAAGTTACAGTGCAGTGTGAGATTATAAAATCTTCAGCCTGGATTTAAAAGTAGTAGTAGGGTAGAGCAAATAAGTGCCAGAGCAAGGGGCAAGGTGCACTGAAAAGGTGCAATTATATCAAGTTTAAATACAACATTTGACTTTGATTATTATATAGCAGCTTTCAAAGTATAGTTACTATACTTTACACTATACTATAGTGCTTTCATATACAAATACAAAGAGAGCAAGTGAACTAGACAGCAGAATCTAAACATGAAAAAAAAAACATGGAAAAAAAGAGTAAAACACAGAAATAATAAAGCAAAAATACATACATTATTTTAGTGGAACAGAAGAGGGATTGTGAGGCAGCATGTTTGAAATCATCTCCTCACACACACACTCATGGACATATGAATAGCCTATTTGAAGATTAACAACAACTTTGGTAATCATTTCAGTCAAATGTAGTACAAATATTGACATTACAACACACTGTGAATTGACATATGAACACACAGACACACACACACCTGGTGCTTCCTGAAGGTGTGTATCAGGGTGCCGTTGATGTAGTTGATGGTGATGCAGAGAACCGTCACGATCACGTTCTTGTAAACGGCCGCGGCGAAGCTCCGAGAACCCGGAGAGGTGGAGTTCAGAGACGAGACGTTCATGATTATAACGAGACAATCCTTCCTGAAAACAGCATTTATTCACATTTAAGTGTTACTACTACTGCTAGTAATGCAATATATGATTAACAATAATAACAATAATATAAATATAAATAATATGAATAATACAATTAGATATAACAACAATAATACTAGTGATAACAATAATTATAGTAATAATAATAACAAAAATACTAACATATCGTGAAAATTATAATAATAATACTTTTCTTTTTGTGTCTAAAATAAAATCACATGATCAATTAATTTGTGATTTTCTGTCCCAGATGTGTTCAACTTATTCTAAAGATATCTCTTAAGCCCATTATAGAAAATATACCAATAACAATTGTGCTAAGAAAATAATAATAGTACAACTGCTACTTCTTATACTAATTACAATAATTATAATCATACTTCTAATAATACTACTAAGACTACTACTAATAATATTAATAATAATACAAAATGTGATTGCCTTTTAAGCTCCTCAAAGACATTTCATAACAAATAAATCATATGAGACGCACTGATCCTTATTTAAACTGTTCTAAATCTTATTACTTTAAAATGTACTCATCTTATTCTAAAAATATTAATATATTTACTTAAATATTTGTTGAGTTTTTCGTGCACACAGCCACAACCTTTTTTTATGTTTACGAATGCAAGTGAAGTTCACAATCAAATGTGCATTGCAGACAAATGGTTTACACATATTAAGTCTCTTGAAATTAAAACGTCAAAAGGTATTTCGGTTACACTTTAGATTAAGGTACACATATTCACCATCAACTAGTTGTTAATTAACATATTAGAGTCAAACTATAGCTTATTTATTATGAACAAGACTTCACTTTAAAATAGGGAATTCTGAGTTAGAAATACCACATCTTTAGTTATTTTTGACACAATTAACACTTGTAGTTTCATGTCTTGTTACATAAGAATAGACCATATTTGTTAGGTGTTGAGCATTTTAAGACCCAAACTCAAACACAACAACTTCCTTGCAATAAATAAGCAGTAATTAGAGGGTTATTGAGGAAAAACTTTTAGCTAATGGCTTATTACTTGTAGAATATGGTCATGTAGAATAAGGCCTTAATACATGTTTTATAATGACTAATAAAGAGCCAGTATACTGCTAATATTCATGTTAATTAACAACTAGTTGATGGTGAATATGTGTACCTTAATATAAAGTGTTACCGATATTTCCTACTGAGTCATAAATTATACATTTTTCCATTTGCTAAAAAACATTTCTTAATCTGAAAAGTATTTATTTTCATAAAGCTCTAAACATACACACACACACACACACACACACACACACACACACACACACACACACACAGACACACATACGGTACCTACCAGCAGCCATCACATCACTGCAGTGTGTCCTGTGTTCAGGCAGTTTTTATAACGACATATGGATACAATTGGGATTATGTTCGGCCAAACAGTGTGTGTGTTTGTGTGTGTGTGTGTGTGTGTGTGTGTGTGTGTGTGAATGTGTGTGGTTGCGTGTGTGTGTGTGTGTGAATGTGTCTTTGGTACGGGGATGTAGCCAGAATTTGCTTACCACAGCTCTTTGTGCAGTTAAAAAAATATATTTTTCTACATTCAAAGCTTCCTCTGAGGGTCTTTTGATGAAGCTTTGAATGTCTGTTGTCATATTTAATCCCCCTTACAAAATGTTTGTCCTCCTGTGTGCGGAAACACACTCTTCAGCAGTGATATTGTTTTTATTTTATTGTTATAAAGAGGAAGGAAGAAAAGACCTGGAAACAGTGACATTTATTATATTTAACTTAAGGATACATTGTCAGTCCAAACCCAGATATTCACTTTAATATGAGAAATATGTGAACAAGAATTATAAATGTGCAACAAAAAGAGGAGAGTACATGACAAATGACTGTGAAAAAATATAAATGAATTGGAAGTAATATGGCTTGGACAGAATACACAGGGAAGATGTCAAAGACGTGTGATTTTACTAACAGATTCATGCTAAAGAGGTCCTTTTTATGCACATTTTCAGGTTAATATCTAACGCAAATGCTGTGCAACAGCATTCCACTATAGTTCTTCAAATCTTTATTCTTCCGCATCTTTTTCTTCTTCTTCTTATTATTATTATTTCAACAAAAAGTTTGGCTCTCAATAACTTCAGCATACTTTCAGCTACAGAAACCATTCAAATATCAAAAATGTCAGCCTTTTCAGCACATGATGGGAAACTTTCAACTTTTTCAAAATATTCTATACTTTTTGAAATATTCAGCTTTTTAAACTCTTTTTTTTAACATGTAACTCAATGGGAGGAACCTTCAAATCCTCTTTGACATACACCGTGCGCCAAATGCTACTCCTTCCACATACTTTCCGCTAGAGACTTCATTCCAACTTTAAAATGGCCACAAGACATGCAGCTATTAAACTTGTTCTTTAGATTTGTGATATCTTTTACACTTTCTGAGATATTTCACTTAGTTTGGAGCTTGGTAAAGAGGCCTTCTTCAGATGTTAACATTAGTGTGTATTGCGCAGCTCGTTAAGGCTTAGAGTGCATGATGTCACAGCTAGAGTGGAGCAGAGCTGGAAATTTGCCTTTAATTTTTTCTTCAACCTGCCATAACTCCCAAACCCTACACTCCTTGGACATCATTTTTCATGAAAAACGTAGGAAAACCTCTCCTACATTGAAAAACAAAAAAGAATCAAGCACAATTATTAAACAAAATGCCTTTTGAGGGCATGAAGTGACAAAAACTTTCAACATGTCTCCATTAAGGCCGATTGTAAATGCAGCCTGATCTTTCCTCAGAGCAGCAGCTGCACACCTTTAGTAAATCTACCAAAAATGCCACATTCTTGACCCGATAGTGCACAAAAAGCAGACTGAGACGCTCGTCAGGGTCCTGACATGCTCCACGCGTTGACATTTTACCGATAGCTGCTACGGTTCTCAAACTATAGTTAGAAATGTAAGAGGTTTATTTCTCATTCAGATCAATGGAAAGGCTATCCTTTCACTGCACATCTCCATGTAAACCTTTGATCTCTGTGCTCACACACAGGTGTTCGATAACGTCGTCACCATGGTAACCTTTGATCTCTGGGCTCACACAGGTGTTTGATAACGTCGTCACCATGGTAACCTTTGATCTCTGAGCTCACATACAGGTGTTTGATAACGTCGTCACAATGGTAACCTTTGATCTCTGGGCTCACACACAGGTGTTTGATAACGTCGTCACCATGGTAACCTTTGATCTCTGGGCTCACACAGGTGTTTGATAACGTCGTCACCATGGTAACCTTTGATCTCTGGGCTCACACACAGGTGTTTGATAACGTCGTCAAAATGGTAACCTTTGATCTCTGGGCTCACAAACAGGTGTTTGATAACGTCGTCACCATGGTAACCTTTGATCTCTGGGCTCACACACAGGTGTTTGATAACGTCGTCACCTCAAACACAAACACGCAGACTGGAGTCTGTGTGTTTGACTGGGCTGATTTTGACACATTTCTGGTGGATTTTGTAGTTTTACGGGACGCTGGATCATTTGGATTGGACAGATTTTCGAATAGGTTTACTTCAATGAGATCATTTTGCTAAATTCTTCCTCTTCATTCTCTAGATGATAGGAAAGGAGGTTTGAAATTTCCTTTATAACATCCTTTAGCTTAGGAAACACTGGATCTTCCTTTATGAAAGAAAAGGAGAAAATGCTGCCCCACAATGCCTTGCGGCCGCAGCATTTACCGTCGCACAACATTCGGCCGTTCACGGAAAAAAACGATTATGACCGAGAAATGATATCATGAAAGTTACGGTGCTTATTAAGCATCTTAAAACGTATGTGGTAACTTGCCAAAGTGCTTTGTTTTGAACGTTCATCAGTATTATAAACAAAAAGAGAAATATGAACGTTAGTTTTTACTGAAATTATCAAATAAAGTCAACATTTCACAGTGTTTTTTGACCTGTGTGGGGTTTGTTAAACTTTTAAAATATGTTTAAATGGTGATATACACAGCGATAGATGTTAAGGACTAACGTTTATAATAAATACATTTGTATTTATTTTAAGATATTTTCATACAATCATACGTATTGGGATCATTTGTATTAATGTGGACCGGAGGGAGAGGGTGACGAGCATAAGTTTCACTTTCCTTTTTTATTTCAATTGTAACCTTGTTCATGAAGAATTTATGTTTCTCTGTTGTCCACGTTCATAAAGCATAAAACAACAGCATCAGAGCGCGGTGCAGAGTTTCTAAATGTGTCTGCCGTTCTTATTAAACATCCATGTAGTCCACTCACTCCGCTGTATAGAAAACTGTTTCCCCACAGCAGACGCACATTAATGACGTCCACTGGCTCATCATAAATACGTTGATAGTGAAAGTGCAGTCGGATTCTCAAAGCACCGCAGTCTCTTCTCCTAAGTCCTTTTGAATTCTCCTATCCACTATCCCTTAACCCCGTGACGTTTCACACAGAGGTCAAGGAATAGACGATAGGAATAGACGATAGGAATAGACGATAGGAATAGACGATAGGAATAGATGATAGGAATAGACGATAGGGGCTGATTTTTTGACTATTCGACTGCAACCATACTTCAATGAGAACATTTTGCTAAATACTTGACCTTTGAGCCTTTATTTGACTTTATATGTAGTATTCATACCAAATAAACAAAGTAAAAGTGAGACTATGGTTTTGTCTCCTAGTATAAATATGTTTTCTAAGAGACTGCAGGCTTCATGTCCGACACGGCGTTGTTCTCCCGGTGGTTTTTCCTCATGATGACTCGACACAGCAGGTATCTCCTCATGTACTTCCTGAAGTTCTGGTCTCTCAGTCCGTACACGATGGGGCTCACGAAGCGAGGGATAATCTGTACGAAGACGTACGAGGCGAAGCGTATGTCAGCGTGTCTTCGCGGCAGTAAAAAGACCAGCGCCTGTTCGAACATGGGCCGAACGTAGGTCAGCATGCAGAGCAGAAGCTGGAAACCGTGCAGCAGGATGGTGTTTCGGGCCTTCTTTGAATCCCCTTTTGCTCCTTTGGCTGCAAACAGGATCCTGAAGTAGGTGTAGAGCAGCGTGAGCCACACCAGCACCAGACACACGATGTGCGACGCGTCTCTCTTCTTCAAACTGTACGAACTCCTGAACACAAAGTCTCTGGCGCACAACACTTTGGATGTGAAGAAGCTGAGGGGCTCGGTGGCCAGAAGGAGGAAGAAATCAGGCATGATGGAGAGAGAGCTGACAAACCAGATGAGACTCATCAGGATGAAGGTGTTTCTCACGGTGCAGATCCTACAGTGGTGCAACGGGAGGCAGATAGCGACGTAGCACTCCACCGCCATGCCGGCCAGATTGAGAGGCGTGTTGAAGGTGGCCATGACGGCGAGGATGAGGAGGAGGAGGCAGGAGGAGACGCTGAAGGTGTTCAGGGTGTAGCTGATGATGTGCAGCAGCGTGGAGAGAGTCAGCTGCAGCATGTCGTTCATCACCAGGTGGATGAAGAGGATGTAGCGCGGGTTGGAGTAAAAGATCTGCAGGGGAGAGGAAATAAGTGTCAGAGCAAGGGGCACTGAAAAGGTGCAATCATATTAAGTTTAAATACACCTCATAACAAGCAAAGCACCTTTCAACACAATGCAATGCATAGTGCTTTACAACAATGAAAGACATTAAGAGCATTGAGAAATAGTTCAGCAGAAACACATTATAAAATGGCATTTATGGCAAAACAGTCATTTAAAAGCAAGATAAGAAAACATGAATAACACAGGTACATGAATAAAAGTTACAGTGCAGTGTGAGATTATAAAATCTTCAGCCTGGATTTAAAAGTAGTAGTAGGGTAGAGCAAATAAGTGCCAGAGCAAGGGGCAAGGTGCACTGAAAAGGTGCAATCATATTAAGTTTAAATACAACATTTGACTTTGATTATTATATAGCAGCTTTCAAAGTATAGTTACTATACTTTACACTATACTATAGTGCTTTCATATACAAATACAAAGAGAGCAAGTGAACTAGACAGCAGAATCTAAACATGAAAAAAAAAACATGGAAAAAAAGAGTAAAACACAGAAATAATAAAGCAAAAATACATACATTATTTGAGTGGAACAGAAGAGGGATTGTGAGGCAGCATGTTTGAAATCATCTCCTCACACACACACTCATGGACATATGAATAGCCTATTTGAAGATTAACAACAACTTTGGTAATCATTTCAGTCAAATGTAGTACAAATATTGACATTACAACACACTGTGAATGGACGTATGAACACACACACACACACACACCTGGTGCTTCCTGAAGGTGTGTATCAGGGTGCCGTTGATGTAGTTGATGGCGATGCAGAGAACCGTCACGATCACGTTCTTGTAAGCGGCCGCGGCGAAGCTCCGAGTACCCGAGAGGTGGAGTTCAGAGACGAGACGTTCATGATTATAACGAGACAATCCTTCCTGAAAACAGCATTTATTCACATTTAAGTGTTACTACTACTGCTAGTAATGCAATACATATGATTAACAATAATAACAATAATATAAATATAAATAATATGAATAATACAATTAGATATAACAACAATAATACTAGTGATAACAATAATTATAGTAATAATAATAACAAAAATACTAACATATCGTGAAAATTATAATAATAATACTTTTCTTTTTGTGTCTAAAATAAAATCACATGATCAATTAATTTGTGATTTTCTGTCCCAGATCTGTTCAACTTATTCTAAAGATATCTCTTAAGCCCATTATAGAAAATATACCAATAACAATTGTGCTAAGAAAATAATAATAGTACAACTGCTACTTCTTATACTAATTACAATAATTATAATCATACTTCTAATAATACTACTAAGACTACTACTAATAATACTAATAATAATACAAAATGTGATTGCCTTTTAAGCTCCTCAAAGACATTTCATAACAAATAAATCATATGAGACGCACTGATCCTTATTTAAACTGTTCTAAATCTTATTACTTTAAAATGTACTCATCTTATTCTAAAAATATTTATATATTTACTTAAATATTTGTTGAGTTTTTCGTGCACACAGCCACAACCTTTTTTTATGTTTACGAATGCAAGTGAAGTTCACAATCAAATGTGCATTGCAGACAAATGGTTTACACATATTAAGTCTCTTGAAATTAAAACGTCAAAAGGTATTTCGGTCACTTTAGATTAAGGTACACATATTCACCATCAACTAGTTGTTCATTAACATATTAGAGTCAAACTATAGCTTATTTATAATGAACAAGACTTCACTTTAAAATAGGGAATTCTGAGTTAGAAATACCACATCTTTAGTTATTTTTGACACAATTAACACTTGTAGTTTCATGTCTTGTTACATAAGAATAGACCATATTTGTTAAGTGTTATTATGAGAGAATGCCTTATTAGGCCCATATTGAGCATTTTAAGACCCAAACTCAAACACAACAACTTCCTTGCAATAAATAAGCAGTAATTAGAGGGTTATTGAGGAAAAACTCTTAGCTAATGGCTTATTACTTGTAGAATATGGTCATGTAGAATAAGTCCTTAATACATGTTTTATAATGACTAATAAAGAGCCAACATACTGCTAATATTCATGTTAATTAACAACTAGTTGACGGTGAATATGTGTACCTTAATATAAAGTGTTACCGATATTTCCTACTGAGTCATAAATTATACATTTTTCCATTTACTAAAAAACATTTCTTAATCTGAAAAGTATTTATTTCCATAAAGCTCTAAACATACAAACACACACACACCACCACACACACACACACAACACACACACAAACACACACATACGGTACCTACCAGCAGCCGTCACATCACTGCAGTGTGTCGTGTGTTCAGGCAGTTTTTATAACGACATATGGATACAATTGGGATTATGTTGTGCCAAACAGTGTGTGTGTGTGTGTGTGTGTGTGTGTGTGTGTGTGTGTGTGTGTGTGTGTGTGTGTGTGTGTGTCTGTCTGTCTGTCTGTGTGAATGTATCTTTGGTGCGGGGTAGTTGCCAGAACTTGCTTACCCTATCTCTTTGTGCAGTTAGAAACCTTTTTTTCTACATTCAAAGCTTCCTCTGAGGGTCTTTTGATGAAGCTTTGAATGTCTGTTGTCATATTTAATCCCCTTTACAAAATGTTTGTCCTCCTGTGTGCGGAAACACCCTCTGCAGCAGTGATATTGTCGTTTTTTTATTGTTATAAAGAGGAAGGAAGGAAAGACCTGAAAACAGTGACATTTATTATATTTAACTTAAGGATACATTGTCAGTCCAAACCCAGATATTCAATTTAATATGAGAAATATGTGAACAAGAATTATAAAAGTGCAACAAAAAGAGGAGAGTACATGACAAATGACTGTGAAAAAATATAAATGAATTGGAAGTAATATGGCTTGGACAGAATACACAGGGAAGATGCTAAAGACGTGTGATTTTACTAATGTTAAAGAGGTCCTTTTTATGCACATTTTCAGGTTCATATCAGTATATAAGCAAGATGGCGCCAGTGTGTGTGGCCTGCCGTCTGTCGCTGCCAACGCTGTGTGTTTTTGTACTGTTTGTGTCATTTTGAATGCACAAATGTCAACTCTCTACTGGTGTACGATCGCTGCTGGACCTTCGGTTTTCTGCCATTAATCCAGCAAAGTCTACTCATGGTGGAGATAAACCGCTGCCTCCGTTTTATCAGGGGGACTAGTTTATCCGTGCTGCACCCCGGCTCCACCTACCCGCCCTAAACGCCACCGCCGCCGGGGAAAACGCAGTGGTCGATTGGTGAGAATGAAGGCTTCTTCAGCTCATCTTTTCTCTCATACTGAGTATGAGCCTCGTCTCTCTTATTCAGGTTTTTGTGCGGTCAACCGCAGCGTGAAAACATTCCTGAACGTCATTGACAAACTGTACTCTGTATTTGCAGAGCCGTCAAACCATCATCGATTCATTGAAATGCAGAAATCACTGAATCTTAAACAAACTGAAATAATACAGCCAAGTGAGACAAGATGGGCGTACAAGTGGCGATCTGTGAATTCCGTTAAAACTCATTACTCTGCAATTACAGGGTGCCTGAGAGAAATGCAACCCAGTCTCACGGCATTTCGTGTTATAGTCACGACATTTAATCTATTGATTCGTGTTCACCAACACGATTTCCCCCTTTTTTTCGTGTCACACAGAACGATTTTAAAAGCAATGTATTTCTATTGGTAGTATGTTTCGTGCCTGCAACACGTCTTTTTGTCCGGTCGGGTCTTGGAAGACCGGAAGCTGTGTGGTTCATAAACACATGTACTTACTCAATATCAAGCCACGATTATTGTTTTTAATTTAAATTGTATAATGTCTGCCTTTTTTTGCCGTCCACGAGGAAAATAAATGGGGATCAGAGCCTCAGAATACGGAAATCTGTATTTTTTAAATCTTTTTTTCCTTCTAATTTGTTATTCTTTTCTAAATAACCAACCCTGTCTCCTAAAAATTACGTTCCCACAGAACTAAACTGCATTCTCAATTACGTTTAGCTAGAAACGTATTTTCTCCCACGTTACGTTTGTTATGAACGTATCTTAAATACTTTTATTTTCCACATATCTTTGCCATTTATTGTCTTGCTTATAATAATGATAATAATCATTTATAAATATCATTTTAGAGCACACATTTGAAATCGAGAATCGGGCTCGATATATGGTTAAATTAAAATCTGTAGGCGAGGCTGTAATTTCGCCAGCTGTTACTCTCATGAGCGAGGCAGAAAATAATAGTTTTAACATGCCAAAAAGCTGCTGTGTCGTTTATTGCATCTCAAACATTAAAACAAATCCAGAGTTCAGTGTTTCTGTACTTCCTAGAAGAAAGGACAGTAAAAGAAGAGCTCTGTGGCTTCAGGCTGGATCGCCGTTCAAATGACAGCGTTGGTTTCCCCAAAAGTGGGCGGGGCTGTAAAGTGACGTAGATTTTACTCTCATCTATTATTCAAAGCCATTCTATTTATTCCAACGTCAATTACATGCCAGTGTTTTATCTTTTTATTTAGCGATTTGTTTTTGCATGTTTAACTGGGAAAACTCCAAAAGTTAGGGTTACCCTAAGTCCAAAAGTCCGACATTATACAATCAAACAAATAAATAAACACAAAGATAATTGTGTCTTATTGTTGAGTAAATAACAGTGTGTGGTTTAGAAAATAATACAAAATTAGAAGGAAAAAACGATGAAACAATACAGATTTCAGTTTTCTGAGCCCCTACCCTCCCCCTATCTGACGGCAACAAAAGTCAGACATTATTCATTTAAAATAAAGAAGTAAACACAATAAGTGTTGCTTGATATTGAGTTAGAAAAAGATTGATAAACGCTGTGAGAATGGATCTGCGGAGAGCATTTCGCCGCGATCCCAGCTCGTCTATTACCAACGTTCAGGGAGCTCTATGCAAGTCAATGGGACTCCCTGATAGTTGAAACTCGACGCTAAAGGGCCCCCCCTTGCGTTGGAAAGTGACGACAGGGAACCTGACATAACGTCAACATAGGCCGAGTTGGGAGTGAGAATGTTTTGCCCAAATACCATAAGGGATTTCTAAATGATTTCTCGGATTTCTTGGCTGAAATTATGCCAAAATATGACCGTGTTCTTATTGTTGGGGATTTTAATATTCATGTGTGTTGTCCCGACAAACCTATGGCAAAGGACTTTTTAAACCTCGTTGATTCCTTTAATCTTTGCAGTCTGTGTCTGGCCCCACGCAGGAACGCGGACACACACTTGATCTTGTTTTATCTTATGGTTTGCCTGTTCTTAAAGGTGGGCTAGGTAATTTTGGAGAAACCAGCTCGAGTGCGCTAGAATTTGAAAATACACAGCCGGAACAAATCTGCCACTTCCTTACAGAGCCCCTCCTCCAACACACACGAACGCGCACATGAACAATGAGGGCACGAGATAAGTTTGTGCACAGATGGAAGGCTGACAGGCAGGTAGGCCATCCAGTTATTTTAGCCGGGCCGGCTAAAATGATTGGTCGTGCTTTTTACAGTACTACGGCTTCCACTGATGAAATTTTTTTATGGATTTTTTGTCAAAGCACTTAAGATATTCATTGCTATCAGGATGTTAAGAGCATTCCATGGAATATAACAAAAAGTGTTAACCTTCTTAAGATGTTTTTAATAACCTTCTTAAGATGTTTTTGATAACCTTCTTAAGATGTTTTTGATAACATTGTTAGAACATTATGCCCTACTGTTCTTAACCTGTTAGACCCCAAGCCTGTTTTTCAGATTTCAGGCTCGAAAATGACATTTCTAGAACAAATGACCATAACTACACTTCTAAAAGGGGTAAATTAATAATCTTTTTTCTCAAAGTAATGATAAACCTTTGAGTTGGATGTAGAAAAGTCAGAATCAATATAGATGTTTTTTATTTTAAAGAAAATTCAGATTGAACATGGTAAAAAACTTTAAATGATAGTGTCCGTCCGAAAATTATTTTTTACTTATAGTGAAAACTACCCTTGGATGATGGGTTAGTAGACTAAAAGCTTTAGGAATCCAAAGTACAACATATAATAAGTACCCTGTATCAAGATTGATGCAAAACAAGTGACATTTGACCTTTTTAGAGAGATTTAGCAAAAAAAAAACACTTCTGGGGCCATTTGAGTGGATTTTCCATATCTCTGGCCCCCCTTGGTCGATTTTGATGATTGAGATCTCTTGCTAACCGTCAGAGCCAATGGAATCGAGGGAAAGTTCCACACACACACACAGGTTACCAAATAAGGAGTGATAGTGACGCGTAGAAAATCCAGAAGCTGCGCTAGCCTCTGGTGGCAACCATTAGTAGCTCATTTTGATTCTCCGTTTTTTGCATAAAAATAGTTTTATGGACTATCAATAATTTTTTCAAAGTGACAGATACATTGGATGAACCTATGGATTAACCTTCAGCCGCGTTTTTTCTCTTTTTAATGCCATTGAACACGACTTTTGATCAGAATAACAGCTAAGGTGAGCGTATCTCCGTTTTTTGCTACCTAAAGCTACGTCGTGTGTTGTCTGTATTTGCTTCCCCTGTCACGAGTTCTGATCGCTCAGTGATGATCCTTATATTTCTATAATCTGTGGAATCTCAGGATGTTAGCTAAGCTTGTTTGTGCAGATCCAATAAGTATATCGATTGGTATAGCTAGAGTTCTGTGCTAACGGCCTTAAGATTTTTTTGCCCGTGGCTGATTCAGAGGCTCAGCGTTAGCTTTGAGGGTTTTTAAAAAAAAAAAAAAAAAAAGATCAGCTAGCTGAGTTTCTTCCCGTTACATAGATATGAAACATTCATAGTTTATTAAATCTTAAGAAGCCCTGAGACACTTTTGCTTGCAGATGTTGTGATTTCGGCCCCTTCGGCGGGTCCGTGGGGCTAAAGAGAAACGTTTTCAGCGGCACGTTTTATTTTGGTTCCCGGAATGTTCTTCTGAAAGGTAGGATAATATTCTCTAAATACATTCTTAAAATGTTTGGTGATAACCTTCTTAAGATGTTTTTAATAACCTTGTTAAGATGTTTTTGATAACATTGTTAGAACATTATGTCCTACTGTTCTTAAAACGTTTTCAGCGGGACGTTTTATTTTGGTTCCCAGAATGTTCTTATGAAAGGTAAGATAACGTTCTCTAAAAACATTCTTAACATTTTTGGTGATAACTTTCTTAAGATGTATGAGCGCATTGAGACAATGAATAGGACGTATAAAAACTAATTTGCATGCCAATATTCACTCACATGCACTTCTAATCACACTAAGGTATGTAGGCCCACAGTGTTCATAATATCATGTGTAAAATATCAGAAAATAATCACACTTTTTTCTGATTATAAAGGTTGTGTCTCGTATGTAGGTTCTAACTGTTAGATAAGCTATCTGGCCGTGTGTGGTTTGTGAGGGCTGCGTATAAACAGTGTCCGCTGTTTATGCATATTGGATCAAAATCGTTATTGCACCCTTTAGATTTGAGACCGACAGACATATAGAAGAACGGACCGACTGTCACTGCCCGTCCCTGAAACCCCTGTTAGTGTTTGTATGTCTTTGTTTCTACTGTGTGTGTCTCTCTCTCCCCCCCCCCTGCCTGCTGGTCTGCTCTACACGGCTGGGAGCAATCTCCAATCAACCACACCCGCAACCTGCTCATCAGCCACAGTATGAAAGCCTGCAGCCTGCACTCATTCCCTGCCGGAGTGTTGCCGTGAACGGTTTGTTGCGTGCCGCTCTAGCTTTTTACCAGCATATTCTTTGCCTGCTTTTGCCTCACACTAATTTTGATGTCTCTCCCAGGAGGAATCCAAGAACTTCCACACTCCCGAGACCAGCCAGGCCTCTCTACCCTGGAACAACTGTTTCCCACTGCCGCCATAACCAACCTCCACTCCCAGCTCCCCTTTTC
The DNA here is from genome assembly GCA_031216635.1 of Dissostichus eleginoides. Taxonomy (NCBI): domain Eukaryota; kingdom Metazoa; phylum Chordata; class Actinopteri; order Perciformes; family Nototheniidae; genus Dissostichus; species Dissostichus eleginoides. The sequence continues at coordinate 6,478,383 of CM062265.1, read as the reverse complement.
TAATAAACAAATGTTACTTTCACCAGCTGATTCCGAGTCATTCTGGGTCCCCTCCAGTACATGTGACACCGACAGTGACTTGTACTAGCTGCTGGTCGCATTTAAAAAAAATTTAAAAAAATTCTGATAAATCGGTACGATAAAGCACGTATCCTACTCTAAAATAATAACATTCTGGCAACATAAAAAAATCTAACTTGCAGCTGAAAACGTTTTAAGAATAGTAGGGCATAATGTTCTAACAATGTTATTATCAAAAACATCTTAAGAATGTTATCACCAAACATTTTAAGAATGTTTTCAGAGAACGTTATCCTACCGTTAAGAAGAACATTCTGGGAACCAAAAGAAAACTTCCCGCTGAAAACATTCCTAGAACAGTGAATGGTAAAATTCTCAGAATGTTTTTAAAACCAAACATTTCTAGCTGGGTAAGTATTTCCTCAGGTACTTCCTGAACATCGTGTCTCTCATCCCGTAAACCAGCGGACTGATGAGTCGAGGCAGAACGTGGATGAGTATTGAAATGATGAAGCGAATGGTCAGCACTCCTCTGGGGAAAAGAAACGTGAGACCCTCGATGGATAAGAAGAAAACATATGTCAGCATGCAGAGCAGCAGCTGGAATCCGTGCAGCAACACTGTGTTTCTCGCCTTTTTATTATCCGCCGCCGCTAACTTCGCTGCGCAGATTATATTGAAGTACGTGTAAAAAAGAGTGAGCCAAATTATCACCAGACACACGATGTTGGACACGTCTCGCCTCTCTTTAAGCATGGGGTTTCGGAAGATGTTTGGCATGAAACAAAACACCCTGGAGAGAAAGAAGTCCAGGGACTCGGTGGCCAAAGCGTTGAAAATATCCGGAAGTACGGTGAGGAGTCCGATCAGCCACATGAGGCCGATAACGGCGTATGTTTTCCGCACCGTGCAGATGAGGGAGTGTCTGAGAGGGAAGCACACGGCGATGTAACACTCCACCGCCATCACAGCCAGCGTGAACGGGTTGTTGACGTCGGATAATATGGCAATGCTGAGCAGGAACATGCAGAAGGAGACGTTGAGCGTGTAGACGATGTAACTCAGGACATAGACCAGAGTGAAGGTGGTGAGCAGGATCATGTCGTTCAGAACCAGGTGGATGTACAGGATGTAGCGAGGGTTCCTGTTGAAAACCTACAGGAAAAGAGACAAATATATATATAATATATACTATATAATCAAGTGTTAAATCAGACTTTAGTTCCACCTGGAGTAAATTCACAAGCTACACTGCAGTATACAAAGTCATTCAAACTAGCTGCACCTTTACCAGCTTTGAGAACACTTTAATGATCAATCATTATAAAACATATCATATATATTATTCTGAAATGGACCAATCTGCACAATGACTACTTTTACTGTCGCTACTTTAACTATATTTTGATGATAATACTTTTCTACTTTTACTTGAGGAACATTTTGAAAGCAGGACTTTTACTGTAACAGAGTATTCCTACACTCTGGTACTTCTACTTTTACTCAAGTACAAGATCTGAGTACTTCTAGTTTTACTCAAAAACAAGATCTGAGTACTTCTCCCACCTCTGCTGAAGTTGCTATATTGTTATAATAGAGCTCCTTATAAAGACATAGAAACATTGCTATTTTTCTAATTACAAAAGCTCCAAACAACGCATGTTAAACATCCATTCACAAGTGTTAAATGTATGTACCTGGTGTTTCCTGAAGGTGTGCACCAGCGTGCCATTGATGTAGTTGATGAAGACGCAGAGAACCACGGTGACAACATTCTTGATTATCGCCACGTTCAAATTGTCCCGGTACACGACGGTGGTGAAATTACTCATGAGGAGACAAGCTGAGAAAACAACAAGAAGAGATACAAAACAACGTCAAGATGATGCAAACATAACGGACAAAAAGTTCTACAAATGGAAATAAAACAACAAAATAGGCACTTAACTAAGAACTACAAAACAACTACAAAAACAGCAAAACAAATTGCCAAAAAGGAGTTTATTAAATGTTGGGTCTGCATTATTTTCTCAATTGTTATCAAAGGTTTAACAGACAATATAGTGATCTTCAAAGTATGGCTATCAAAAAACATATAATATAAGTAATGCATGTTATTTATCAGCAGTTCAAAGCGCTTTTACCAGAAATTAATATATAATTACAAAGCTTTACAGTGTTCAATTATAAAAAAGCATCTATTAGATTTGCTCTCATTAAAGATTGAAATGTGACACCTCCAACAATGCAACATACGGTACAATGAAGACATTAAATAATAAAAATGGTGTAAAACAAAGTGCAACTAAATTAGTGTTGAATAAGGGCTCAAATTCAGAAAATGAATTAACATGTTGTAGTTATTATCCGGACTGACGTTGATTACATAATTTAACTCAGTTAAAGGGGAAAATAAACTTAATGTAAAGAAAATAGGCATATTTTTTCCAACAGTTAGATTTGCTCTCATTCAATGCTGTTGTGCGGAAGAAAAGGTCACGTTCCAAATCATGCAGTATAATCATGAATAAAATAGTGCAGGTCAAATGTTTCATAACATTTTAAAATTCTTACATTTGTATAAATATTTGCTAATTATTTTCAGGACTGATGTTGGTTAAAATATTTAACTCAAATAATAATTAAATAAGCTTAACATAAAAAGTGTTGAGGCATTTTTTCCATCATAGTGCTTTTTCTTCAACTATTAGATTTGCTCACATTCAAGGTTCACATGTAAAAATGAGAGGCTGTGCAGAAGAAATCTCATGTCTCAGTTTCCTTCAATTATGAGACATATAGACAAAAGAATGTGGACAAACATGGGTGAATAATTCGGAAAATCAATAAATATGTATTAGTTATAATCAAGACTGAAGTTGGTTAACATGTTAAATGTTAATAACATATCTTTTGGGCCTTTTAATGGAAATGTCTTGCATCATAGCAACTTTTTTAGAAGTGATCTAAAATGGTTTAACTCCTTAATTTAAGATTTAAAGGTTTCTGCACAACAGCTACAGCTCAGTTGCTTTGTAGAAAAGAAGCCTCAGGATCCACAAACAATGCAACATGCAGTATACTTTAGACTTTTTAAATCAAAAGTGCAAGAGACTAAAGAGCCCATGTAATCTGCAGGGATTAGTAGACTATATATATTTTAAATTCAAAAAGATACAACTGTATTTAAAAATAAAAACATAAATAATGCAATATGTCAAAAACAGAAGACAATACAACTTCAATAAACGTCACTAGGTATATATCAATACACAAGATACTGACAGATACAGATACTGATCATTTATATTATTTTAAATAGAAATGTAATATAAGATTAACTCTAGTCATGTTGCATTACATGTCCCTGTATGTTACTGAAAAGCAGTTAATAATCACACCTGTAGTTTCACATCTGTGGAAATGACTAATATTCTCATTTGCTGTTGAGCATTAAAACAGAAAAAAGGTAACAACGTGAACGTTTTTTAAGAATTATAATATTATAGCACAATCATACAATTTGATATTAATGCAACACACAACATGATAACATATAAATGCCAAAAAAACATTAAACTATCTGTTTCTACATAAAGAGAAAGAGAACAAATACGTACCAACCTTTAGTCATAGAGGGCGAACATACACACTGTAGAGCAGATCTCTTTGATATCATTTTAATATAGAGGGTGTGTGTCTGTGTGTGTGTGTGTATGTGTGTGCGTGTGTGTGTGGTGTGTGTGTGTGTGTGTGTGTGGTGTGTATGATATGTGTTTGCAGTTTTTTACTTGGTAAAATGGTAATTAACTCGTTTTTGAGAAACTTCAGCTGAAAAAATGACAAGGCCTGATTTCTTGATGCTTACTTTCACTGTTTCTTCCTCACATGGTGAAAATTACAGTTTTAAACTCACAGGGTGATAATTCGCTTGTTTTTGGAGGAATATTAGCAGCAGAGAATTACAAGGCTTGATTCCTTGATGAATTTAGCTGTGGTTTGGTGCTTGTTTTCACTGTAACAGCAGCTTGTTTTTCCACTATTGCATGCCGTTTTAACCTGATTATCACCTTGTTTCTGGAGGCTGATTAACTGCAGAAGCAACAAGGCTTGAAAAGTGGTTTAAAGGCCAAAGATTCATGAGGGAAGTCTTAAAACAGGTTTAAATATCCTAATTCTGGGAATTGAAAAGAAAAGTGGTTTAAAGGTCAAAGGTGGGTTCGGGTAAGAGTAAAACAGGGAACATTTGGATGCAAAATGTTTGTTCTCCTGTGTGCGGAAACACCCTCTGCAGCAGTGATATTTTTTTTTTGTTATTGTTATAAAGAGGAGGGAAGAAAACACCTGGAAACAGTGACATTTATTATGTTTAATTTAAGGATACATTGACAGTCCAAACCCAGATATTCACTTTAATATGAGATATATGTGAATGTGGCTTCGACAGAATACACAGGGAGGATGTTAAAGACGTGTGAACAGATTCATGTTAAAGAGGTCCTTTTTATGCACATTTTCAGGTTCATATTTGTATTTAGTGTCTCTACTGGGACATGTCTCCATGCTTTAATGTTCACAAAGCTCTTTATTTTTCTCATACTGCCTGTGCTGCAGCTCCTCTTTAAAAAAAACTGATATAACCCACTTCAAGAAATGGAAAAAAACCCAAAAAGCACAACAGGGCGTCTTTAATTGTTCTTATTATTTCTTTATTAGGATCCCCATTAGCACTAGCATGAGCATTGGCTATTCTTCCTGAGGCCTGTACTACGAAGCCGGATTTTCGCTTAGTGAGCTAACTTCAGGGAAAACTCGGGGTTTCCGGTCCTACGACGCTGGTTCTCTTCTTAGCGGGCTAGATCTCCATGGTAACTAATGCTGCACGGCTAGCCTGCTCCGGAGCAGGTTAGGTTGCAGGCTAAGAGATCAACTCAGTGAAACCACTGCCTGCTGACCAATCAGAGCTCAGTGTGCGGAGTTTAAAGCGATCAAGTCATATTACAGGATAAAGGAAATACAGAAAAACTGCCGTTGCAGGAAAGACGGCCGGCAAAAATCACCGACTGTGTGAACGTGAACATTAATAGAATATCACCTCCCATCTTCAGAGCAATCTGACTATTATAACATTAGCATTAAGAAAGTTTACTTAAATATCTGCCACAACATAAGTAACCGGATCAAAGTAACATTACGCACAGTCCGCGGCACTGTGAGTGCAGACGTCGATGTGTCCCATTATCATTCATATCACATCATATCACATCATAATGTATCATATATTTCCTTATCTGAGTCAGCTGAGCCGTATCTGGCCGTGCAACACTCACAGTGTCACATACTGTATGCAGAAGTATTGTTTTAAGCAACACACTGTGAAAAAAAAAATGTTTTTACAGTTTTTCCCCAAAAAAATTAACAGTTTTTTATTGTATTTCATAATTACAGGAAATCATATTAAAATTACAAGAATAAACGGTTTATTGAAATGTGTGATGTATTTTAACAAAAAAACTGTAGAAATTGAATACATTATTTATCTGTTTTTTAGCAGTTTTTAAATGCGAATTTAACAAAACTAACCGTAAACATAAATGATTTTCTGTTGGCAAAATTAGCTGGAGTTTCTGTAATTTTACTAAAAAATACTTTTGTTATGGCTATATATCACTGTCAAATACATAAAAAATACTGTTAATACTCATTTAAAAAATGTATAATTGCAAGAAAATATATGAGTAAAGAAAGACATATTTTGTAATTTTGCTTAATTTAACCACTACTTTACATTGATAAACTGAAAAAACACAGGTATTGACTATACTATTATAGTAAAAAAACTGCATTTTAACACATTTTGACTTGTATTACTTTGAGGATTGAATTGTTAAATATGTGAATTTCAGGTTATAAAAACTGTGTAAAACCATAGAGTTAAATAAACAACAAAAAAGTTGACTGTTATTAACATGTTGGGTGCGAATTCCTAGAGCACAATACAGATATAAAATGATGCTATAACCCACAAGTATATTATATAATATAATAATATTTAAAACACAGAGTGATTGGCGCACAGTATGCAAAAAACATATTGAGTTTCACTGTAAGTGAAAAATGAAAGGATCTAGAAGTTAAATAACATTAGCATCTTCCCCTAGGCCTTATCACACTAGCATGTACAATTTAGCCCATAACATTGAACATGATAGCAAGCACTAACAGCCAGACTCTGAATATCAAAACCTTGTTAGCAGTTAGTGCTACCACTATGCTAAATTGGTATTAGCATTGCAATTACAGTAAAACAAACAACCTGTCTAATAATATCCAACTATTCAAATCCATCATATTGAAAGAATAGGCCTTCACCAAAGCATGTTGACAAAGCTAGTAACTGCAGCGAAAGACCTTTAAAATCCAAGTCAATTCACTTAAATATGTATTGTGATAATGTCCCACACAGCTAGTTGGTTACAACAATCTACAGTGATGTCACAGGGATTTCAGGCAGCAGGTAGTTGAAGGTTAAGTACCTAAATTCACTTGTTAATCCATTTCTATGGCTACAACTGCCTCGTGGAACAACCAAGTTTTCTTTTCATCAGTGTTTCCCCTACCATTGTCTTGGAGGGGCGCTGCGCCCCGCCAACGGAGCCCCGCGCCCCCCTGAAATTCAAGGTGTTTAATATATATAGCACCAAATTGCAACTAATCTATATCTACTGTCACTTTTCACATTGAACATGTGCTCTTTTATTAAATAAACTAAACGCTTTCATTTGAAGTTGTGAGTTTAGTGTTTTTGACCCTAAGAAACACTGATGCATTAATCAATAACAATAATCCAAAGCTCCTCTCTCTGCTCCAGAGGATCCCAATGCCTCTGTCTATTGATGATGGGATTATGGCGCCGTCAAAGAGAAAGCATTCATCAGGTGCTTCGAAAACGGAAAATTAAAAAGAAACGAGAGGAAAATACAGCACGAGTCAGGTATGTGTGTGAGCATTTAAAACTATTTTAAATTGAAATAATTCTGCATGTACACTACAAGTAGTCTAGTTGCTCAATCCGTAGGTCCCGTCTCTCGGCACTACAACAGCTAAATTAGCTAACGTGAGCTAAATTAGCTATGTTAGTTCCCTTGCTATGCAGTGTATAACCGGTCCGCAGCTTTGTGAACATTCAATTCGGTAAGATTTTCGATGATACAGTCAACTGAAGTCGACCCAAAACAGCCAAAAATAGCGGACTTTTAGATCACTAAAATGTTTTGCATAAGTCAATGGAGTTTAACATAGCGGAAATTAGCATCGCGGCTATCGGACATTTTGCTTCTGTTGCTGTAGCTAGCTAGTTAAGTAATGTAACCACAGTTAGTCTATGTGTTCTGATGTTAGTAACTATGTAGGCTAACATTAGTTAGGCCAGTGGTTCTCAAACTTTTTCTGTCAGGCCCCCCCTTTGGAGAAAAAAAAAGTCGGGACCCCAACACAAATAGTCAGGCTCAGTGGCGGCGCCAGAGATTTATTTTGGGTGTTGTGGGGTAGCTTGACGTTTCATAGAGGGTGCTCAAACATTTAGGGTTTCCCATTAATGTACCGGGCGCTACAGTGGAATTTTCTACTGCAACAATCCCCACAAAAATACACAGTGTACCCGCGACTGTTACAATGAAGGCTCGATAATCAGCTCACGGCATGTGAGCACGGGTAAAGTGCTATTTTTATGGTGGTGTATGGACCTCACATAGGGGGTCCGGGGACATGCTCCCCCGGGAAGATTTTTTTTTAAATATTGAAGTCAAAAGCATCAATCTGGTGCACTTTGAGAGCAACATGAAGAGATCTATGGATACCTCTCTCAACACCAATATGAAACAGAACTGTAAACAGATTTACTTTTTCTTTATGGATATTTTACAAATCACCCTTTTAAACTTTATTCTTTTTTTACTGTCATATAGTATTTCATACCTGTTATTCATTTATTCTCTTATTTTTTTATAACTATAATGATCATATAAACGTGTGCCTCGGAAATAATTGTTTACATTAATGGTGACCAAAACGTTTGAGACCCACTGAGATAACTTAGAGTAGACAAAGTTACCTATCTAAACACTGAGAGAGTCCTTTAGCTCACTGAGCCTCTCAGTCTGACAGGAGAGAGTCCTTTAGTTCACTGAGCCTCTCAGTCTGACAGGAGAGGACTCTCCTCCACTTTGTTGTTGAAAAAACTCCTTATATCCGTTAGCGTAGCTCGCTAGCACCAGAAGCTAACAACAACGATCTCCGGTACCGGTGCGCTCTCTCTCTCTCTCGCTTGTGCACGCAAACAAAATGGCTCGTTCCACACACACAGAGCCGTGCTTTAATGAAACACAGAGACCCAGATGTAATAGTACTGTATCATATTATTTTCGAATCAATCATTTTTCAAATTATGATTTTTTTTATCTTTTTTTTTTTTTTTTTTTTTTAATAACCATTTTCCTCCTGGTCTCTCGCGCCCCCCACTTTGGGAACCACTGAGTTAGGCTATGTGTTGTGGACTAATGCATTCAAGTTAGTTCACATTTTAGTTGTTATTGCCCCTGCTGACAATTACGTGTATAATATGTAGCCTACAGTCAATGGAATTTCACATTTTGCTCTCCAATGTATGTTATTTTAATGTTGTCATTTCATTTCACTATAATTTTACTTTTCACATGTCACTTTATTCAGCTTAGTTATTTATTCAGTTATTTTATTACTGGTACTGCTAATTGCGCTAAGCGTATTGTTGTATATACCTATATATTTACTACTTACAAAATCGAGGGTTGTAGCTTTGTGTCAGTACATATTTCAGGGATTTTCTATGCCTTTGTTCATCTAAATTCTAATACTCATAGGCGACTACAACTCCTGCCGATGCCGAGGCCCAGTTCTCCCTTCCCACCACCCCAGGTAATACACTGACTATGGATAAGTACCTTATACAACCCCACTTTAAACACCCAAACTATCCCTTTATGATGTGACATTTTCTACACTGTTAACATTAGGAAACACTTAAGAAAGAAAAGGAAGCTGCAGGAGGTGATCATTCCTAAAATACAATTGGCCATATGTCCTCTCCAATCAACCACACCCGCAACCTGCTCATCAGCCACAGTATGAAAGCCTGCAGCCTGCACTCATTCCCTGCCGGAGTGTTGCCGTGAATGGTTTGTTGCGTGCCGCTCTAGCTTTTTACCAGCATATTCTTTGCCTGCTTTTGCCTCACACTAATTTTGATGTCTCTCCCAGGAGGAATCCAAGAACTTCCACACTCCCAAGACCAGCCAGGCCTCTCTACCCTGGAACAACTGTTTCCCACTGCCGCCATAACCAACCTCCACTCCCAGCTCCCCTTTTCTAATAAACAAATGTTACTTTCACCAGCTGATTCCGAGTCTGATTCTGGGTCCCCTCCAGTACATGTGACACCGACAGTGACTTGTACTAGCTGCTGGTCGCATTTAAAAAAAATTAAAAAGACTTCTGATAAATCGGTACGATAAAGCACGTATCCTACTCTAAAATAATAACATTCTGGCAACATAAAAAAATCTAACTTGCAGCTGAAAACGTTTTAAGAATAGTAGGGCATAATGTTCTAACAATGTTATTATCAAAAACATCTTAAGAATGTTATCACCAAACATTTTAAGAATGTTTTCAGAGAACGTTATCCTACCGTTAAGAAGAACATTCTGGGAACCAAAAGAAAACTTCCCGCTGAAAACATTCCTAGAACAGTGAATGGTAAAATTCTCAGAATGTTTTTAAAACCAAACATTTCTAGCTGGGTAAGTATTTCCTCAGGTACTTCCTGAACATCGTGTCTCTCATCCCGTAAACCAGCGGACTGATGAGTCGAGGCAGAACGTGGATGAGTATTGAAATGATGAAGCGAATGGTCAGCACTCCTCTTGGGAAAAGAAACGTGAGACCCTCGATGGATAAGAAGAAAACATATGTCAGCATGCAGAGCAGCAGCTGGAATCCGTGCAGCAACACTGTGTTTCTCGCCTTTTTATTATCCGCCGCCGCTAACTTCGCTGCGCAGATTATATTGAAGTACGTGTAAAAAAGAGTGAGCCAAATTATCACCAGACACACGATGTTGGACACGTCTCGCCTCTCTTTAAGCATGGGTTTCTGAAGATGTTTGGCATGAAACAAACACCCTGGAGAGAAAGAAGTCCAGGGACTCGGTGGCCAAAGCGTTGAAAATATCCGGAAGTACGGTGAGGAGTCCGATCAGCCACATGAGGCCGATAACGGCGTATGTTTTCCGCACCGTGCAGATGAGGGAGTGTCTGAGAGGGAAGCACACGGCGATGTAACACTCCACCGCCATCACAGCCAGCGTGAACGGGTTGTTGACGGTGGATAATATGGCAATGCTGAGCAGGAACATGCAGAAGGAGACGTTGAGCGTGTAGACGATGTAACTCAGGACATAGACCAGAGTGAAGGTGGTGAGCAGGATCATGTCGTTCAGAACCAGGTGGATGTACAGGATGTAGCGAGGGTTCCTGTTGAAAACCTACAGGAAAAGAGACAAATATATATATAATATATACTATATAATCAAGTGTTAAATCAGACTTTAGTTCCACCTGGAGTAAATTCACAAGCTACCCTGCAGTATACAAAGTCATTCAAACTAGCTGCACCTTTACCAGCTTTGAGAACACTTTAATGATCAATCATTATAAAACATATCATATATATTATTCTGAAATGGACCAATCTGCACAATGACTACTTTTACTGTCGCTACTTTACCTATATTTTGATGAGAATACTTTGAGAATGAGAATAACAGAGTATTCCTAAACTCTGGTACTTCTACTTTTACTTAAGAACAAGATCTGAGTACTTCTAGTTTTACTCAAAAACAAGATCTGAGTACTTCTAGTTTTACTCAAAAACAAGATCTGAGTACTTCTCCCACCTCTGCTGAAGTTGCTATATTGTTATAATACAGCTCCTTATAAAGACATAGAAACATTGCTATTTTTCTAATTACAAAAGCTCCAAACAACGCATTTTAAACATCCATTCACAAGTGTTAAATGTATGTACCTGGTGTTTCCTGAAGGTGTGCACCAGCGTGCCATTGATGTAGTTGATGAAGACGCAGAGAACCACGGTGACAACATTCTTGATTATCGCCACGTTCAAATTGTCCCGGTACACGACGGTGGTGAAATTACTCATGAGGAGACAAGCTGAGAAAACAACAAGAAGAGATACAAAACAACGTCAAGATGATGCAAACATAACGGACAAAAAGTTCTACAAATGGAAATAAAACAACAAAATAGGCACTTAACTAAGAACTACAAAACAACTACAAAAACAGCAAAACAAATTGGCAAAAAGGAGTTTATTAAATGTTGGGTCTGCATTATTTTCTCAATTGTTATCAAAGGTTTAACAGACAATATAGTGATCTTCAAAGTATGGCTATCAAAAAACATATAATATAAGTAATGCATGTTATTTATCAGCAGTTCAAAGCGCTTTTACCAGAAATTAATATATAATTACAAAGCTTTACAGTGTTCAATTATAAAAAAGCATCTATTAGATTTGCTCTCATTAAAGATTGAAATGTGACACCTCCAACAATGCAACATACGGTACAATGAAGACATTAAATAATAAAAATGGTGTAAAACAAAGTGCAACTAAATTAGTGTTGAATAAGGGCTCAAATTCAGAAAATGAATTAACATGTTGTAGTTATTATCCGGACTGACGTTGATTACATAATTTAACTCAGTTAAAGGGGAAAATAAACTTAATGTAAAGAAAATAGGCATATTTTTTCCAACAGTTAGATTTGCTCTCATTCAATGCTGTTGTGCGGAAGAAAAGGTCACGTTCCAAATCATGCAGTATAATCATGAATAAAATAGTGCAGGTCAAATGTTTCATAACATTTTAAAATTCTTACATTTGTATAAATATTTGCTAATTATTTTCAGGACTGATGTTGGTTAAAATATTTAACTCAAATAATAATTAAATAAGCTTAACATAAAAAGTGTTGAGGCATTTTTTCCATCATAGTGCTTTTTCTTCAACTATTAGATTTGCTCTCATTCAAGGTTCACATGTAAAAATGAGAGGCTGTGCAGAAGAAAATCTCATGTCTCAGTTTCCTTCAATTATGAGACATATAGACAAAAGAATGTGGACAAACATGGGTGAATAATTCGGAAAATCAAAAATATGTATTAGTTATAATCAAGACTGAAGTTGGTTAACATGTTAAATGTTAATAACATATCTTTTGGGCCTTTTAATGGAAATGTCTTGCATCATAGCAACTTTTTTAGAAGTGATCTAAAATGGTTTAACTCCTTAATTTAAGATTTAAAGGGTTTATGCACAACAGCTACAGCTCAGTTGCTTTGTAGAAAAGAAGCCTCAGGATCCACAAACAATGCAACATGCAGTATACTTTAGACTTTTTAAATCCAAAAGTGCAAGAGACTAAAGAGCCCATGTAATCTGCAGGGATTAGTAGACTATATATATTTTAAATTCAAAAAGATACAACTGTATGTAAAAATAAAAACATAAATAATGCAATATGTCAAAAACAGAAGACAATACAACTTCAATAAACGTCACTAGGTATATATCAATAATGCACAGATACTGATCATTTATATTATTTTAAATAGAAATGTAATATAAGATTAACTCTAGTCATGTTGCATTACATGTCCCTGTATGTTACTGAAAAGCAGTTAATAATCAACCTGTAGTTTCACATCTGTGGAAATGACTAATATTCTCATTTGCTGTTGAGCATTAAAACAGAAAAAAGGTAACAACGTGAACGTTTTTTAAGAATTATAATATTATAGCACAATCATACAATTTGATATTAATGCAACACACAACATGATAACATATAAATGCCAAAAAAACATTAAACTATCTGTTTCTACATAAAGAGGAAAGAGAACAAATACGTACCAACCTTTAGTCATAGAGGGCGAACATACACACTGTAGAGCAGATCTCTTTGATTATCATTTTAATATAAAGAGGGTGTGTGTCTGTGTGTGTGTGTGTGTATGTGTGTGCGTGTGTGTGTGAGTGTGTGTGTGTGTGTGTGTGTGTGTGTATGATATGTGTTTGCAGTTTTTTACTTGGTAAAATGGTAATTAACTCGTTTTTTGAGAAACTTCAGCTGAAAAAATGACAAGGCCTGATTTCTTGATGCTTACTTTCACTGTTTCTTCCTCACATGGTGAAAATTACAGTTTTAAACTCACAGGGTGATAATTCGCTTGTTTTTGGAGGAATATTAGCAGCAGAGAATTACAAGGCTTGATTCCTTGATGAATTTAGCTGTGGTTTGGTGCTTGTTTTCACTGTAACAGCAGCTTGTTTTTCCACTATTGCATGCCGTTTTAACCTGATTATCACCTTGTTTCTGGAGGCTGATTAACTGCAGAAGCAACAAGGCTTGAAAAGTGGTTTAAAGGCCAAAGATTCATGAGGGAAGTCTTAAAACAGGTTTAAATATCCTAATTCTGGGAATTGAAAAGAAAAGTGGTTTAAAGGTCAAAGGTGGGTTCGGGTAACTGTAAAACAGGGAACATTTGGATGCAAAATGTTTGTTCTCCTGTGTGCGGAAACACCCTCTGCAGCAGTGATATTGTTTTTTTTTTATTGTTATAAAGAGGAGGGAAGAAAAGACCTGGAAACAGTGACATTTATTATATTTAATTTAAGGATACATTGTCAGTCCAAACCCAGATATTCACTTTAATATGAGATATATGTGAATGTGGCTTCGACAGAATACACAGGGAGGATGTTAAAGACGTGTGAACAGATTCATGTTAAAGAGGTCCTTTTTATGCACATTTTCAGGTTCATATTTGTATTTAGTGTCTCTACTGGGACATGTCTCCATGCTTTAATGTTCACAAAGCTCTTTATTTTTCTCATACTGCCTGTGCTGCAGCTCCTCTTTAAAAAAAACTGATATAACCCACTTCAAGAAATGGAAAAAAACCCAAAAGCACAACAGGGCGTCTTTAATTGTTCTTATTATTTCTTTATTAGGATCCCCATTAGCACTAGCATGAGCATTGGCTATTCTTCCTGAGGCCTGTACTACGAAGCCGGATTTTCGCTTAGTGAGCTAACTTCAGGGAAAACTCGGGGTTTCCGGTCCTACGACGCTGGTTCTCTTCTTAGCGGGCTAGATCTCCATGGTAACTAATGCTGCATGCGCTAGCCTGCTCCGGAGCAGGTTAGGTTGCAGGCTAAGAGATCAACTCAGTGAAACCACTGCCTGCTGACCAATCAGAGCTCAGTGTGCGGAGTTTAAAGCGATCAAGTCATATTACAGGATAAAGGAAATACAGAAAAACTGCCGTTGCAGGAAAGACGGCCGGCAAAAATCACCGACTGTGTGAACGTGAACATTAATAGAATATCACCTCCCATCTTCAGAGCAATCTGACTATTATAACATTAGCATTAAGAAAGTTTACTTAAATATCTGCCACAACATAAGTAACGGATCAAAGTAACATTACGCACAGTCCGCGGCACTGTGAGTGCAGACGTCGATGTGTCCCATTATCATTCATATCACATCATATCACATCATAATGTATCATATATTTCCTTATCTGAGTCAGCTGAGCCGTATCTGGCCGTGCAACACTCACAGTGTCACATACTGTATGCAGAAGTATTATTTTAAGCAAACACTGTGAAAAAAAAAATGTTTTTACAGTTTTTCCCCAAAAAAATTAACAGTTTTTTATTGTATTTCATAATTACAGGAAATCATATTAAAATTACAAGAATAAACGGTTTATTGAAATGTGTGATGTATTTTAACAAAAAAACTGTAGAAATTGAATACATTATTTATCTGTTTTTTAGCAGTTTTTAAATGCGAATTTAACAAAACTAACCGTAAACATAAATGATTTTCTGTTGGCAAAATTAGCTGGAGTTTCTGTAATTTTACTAAAAAATACTTTTGTTATGGCTATATATCACTGTCAAATACATAAAAAATACTGTTAATACTCATTTAAAAAATGTATAATTGCAAGAAAATATATGAGTAAAGAAAGACATATTTTGTAATTTTGCTTAATTTAACCACTACTTTACATTGATAAACTGAAAAAACACAGGTATTGACTATACTATTATAGTAAAAAAACTGCATTTTAACACATTTTGACTTGTATTACTTTGAGGATTGAATTGTTAAATATGTGAATTTCAGGTTATAAAAACTGTGTAAAACCATAGAGTTAAATAAACAACAAAAAAGTTGACTGTTATTAACATGTTGGGTGCGAATTCCTAGAGCACAATACAGATATAAAATGATGCTATAACCCACAAGTATATTATATAATATAATAATATTTAAAACACAGAGTGATTGGCGCACAGTATGCAAAAAACATATTGAGTTTCACTGTAAGTGAAAAATGAAAGGATCTAGAAGTTAAATAACATTAGCATCTTCCCCTAGGCCTTATCACACTAGCATGTACAATTTAGCCCATAACATTGAACATGATAGCAAGCACTAACAGCCAGACTCTGAATATCAAAACCTTGTTAGCAGTTAGTGCTACCACTATGCTAAATTGGTATTAGCATTGCAATTACAGTAAAACAAACAACCTGTCTAATAATATCCAACTATTCAAATCCATCATATTGAAAGAATAGGCCTTCACCAAAGCATGTTGACAAAGCTAGTAACTGCAGCGAAAGACCTTTAAAATCCAAGTCAATTCACTTAAATATGTATTGTGATAATGTCCCACACAGCTAGTTGGTTACAACAATCTACAGTGATGTCACAGGGATTTCAGGCAGCAGGTAGTTGAAGGTTAAGTACCTAAATTCACTTGTTAATCCATTTCTATGGCTACAACTGCCTCGTGGAACAACCAAGTTTTCTTTTCATCAGTGTTTCCCCTACCATTGTCTTGGAGGGGCGCTGCGCCCCGCCAACGGAGCCCCGCGCCCCCCCTGAAATTCAAGGTGTTTATATATATATAGCACCAAATTGCAACTAATCTATATCTACTGTCACTTTTCACATTGAACATGTGCTCTTTTATTAAATAAACTAAACGCTTTCATTTGAAGTTGTGAGTTTAGTGTTTTTGACCCTAAGAAACACTGATGCATTAATCAATAACAATAATCCAAAGCTCCTCTCTCTGCTCCAGAGGATCCCAATGCCTCTGTCTATTGATGATGGGATTATGGCGCCGTCAAAGAGAAAGCATTCATCAGGTGCTTCGAAAACGGAAAATTAAAAAGAAACGAGAGGAAAATACAGCACGAGTCAGGTATGTGTGTGAGCATTTAAAACTATTTTAAATTGAAATAATTCTGCATGTACACTACAAGTAGTCTAGTTGCTCAATCCGTAGGTCCCGTCTCTCGGCACTACAACAGCTAAATTAGCTAACGTGAGCTAAATTAGCTATGTTAGTTCCCTTGCTATGCAGTGTATAACCGGTCCGCAGCTTTGTGAACATTCAAGTCGGTAAGATTTTCGATGATACAGTCAACTGAAGTCGACCCAAAACAGCCAAAAATAGCGGACTTTTAGATCACTAAAATGTTTTGCATAAGTCAATGGAGTTTAACATAGCGGAAATTAGCATCGCGGCTATCGGACATTTTGCTTCTGTTGCTGTAGCTAGCTAGTTAAGTAATGTAACCACAGTTAGTCTATGTGTTCTGATGTTAGTAACTATGTAGGCTAACATTAGTTAGGCCAGTGGTTCTCAAACTTTTTCTGTCAGGCCCCCCCTTTGGAGAAAAAAAAAAGTCGGGACCCCAACACAAATAGTCAGGCTCAGTGGCGGCGCCAGAGATTTATTTTGGGGGTGCTGTGGGTAGCTTGACGTTTCATAGAGGGTGCTCAAACATTTAGGGTTTCCCATTAATGTACCGGGCGCTACAGTGGAATTTTCTACTGCAACAATCCCACAAAAATACACAGTGTACCCGCGACTGTTACAATGAAGGCTCGATAATCAGCTCACGGCATGTGAGCACGGGTAAAGTGCTATTTTTATAGGTGGTGTATGGACCTCACATAGGGGGTCCGGGGGCAAGCTCCCCGGGAAGATTTTTTTTTAAATATTGAAGTCAAAAGCATCAATCTGGTGCACTTTGAGAGCAACATGAAGAGATCTATGGATACCTCTCTCAACACCAATATGAAACAGAACTGTAAACAGATTTACTTTTTCTTTATGGATATTTTACAAATCACCCTTTTAAACTTTATTCTTTTTTTACTGTCATATAGTATTTCATACCTGTTATTCATTTATTCTCTTATTTTTTTATAACTATAATGATCATATAAACGTGTGCCTCGGAAATAATTGTTTACATTAATGGTGACCAAAACGTTTGAGACCCACTGAGATAACTTAGAGTAGACAAAGTTACCTATCTAAACACTGAGAGTCCTTTAGTTCACTGAGCCTCTCAGTCTGACAGGAGAGAGTCCTTTAGTTCACTGAGCCTCTCAGTCTGACAGGAGAGAGTCCTTTAGTTCACTGAGCCTCTCAGTCTGACAGGAGAGGACTCTCCTCCACTTTGTTGTTGAAAAAACTCCTTATATCCGTTAGCGTAGCTCGCTAGCACCAGAAGCTAACAACAACGATCTCCGGTACCGGTGCGCTCTCTCTCTCTCGCTTGTGCACGCAAACAAAATGGCTCGTTCCACACACACACAGAGCCGTGCTTTAATGAAACACAGAGACCCAGATGTAATAGTACTGTATCATATTATTTTCGAATCAATCATTTTTCAAATTATGATTTTTTTTATCTTTTTTTTTTTTTTTTTTTTAATAACCATTTTCCTCCTGGTCTCTCGCGCCCCCCACTTTGGGAACCACTGAGTTAGGCTATGTGTTGTGGACTAATGCATTCAAGTTAGTTCACATTTTAGTTGTTATTGCCCCTGCTGACAATTACGTGTATAATATGTAGCCTACAGTCAATGGAATTTCACATTTTGCTCTCCAATGTATGTTATTTTAATGTTGTCATTTCATTTCACTATAATTTTACTTTTCACATGTCACTTTATTCAGCTTAGTTATTTATTCAGTTATTTTATTACTGGTACTGCTAATTGCGCTAAGCGTATTGTTGTATATACCTATATATTTACTACTTACAAAATCGAGGTTGTAGCTTTGTGTCAGTACATATTTCAGGATTTTCTATGCCTTTGTTCATCTAAATTCTAATACTCATAGGCACTACAACTCCTGCCGATGCCGAGGCCCAGTTTCTCCCTTCCCACACCCCAGGTAATACACTGACTATGGATAAGTACCTTATACAACCCCACTTTAAACACCCAAACTATCCCTTTATGATGTGACATTTTCTACACTGTTAACATTAGGAAACACTTAAGAAAGAAAGGAAGCTGCAGGAGGTGATCATTCCTAAAATACAATTGGCCATATGTCCTCTCCAATCAACCACACCCGCAACCTGCTCATCAGCCCAGTATGAAAGCCTGCAGCCTGCACTCATTCCCTGCCAGTGTTGCCGTGAATGGTTTGTTGCGTGCCGCTCTAGCTTTTTACCAGCATATTCTTTGCCTGCTTTTCCTCACACTAATTTTGATGTCTCTCCCAGGAGGAATCCAAGAACTTCCACACTCCCAAGACCAGCCAGGCCTCTCTACCCTGGAACAACTGTTTCCCACTGCCGCCATAACCAACCTCCACTCCCAGCTCCCCTTTTCTAATAAACAAATGTTACTTTCACCAGCTGATTCCGAGTCTGATTCTGGGTCCCCTCCAGTACATGTGACACCGACAGTGACTTGTACTAGCTGCTGTCGCATTTAAAAAAAATTAAAAAGACTTCTGATAAATCGGTACGATAAAGCACGTATCCTACTCTAAAATAATAACATTCTGGCAACATAAAAAAATCTAACTTGCAGCTGAAAACGTTTTAAGAATAGTAGGGCATAATGTTCTAACAATGTTTTATCAAAAACATCTTAAGAATGTTATCACCAAACATTTTAAGAATGTTTTTAGAGAACGTTATCCTACCGTTAAGAAGAACATTCTGGGAACCAAAAGAAAACTTCCCGCTGAAAACATTCCTAGAACAGTGAATGGTAAAATTCTCAGAATGTTTTTAAAACCAAACATTTCTAGCTGGGTAAGTATTTCCTCAGGTACTTCCTGAACATCGTGTCTCTCATCCCGTAAACCAGCGGACTGATGAGTCGAGGCAGAACGTGGATGAGTATTGAAATGATGAAGCGAATGGTCAGCACTCCTCTGGGAAAAGAAACGTGAGACCCTCGATGGATAAGAGAAAACATATGTCAGCATGCAGAGCAGCAGCTGGAATCCGTGCAACAACACTGTGTTTCTCGCCTTTTTATTATCCGCCACTGCTAACTTCGCTGCGCAGATTATATGGAAGTACGTGTAAAAAAGAGTGAGCCAAATTATCACCAGACACACGATGTTGGACACGTCTCGCCTCTCTTTAAGCATGGGGTTTCTGAAGATGTTTGCATGAACAAAACACCCTGGAGCGAAAGAAGTCCAGGGACTCGGTGGCCAAAGCGTTGAAAATATCCGGAAGTACGGTGAGGAGTCCGATCAGCCACATGAGGCCGATAACGGCGTATGTTTTCCGCACCGTGCAGATGAGGAGTGTCTGAGAGGGAAGCACACGGCGATGTAACACTCCACCGCCATCACAGCCAGCGTGAACGGGTTGTTGATGTTGGATAATATGGCAATGCTGAGCAGGAACATGCAGACGGAGACGTTGAGCGTGTAGACGATGTAACTCAGGACATAGACCAGAGTGAAGGTGGTGAGCAGGATCATGTCGTTCAGAACCAGGTGGATGTACAGGATGTAGCGAGGGTTCCTGTTGAAAACCTACAGGAAAAGAGACAAATATATATATATATATACTATATAATCAAGTGTTAAATCAGACTTTAGTTCCACCTGGAGTAAATCACAAGCTACCCTGCAGTATACAAAGTCATTCAAACTAGCTGCACCTTTACCAGCTTTGAGAACACTTTAATGATCAATCATTATAAAACATATCATATATATTATTCTGAAATGGACAATCTGCACAATCACTACTTTTACTGTCGCTACTTTCACTATATTTTGATGAGAATACTTTTCTACTTTTACTTGAGGAACATTTTGAAAGCAGGACTTTTACTGAAACAGAGTATTCCTACACTCTGGTACTTCTACTTTTACTCAAGTACAAGATCTGAGTACTTCTACTTTTACTCAAGTACAAGATCTGAGTACTTCTAGTTTTACTCAAGTACAAGATCTGAGTACTTCTAGTTTTACTCAAAAACAAGATCTGAGTACTTCTCCCACCTCTGCTGAAGTTGCTATATTGTTATAATAGAGCTCCTTATAAAGACATAGAAACATTGCTATTTTTCTAATTACAAAAGCTCCAAACAACGCATTTTAAACATCCATTCACAAGTGTTAAATGTATGTACCTGGTGTTTCCTGAAGGTGTGCACCAGCGTGCCATTGATGTAGTTGATGAAGACGCAGAGAACCACGGTGACAACATTCTTGATTATCGCCACGTTCAAACTGTCCCGGTACACGACGGTGGTGAAATTACTCATGAGGAGACAAGCTGAGAAAACAACAAGAAGAGATACAAAACAACGTCAAGATGATGCAAACATAACGGACAAAAAGTTCTACAAATGGAAATAAAACAACAAAATAGGCACTTAACTAAGAACTACAAAACAGCAAAACAAATTGGCAAAAAGGATTTTTAAATGTTGGGTCTGCATTATTTTCTCAATTGTTATCAAAGGTTTAACAGACAATATAGTGATCTTCAAAGTATGGCTATCAAAAAACATATAATATAAGTAATGCATGTTATTTATCAGCAGTTCAAAGCGCTTTTACCAGAAATTAATATATAATTACAAGCTTTACAGTGTTCAATTATAAAAAAGCATCTATTAGATTTGCTCTCATTAAAGATTGAAATGTGACACCTCCAACAATGCAACATACGGTACAATGAAGACATTAAATAATAAAAATGTGCAAACAAAGTGCAACTAAATTAGTGTTGAATAAGGGCTCAAATTCAGAAAATGAATTAACATGTTGTAGTTATTATCCGGACTGACGTTGATTACATAATTTAACTCAGTTAAAGGGGAAAATAAACTTAATGTAAAGAAAATAGGCATATTTTTTCCAACAGTTAGATTTGCTCTCATTCAATGCTGTTGTGCGGAAGAAAAGGTCACGTTCCAAATCATGCAGTATAATCATGAATAAAATAGTGCAGGTCAAATGTTTCATAACATTTTAAAATTCTTACATTTGTATAAATATTTGCTAATTATTTTCAGGACTGATGTTGGTTAAAATATTTAACTCAAATAATAATTAAATAAGCTTAACATAAAAAGTGTTGAGGCATTTTTTCCATCATAGTGCTTTTTCTTCAACTATTAGATTTGCTCATTCAAGGTTCACATGTAAAAATGAGAGGCTGTGCAGAAGAAAATCTCATGTCTCAGTTTCCTTCAATTATGAGACATATAGACAAAAGAATGTGGACAAACATGGGTGAATAATTCGGAAAATCAATAAATATGTATTAGTTATAATCAAGACTGAAGTTGGTTAACATGTTAAATGTTAATAACATATCTTTTGGGCCTTTTTAATGGAAATGTCTTTGCATCATAGCAACTTTTTTAGAAGTGATCTAAAATGGTTTAACTCCTTAATTTAAGATTTAAAGGGTTTTGCACAACAGCTACAGCTCAGTTGTTTTGTAGAAAAGAAGCCTCAGGATCCACAAACAATGCAACATACAGTATACTTTAGACTTTTTAAATCCAAAAGTGCAAGAGACTAAAGAGCCCATGTAATCTGCAGGGATTAGTAGACTATATATATTTTAAATTCAAAAAGATAAACTGTATTTAAAAATAAAAACATAAATAATGCAATATGTCAAAAACAGAAGACAATACAACTTCAATAAACGTCACTAGGTATATATCAATACACAAGATACTGACAGATACAGATACTGATCATTTATATTATTTTAAATAGAAATGTAATATAAGATTAACTCTAGTCATGTTGCATTACATGTCCCTGTATGTTACTGAAAAGCAGTTAATAATCACACCTGTAGTTTCACATCTGTGGAAATGACTAATATTCTCATTTGCTGTTGAGCATTAAAACAGAAAAAAGGTAACAACGTGAACGTTTTTTAAGAATTATAATATTATAGCACAATCATACAATTTGATATTAATGCAACACACAACATGATAACATATAAATGCCAAAAAAACATTAAACTATCTGTTTCTACATAAAGAGGAAAGAGAACAAATACGTACCAACCTTTAGTCATAGAGGGCGAACATACACACTGTAGAGCAGATCTCTTTGATTATCATTTTAATATAAAGAGGGTGTGTGTCTGTGTGTGTGTGTGTGTTTGTGTGTGTGTGTGTGTGTGTGTATGTGTGTGTGTGTGTGTATGATGTTATGTGTTTGCAGTTTGTTACTTGGTAAAATGGTAATTAACTCGTTTTTTGAGAAACTTCAGCTGAAAAAATGACAAGGCCTGATTTCTTGATGCTTACTTTCACTGTTTCTTCCTCACATGGTGAAAATTACAGTTTTAAACTCACAGGGTGATAATTCGCTTGTTTTTGGAGGAATATTAGCAGCAGAGAATTACAAGGCTTGATTCCTTGATGAATTTAGCTGTGGTTTGGTGCTTGTTTTCACTGTACAGCAGTGTTTTTCCACTATTGCATGCCGTTTTAACCTGATTATCACCTTGTTTCTGGAGGCTGATTAACTGCAGAAGCAACAAGGCTTGAAAAGTGGTTTAAAGGCCAAAGATTCATGAGGGAAGTCTTAAAACAGGTTTAAATATCCTAATTCTGGGAATTGAAAAGAAAAGTGGTTTAAAGGTCAAAGGTGGGTTCGGGTAACTGTAAAACAGGGAACATTTGGATGCAAAATGTTTGTTCTCCTGTGTGCGGAAACACCCTCTGCAGCAGTGATATTTTTTTTTTTATTGTTATAAAGGGAGGGAAGAAAACACCTGGAAACAGTGACATTTATTATATTTAATTTAAGGATACATTGTCAGTCCAAACCCAGATATTCACTTTAATATGAGATATATGTGAATGTGGCTTCGACAGAATACACAGGGAGGATGTTAAAGACGTGTGAACAGATTCATGTTAAAGAGGTCCTTTTTATGCACATTTTCAGGTTCATATTTGTATTTAGTGTCTCTACTGGGACATGTCTCCATGCTTTAATGTTCACAAAGCTCTTTATTTTTCTCATACTGCCTGTGCTGCAGCTCCTCTTTAAAAAAAACTGATATAACCCACTTCAAGAAATGGAAAAAAACCCAAAAAGCACAACAGGGCGTCTTTAATTGTTCTTATTATTTCTTTATTAGGATCCCCATTAGCACTAGCATGAGCATTGGCTTTTCTTCCTGAGGCCTGTACTACGAAGCCGGATTTTCGCTTAGCGAGCTAACTTCAGGGAAAACTCGGGGTTTCCGGTCCTACGCCGCTGGTTCACTTCTTTGCGGGCTAGATCTCCATGGTAACTCATGCTGAACGGCTAGCCTGCTCCGGAGCAGGTTAGGTTGCAGGTTAAGAGATCAACTCAGTGAAAGCACCGCCTGCTGACCAATCAGAGCTCAGTGTGCGGAGTTTAAAGCTATCAAGTCATATTACAGGATAAAGGAAATACAGAAAAACTGCCGTTGCAGGAAAGACGGCCGGCAAAAATCACCGACTGTGTGAACGTGAACATTAATAGAATATCACCTCCCATCTTCAGAGCAATCTGACTATTATAACATTAGCATTAAGAAAGTTTACTTAAATATCTGCCACAACATAAGTAACCGGATCAAAGTAACATTACGCACAGTCCGCGGCACTGTGAGTGCAGACGTCGATGTGTCCCATTATCATTCATATCACATCATATCACATCATAATGTATCATATATTTCCTTATCTGAGTCAGCTGAGCCGTATCTGGCCGTGCAACACTCACAGAGTCACATACTGTATGCAGAAGTATTACTTTAAGCAACATACTGTAAAATTTTTTTTTTTTTTTTACAGTTTTTCCCCCCAAAAATTAACAGTTTTTTTGTATTTCATAATTACAGGAAATCATATTAAAATTACAAGAATAAACGGTTTATTGAAATGTGTGATGTATTTTAACAAAAAAACTGTAGAAATTGAATACATTATTTATCTGTTTTTTAGCAGTTTTTAAATGCGAATTTAACAAAACTAACCGTAAACATAAATGATTTTCTGTTGGCAAAATTAGCTGGATTTCTGTAATTTTACTAAAAAATACTTTTGTTATGGCTATATATCACTGTCAAATACATAAAAAATACTGTTAATACTCATTTAAAAAATGTATAATTGCAAGAAAATATATGAGTAAAGAAAGACATATTTTGTAATTTTGCTTAATTTAACCACTACTTTACATTGATAAACTGAAAAAACACAGGTTTGACTATACTATTATAGTAAAAAAACTGCATTTTAACACATTTTGACTTGTATTACTTTGAGAATTGAATTGTTAAATATGTGAATTTAAAACCATAGAGTTAAATAAACAACAAAAAGTTGACTGTTATTAACATGTTGGGTGCGAATTCCTAGAGCACAATACAGATATAAAATGATGCTATAACCCACAAGTATATTATCTAATATAATAATATTTAAACACAGAGTGATTGGCGCACAGTACGCAAAAAACATATTGAGTTTCACTGTAAGTGAAAAATGAAAGGATCTAGAAGTTAAATAACATTAGCATCTTCCCCTAGGCCTTATCACACTAGCATGTACAATTTAGCCCATAACATTGAACATGATAGCAAGCACTAACAGCCAGACTCTGAATATCAAAACCTTGTTAGCAGTTAGTGCTACCACTATGCTAAATTGGTATTAGCATTGCAATTACAGTAAAACAAACAACCTGTCTAATAATATCCAACTATTCAAATCCATCATATTGAAAGAATAGGCCTTCACCAAAGCATGTTGACAAAGCTAGTAACTGCAGCGAAAGACCTTTAAAATCCAAGTCAATTCACTTAAATATGTATTGTGATAATGTCCCACACAGCTAGTTGGTTACAACAATCTACAGTGATGTCACAGGGATTTCAGGCAGCAGGTAGTTGAAGGTTAAGTACCTAAATTCACTTGTTAACCCATTTCTATGGCTACAACTGCCTCGTGGAACAACCAAGTTTTCTTTTCATCAGTGTTTCCCCTACCATTGTCTTGGAGGGCGCTGCGCCCCGCCAACGGAGCCCCGCGCCCCCCCTGAAATTCAAGGTGTTTATATATATGTATATATATATATAGATATATATATATATAGCATCAAATTGCAACTAATCTATATCTACTGTCACTTTTCACATTGAACATGTGCTCTTTTATTAAATAAACTAAACGCTTTCATTTGAAGTTGTGAGTTTAGTGTTTTTGACCCTAAGAAACACTGATGCATTAATCAATAACAATAATCCAAAGCTCCTCTCTCTGCTCCAGAGGATCCCAATGCCTCTGTCTATTGATGATGGGATTATGGCGCCGTCAAAGAGAAAGCATTCATCAGGTGCTTCGAAAACGGAAAATTAAAAAGAAACGAGAGGAAAATACAGCACGAGTCAGGTATGTGTGTGAGCATTTAAAACTATTTTAAATTGAAATAATTCTGCATGTACACTACAAGTAGTCTAGTTGCTCAATCCGTAGGTCCCGTCTCTCGGCACTACAACAGCTAAATTAGCTAACGTGAGCTAAATTAGCTATGTTAGTTCCCTTGCTATGCAGTGTATAACCGGTCCGCAGCTTTGTGAACATTCAATTCGGTAAGATTTTCGATGATACAGTCAACTGAAGTCGACCCAAAACAGCCAAAAATAGCGGACTTTTAGATCACTAAAATGTTTTGCATAAGTCAATGGAGTTTAACATAGCGGAAATTAGCATCGCGGCTATCGGACATTTTGCTTCTGTTGCTGTAGCTAGCTAGTTAAGTAATGTAACCACAGTTAGTCTATGTGTTCTGATGTTAGTAACTATGTAGGCTAACATTAGTTAGGCCAGTGGTTCTCAAACTTTTTCTGTCAGGCCCCCCCTTTGGAGAAAAAAAAAAGTCGGGACCCCCAACACAAATAGTCAGGCTCAGTGGCGGCGCCAGAGATTTATTTTGGGGGTGCTGTGGGGTAGCTTGACGTTTCATAGAGGGTGCTCAAACATTTAGGGTTTCCCATTAATGTACCGGGCGCTACAGTGGAATTTTCTACTGCAACAATCCCCACAAAAATACACAGTGTACCCGCGACTGTTACAATGAAGGCTCGATAATCAGCTCACGGCATGTGAGCACGGGTAAAGTGCTATTTTTATAGGTGGTGTATGGACCTCACATAGGGGGTCCGGGGGCAAGCTCCCCCGGGAAGATTTTTTTTTAAATATTGAAGTCAAAAGCATCAATCTGGTGCACTTTGAGAGCAACATGAAGAGATCTATGGATACCTCTCTCAACACCAATATGAAACAGAACTGTAAACAGATTTACTTTTTCTTTATGGATATTTTACAAATCACCCTTTTAAACTTTATTCTTTTTTTACTGTCATATAGTATTTCATACCTGTTATTCATTTATTCTCTTATTTTTTTATAACTATAATGATCATATAAACGTGTGCCTCGGAAATAATTGTTTACATTAATGGTGACCAAAACGTTTGAGACCCACTGAGATAACTTAGAGTAGACAAAGTTACCTATCTAAACACTGAGAGTCCTTTAGTTCACTGAGCCTCTCAGTCTGACAGGAGAGAGTCCTTTAGTTCACTGAGCCTCTCAGTCTGACAGGAGAGAGTCCTTTAGTTCACTGAGCCTCTCAGTCTGACAGGAGAGGACTCTCCTCCACTTTGTTGTTGAAAAAACTCCTTATATCCGTTAGCGTAGCTCGCTAGCACCAGAAGCTAACAACAACGATCTCCGGTACCGGTGCGCTCTCTCTCTCTCGCTTGTGCACGCAAACAAAATGGCTCGTTCCACACACACACAGAGCCGTGCTTTAATGAAACACAGAGACCCAGATGTAATAGTACTGTATCATATTATTTTCGAATCAATCATTTTTCAAATTATGATTTTTTTTATCTTTTTTTTTTTTTTTTTTTTTTAATAACCATTTTCCTCCTGGTCTCTCGCGCCCCCCACTTTGGGAACCACTGAGTTAGGCTATGTGTTGTGGACTAATGCATTCAAGTTAGTTCACATTTTAGTTGTTATTGCCCCTGCTGACAATTACGTGTATAATATGTAGCCTACAGTCAATGGAATTTCACATTTTGCTCTCCAATGTATGTTATTTTAATGTTGTCATTTCATTTCACTATAATTTTACTTTTCACATGTCACTTTATTCAGCTTAGTTATTTATTCAGTTATTTTATTACTGGTACTGCTAATTGCGCTAAGCGTATTGTTGTATATACCTATATATTTACTACTTACAAAATCGAGGGTTGTAGCTTTGTGTCAGTACATATTTCAGGGATTTTCTATGCCTTTGTTCATCTAAATTCTAATACTCATAGGCGACTACAACTCCTGCCGATGCCGAGGCCCAGTTCTCCCTTCCCACCACCCCAGGTAATACACTGACTATGGATAAGTACCTTATACAACCCCACTTTAAACACCCAAACTATCCCTTTATGATGTGACATTTTCTACACTGTTAACATTAGGAAACACTTAAGAAAGAAAAGGAAGCTGCAGGAGGTGATCATTCCTAAAATACAATTGGCCATATGTCCTCTCCAATCAACCACACCCGCAACCTGCTCATCAGCCACAGTATGAAAGCCTGCAGCCTGCACTCATTCCCTGCCGGAGTGTTGCCGTGAATGGTTTGTTGCGTGCCGCTCTAGCTTTTTACCAGCATATTCTTTGCCTGCTTTTGCCTCACACTAATTTTGATGTCTCTCCCAGGAGGAATCCAAGAACTTCCACACTCCCAAGACCAGCCAGGCCTCTCTACCCTGGAACAACTGTTTCCCACTGCCGCCATAACCAACCTCCACTCCCAGCTCCCCTTTTCTAATAAACAAATGTTACTTTCACCAGCTGATTCCGAGTCTGATTCTGGGTCCCCTCCAGTACATGTGACACCGACAGTGACTTGTACTAGCTGCTGGTCGCATTTAAAAAAATTAAAAAGACTTCTGATAAATCGGTACGATAAAGCACGTATCCTACTCTAAAATAATAACATTCTGGCAACATAAAAAAATCTAACTTGCAGCTGAAAACGTTTTAAGAATAGTAGGGCATAATGTTCTAACAATGTTATTATCAAAAACATCTTAAGAATGTTATCACCAAACATTTTAAGAATGTTTTCAGAGAACGTTATCCTACCGTTAAGAAGAACATTCTGGGAACCAAAAAAAACTTCCCGCTGAAAACATTCCTAGAACAGTGAATGGTAAAATTCTCAGAATGTTTTTAAAACCAAACATTTCTAGCTGGGTAAGTATTTCCTCAGGTACTTCCTGAACATCGTGTCTCTCATCCCGTAAACCAGCGGACTGATGAGTCGAGGCAGAACGTGGATGAGTATTGAAATGATGAAGCGAATGGTCAGCACTCCTCTTGGGAAAAGAAACGTGAGACCCTCGATGGATAAGTAGAAAACATATGTCAGCATGCAGAGCAGCAGCTGGAATCCGTGCAGCAACACTGTGTTTCTCGCCTTTTTATTATCCGCCGCCGCTAACTTCGCTGCGCAGATTATATGGAAGTACGTGTAAAAAAGAGTGAGCCAAATTATCACCAGACACACGATGTTGGACACGTCTCGCCTCTCTTTAAGCATGGGGTTTCTGAAGATGTTTGGCATGAAACAAAACACCCTGGAGCGAAAGAAGTCCAGGGACTCGGTGGCCAAAGCGTTGAAAATATCCGGAAGTACGGTGAGGAGTCCGATCAGCCACATGAGGCCGATAACGGCGTATGTTTTCCGCACCGTGCAGATGAGGGAGTGTCTGAGAGGGAAGCACACGGCGATGTAACACTCCACCGCCATCACAGCCAGCGTGAACGGGTTGTTGATGTTGGATAATATGGCAATGCTGAGCAGGAACATGCAGACGGAGACGTTGAGCGTGTAGACGATGTAACTCAGGACATAGACCAGAGTGAAGGTGGTGAGCAGGATCATGTCGTTCAGAACCAGGTGGATGTACAGGATGTAGCGAGGGTTCCTGTTGAAAACCTACAGGAAAAGAGACAAATATATATATAATATATACTATATAATCAAGTGTTAAATCAGACTTTAGTTCCACCTGGAGTAAATCCACAAGCTACCCTGCAGTATACAAAGTCATTCAAACTAGCTGCACCTTTACCAGCTTTGAGAACACTTTAATGATCAATCATTATAAAACATATCATATATATATTCTGAAATGGAACAATCTGCACAATCACTACTTTTACTGTCGCTACTTTCACTATATTTTGATGAGAATACTTTTCTACTTTTACTTGAGGAACATTTTGAAAGCAGGACTTTTACTGAAACAGAGTATTCCTACACTCTGTACTTCTACTTTTACTCAAGTACAAGATCTGAGTACTTCTACTTTTACTCAAGACAAGATCTGAGTACTTCTAGTTTTACTCAAAACAAGACTGAGTACTTCTAGTTTTACTCAAACAAGATCTGAGTACTTCTCCCACCTCTGCTGAAGTTGCTATATTGTTATAATAGAGCTCCTTATAAAGACATAGAAACATTGCTATTTTTCTAATTACAAAAGCTCCAAACAACGCATTTTAAACATCCATTCACAAGTGTTAAATGTATGTACCTGGTGTTTCCTGAAGGTGTGCACCAGCGTGCCATTGATGTAGTTGATGAAGACGCAGAGAACCACGGTGACAACATTCTTGATTATCGCCACGTTCAAACTGTCCCGGTACACGACGGTGGTGAAATTACTCATGAGGAGACAAGCTGAGAAAACAACAAGAAGAGATACAAAACAACGTCAAGATGATGCAAACATAACGGACAAAAAGTTCTACAAATGGAAATAAAACAACAAAATAGGCACTTAACTAAGAACTACAAAACAACTACAAAAACAGCAAAACAAATTGGCAAAAAGGATTTTATGAAATGTTGGGTCTGCATTATTTTCTCAATTGTTATCAAAGGTTTAACAGACAATATAGTGATCTTCAAAGTATGGCTATCAAAAAACATATAATATAAGTAATGCATGTTATTTATCAGCAGTTCAAAGCGCTTTTACCAGAAATTAATATATAATTACAAAGCTTTACAGTGTTCAATTATAAAAAAGCATCTATTAGATTTGCTCTCATTAAAGATTGAAATGTGACACCTCCAACAATGCAACATACGGTACAATGAAGACATTAAATAATAAAAATGGTGTAAACAAAGTGCAACTAAATTAGTGTTGAATAAGGGCTCAAATTCAGAAAATGAATTAACATGTTGCAGTTATTATCCGGACTGACGTTGATTACATAATTTAACTCAGTTAAAGGGGAAAATAAACTTAATGTAAAGAAAATAGGCATATTTTTTCCAACAGTTAGATTTGCTCTCATTCAATGCTGTTGTGCGGAAGAAAAGGTCACGTTCCAAATCATGCAGTATAATCATGAATAAAATAGTGCAGGTCAAATGTTTCATAACATTTTAAAATTCTTACATTTGTATAAATATTTGCTAATTATTTTCAGGACTGATGTTGGTTAAAATATTTAACTCAAATAATAATTAAATAAGCTTAACATAAAAAGTGTTGAGGCATTTTTTCCATCATAGTGCTTTTTCTTCAACTATTAGATTTGCTCTCATTCAAGGTTCACATGTAAAAATGAGAGGCTGTGCAGAAGAAAATCTCATGTCTCAGTTTCCTTCAATTATGAGACATATAGACAAAAGAATGTGGACAAACATGGGTGAATAATTCGGAAAATCAATAAATATGTATTAGTTATAATCAAGACTGAAGTTGGTTAACATGTTAAATGTTAATAACATATCTTTTGGGCCTTTTAATGGAAATGTCTCTGCATCATAGCAACTTTTTTAGAAGTGATCTAAAATGGTTTAACTCCTTAATTTAAGATTTAAAGGCTTCTGCACAACAGCTACAGCTCAGTTGCTTTGTAGAAAAGAAGCCTCAGGATCCACAAACAATGCAACATGCAGTATACTTTAGACTTTTTAAATCCAAAAGTGCAAGAGACTAAAGAGCCCATGTAATCTGCAGGGATTAGTAGACTATATATATTTTAAATTCAAAAAGATACAACTGTATTTAAAAATAAAAACATAAATAATGCAATATGTCAAAAACAGAAGACAATACAACTTCAATAAACGTCACTAGGTATATATCAATACACAAGATACTGACAGATACAGATACTGATCATTTATATTATTTTAAATAGAAATGTAATATAAGATTAACTCTAGTCATGTTGCATTACATGTCCCTGTATGTTACTGAAAAGCAGTTAATAATCACACCTGTAGTTTCACATCTGTGGAAATGACTAATATTCTCATTTGCTGTTGAGCATTAAAACAGAAAAAAGGTAACAACGTGAACGTTTTTTAAGAATTATAATATTATAGCACAATCATACAATTTGATATTAATGCAACACACAACATGATAACATATAAATGCCAAAAAAACATTAAACTATCTGTTTCTACATAAAGAGGAAAGAGAACAAATACGTACCAACCTTTAGTCATAGAGGGCGAACATACACACTGTAGAGCAGATCTCTTTGATTATCATTTTAATATAAAGAGGGTGTGTGTCTGTGTGTGTGTGTGTGTGTGTGTGTGTGTGTGTGTGTGTGTGTGTGTGTGTGTGTGTGTGTGTGTGTGTGTTGTATGATGTATGTGTTTGTGTTGCAGTTTTTTACTTGGTAAAATGGTAATTAACTCGTTTTTTGAGAAACTTCAGCTGAAAAAATGACAAGGCCTGATTTCTTGATGCTTACTTTCACTGTTTCTTCCTCACATGGTGAAAATTACAGTTTTAAACTCACAGGGTGATAATTCGCTTGTTTTTGGAGGAATATTAGCAGCAGAGAATTACAAGGCTTGATTCCTTGATGAATTTAGCTGTGGTTTGGTGCTTGTTTTCACTGTAAGGGCAGCTTGTTTTTCCACTATTGCATGCCGTTTTAACCTGATTATCACCTTGTTTCTGGAGGCTGATTAACTTCAGAAGCAACAAGGCTTGAAAAGTGGTTTAAAGGCCAAAGATTCATGAGGGAAGTCTTAAAACAGGTTTAAATATCCTAATTCTGGGAATTGAAAAGAAAGTGGTTTAAAGGTCAAAGGTGGGTTCGGGTAACTGTAAAACAGGGAACATTTGGATGCAAAATGTTTGTTCTCCTGTGTGCGGAAACACCCTCTGCAGCAGTGATATTTTTTTTTTTTTATTGTTATAAAGAGGGGGAAGAAAACACCTGGAAACAGTGACATTTATTATATTTAATTTAAGGATACATTGTCAGTCCAAACCCAGATATTCACTTTAATATGAGATATATGTGAATGTGGCTTCGACAGAATACACAGGGAGGATGTTAAAGACGTGTGAACAGATTCATGTTAAAGAGGTCCTTTTTATGCACATTTTCAGGTTCATATTTGTATTTAGTGTCTCTACTGGGACATGTCTCCATGCTTTAATGTTCACAAAGCTCTTTATTTTTCTCATACTGCCTGTGCTGCAGCTCCTCTTTAAAAAAAACTGATATAACCCACTTCAAGAAATGGAAAAAAACCCAAAAAGCACAACAGGGCGTCTTTAATTGTTCTTATTATTTCTTTATTAGGATCCCCATTAGCACTAGCATGAGCATTGGCTATTCTTCCTGAGGCCTGTACTACGAAGCCGGATTTTCGCTTAGTGAGCTAACTTCAGGGAAAACTCGGGGTTTCCGGTCCTACGACGCTGGTTCTCTTCTTAGCGGGCTAGATCTCCATGGTAACTATGCTGCACGGCTAGCCTGCTCCGGAGCAGGTTAGGTTGCAGGCTAAGAGATCAACTCAGTGAAACCACTGCCTGCTGACCAATCAGAGCTCAGTGTGCGGAGTTTAAAGCGATCAAGTCATATTACAGGATAAAGGAAATACAGAAAAACTGCCGTTGCAGGAAAGACGGCCGGCAAAAATCACCGACTGTGTGAACGTGAACATTAATAGAATATCACCTCCCATCTTCAGAGCAATCTGACTATTATAACATTAGCGTTAAGAAAGTTTACTTAAATATCTGCCACAACATAAGTAACCGGATCAAAGTAACATTACGCACAGTACGCGGCACTGTGAGTGCAGACGTCGATGTGTCCCATTATCATTCATATCACATCATATCACATCATAATGTATCATATATTTCCTTATCTGAGTCAGCTGAGCCGTATCTGGCCGTGCAACACTCACAGTGTCACATACTGTATGCAGAAGTATTATTTTAAGCAACACACTGTGAAAAAAAAAATGTTTTTTACAGTTTTTCCCCAAAAAATTAACAGTTTTTTTTGTATTTCATAATTACAGGAAATCATATTAAAATTACAAGAATAAACGGTTTATTGAAATGTGTGATGTATTTTAACAAAAAAACTGTAGAAATTGAATACATTATTTATCTGTTTTTTAGCAGTTTTTAAATGCGAATTTAACAAAACTAACCGTAAACATAAATGATTTTCTGTTGGCAAAATTAGCTGGAGTTTCTGTAATTTTACTAAAAAATACTTTTGTTATGGCTATATATCACTGTCAAATACATAAAAAATACTGTTAATACTCATTTAAAAAATGTATAATTGCAAGAAAATATATGAGTAAAGAAAGACATATTTTGTAATTTTGCTTAATTTAACCACTACTTTACATTGATAAACTGAAAAAACACAGGTGTTGACTATACTATTATAGTAAAAAAACTACATTTTAACACATTTTGACTTGTATTACTTTGAGAATTGAATTGTTAAATATGTGAATTTCAGGTTATAAAAACTGTGTAAAACCATAGAGTTAAATAAACAACAACAAAGTTGACTGTTATTAACATGTTGGGTGCGAATTCCTAGAGCACAATACAGATATAAAATGATGCTATAACCCACAAGTATATTATATAATATAATAATATTTAAAACACAGAGTGATTGGCGCACAGTATGCAAAAAACATATTGAGTTTCACTGTAAGTGAAAAATGAAAGGATCTAGAAGTTAAATAACATTAGCATCTTCCCCTAGGCCTTATCACACTAGCATGTACAATTTAGCCCATAACATTGAACATGATAGCAAGCACTAACAGCCAGACTCTGAATATCAAAACCTTGTTAGCAGTTAGTGCTACCACTATGCTAAATTGGTATTAGCATTGCAATTACAGTAAAACAAACAACCTGTCTAATAATATCCAACTATTCAAATCCATCATATTGAAAGAATAGGCCTTCACCAAAGAATGTTGACAAAGCTAGTACCTACAGCGAAAGACCTTTAAAATCCAAGTCAATTCACTTAAATATGTATTGTGATAATGTCCCACACAGCTAGTTGGTTACAACAATCTACAGTGATGTCACAGGGATTTCAGGCAGCAGGTAGTTGAAGGTTAAGTACCTCCATTTCTATGGCTACAACTGCCTCGTGGAACAACCAAGTTTTCTTTTCATCAGTGTTTCCCCTACCATTGTCTTGGAGGGGCGCTGCGCCCCGCCAACGGAGCCCCGCGCCCCCCTGAAATTCAAGGTGTTTATATATATATATGCACCAAATTGCAACTAATCTATATCTACTGTCACTTTTCACATTGAACATGTGCTCTTTTATTAAATAAACTAAACGCTTTCATTTGAAGTTGTGAGTTTAGTGTTTTTGACCCTAAGAAACACTGATGCATTAATCAATAACAATAATCCACAGCTCCTCTCTCTGCTCCAGAGGATCCCAATGCCTCTGTCTGTTGATGATGGGATTATGGCGCCGTCAAAGAGAAAGCATTCATCAGGTGCTTCGAAAACGGAAAATTAAAAAGAAACGAGAGGAAAATACAGCACGAGTCAGGTATGTGTGTGAGCATTTAAAACTATTTTAAATTGAAATAATTCTGCATGTACACTACAAGTAGTCTAGTTGCTCAATCCGTAGGTCCCGTCTCTCGGCACTACAACAGCTAAATTAGCTAACGTGAGCTAAATTAGCTATGTTAGTTCCCTTGCTATGCAGTGTATAACCGGTCCGCAGCTTTGTGAACATTCAATTCGGTAAGATTTTCGATGTTACAGTCAACTGAAGTCGACCCAAAACAGCCAAAAATAGCGGAGTTTAACATAGCGGAAATTAGCATCGCGGCTATCGGACATTTTGCTTCTGTTGCTGTAGCTAGCTAGTTAAGTAATGTAACCACAGTTAGTCTATGTGTTCTGATGTTAGTAACTATGTAGGCTAACATTAGTTAGGCCAGTGGTTCTCAAACTTTTTCTGTCAGGCCCCCCCTTTGGAGAAAAAAAAAAGTCGGGACCCCCAACACAAATAGTCAGGCTCAGTGGCGGCGCCAGAGATTTATTTTGGGGGTGCTGTGGGGTAGCTTGACGTTTCATAGAGGGTGCTCAAACATTTAGGGTTTCCCATTAATGTACCGGGCGCT
The DNA here is from genome assembly GCA_031216635.1 of Dissostichus eleginoides. Taxonomy (NCBI): domain Eukaryota; kingdom Metazoa; phylum Chordata; class Actinopteri; order Perciformes; family Nototheniidae; genus Dissostichus; species Dissostichus eleginoides. The sequence continues at coordinate 6,442,330 of CM062265.1, read as the reverse complement.
ACAGTGGAATTTTCTACTGCAACAATCCCACAAAAATACACAGTGTACCCGCGACTGTTACAATGAAGGCTCGATAATCAGCTCACGGCATGTGAGCACGGGTAAAGTGCTATTTTTATAGGTGGTGTATGGACCTCACATAGGGGGTCCGGGGGCAAGCTCCCCCGGGAAGATTTTTTTTTAAATATTGAAGTCAAAAGCATCAATCTGGTGCACTTTGAGAGCAACATGAAGAGATCTATGGATACCTCTCTCAACACCAATATGAAACAGAACTGTAAACAGATTTACTTTTTCTTTATGGATATTTTACAAATCACCCTTTTAAACTTTATTCTTTTTTTACTGTCATATAGTATTTCATACCTGTTATTCATTTATTCTCTTATTTTTTTATAACTATAATGATCATATAAACGTGTGCCTCGGAAATAATTGTTTACATTAATGGTGACCAAAACGTTTGAGACCCACTGAGATAACTTAGAGTAGACAAAGTTACCTATCTAAACACTGAGAGTCCTTTAGTTCACTGAGCCTCTCAGTCTGACAGGAGAGAGTCCTTTAGTTCACTGAGCCTCTCAGTCTGACAGGAGAGGACTCTCCTCCACTTTGTTGTTGAAAAAACTCCTTATATCCGTTAGCGTAGCTCACTAGCACCAGAAGCTAACAACAACGATCTCCGGTACCGGTGCGCTCTCTCTCTCTCGCTTGTGCACGCAAACAAAATGGCTCGTTCCACACACACACAGAGCCGAGCTTTAATGAAACACAGAGACCCAGATGTAATAGTACTGTATCATATTATTTTCGAATCAATCATTTTTCAAATTATGATTTTTTTTATCTTTTTTTTTTTTTTTTTTTTTTTAATAACCATTTTCCTCCTGGTCTCTCGCGCCCCCCACTTTGGGAACCACTGAGTTAGGCTATGTGTTGTGGACTAATGCATTCAAGTTAGTTCACATTTTAGTTGTTATTGCCCCTGCTGACAATTGTGTGTATAATATGTAGCCTACAGTCAATGGAATTTCACATTTTGCTCTCCAATGTATGTTATTTTAATGTTGTCATTTCATTTCACTATAATTTTACTTTTCACATGTCACTTTATTCAGCTTAGTTATTTATTCAGTTATTTTATTACTGGTACTGCTAATTGCGCTAAGCGTATTGTTGTATATACCTATATATTTACTACTTACAAAATCGAGGGTTGTAGCTTTGTGTCAGTACATATTTCAGGGATTTTCTATGCCTTTGTTCAATCTAAATTCTAATACTCATAGGCGACTACAACTCCTGCCGATGCCGAGGCCCAGTTCTCCCTTCCCACCACCCCAGGTAATACACTGACTATGGATAAGTACCTTATACAACCCCACTTTAAACACCCAAACTATCCCTTTATGATGTGACATTTTCTACACTGTTAACATTAGGAAACACTTAAGAAAGAAAAGGAAGCTGCAGGAGGTGATCATTCCTAAAATACAATTGGCCATATGATCACCAATAAAAAAATAAATAAACAATCTGCACTAAATATTTTTTGGATTTATACATTTTTTGTGACTTTTTCCTTTGTTGTGTACCTTAAGGGAGTTCTCCCCTGACAGCTGGACACTACAGAGGACCAGACCATCGTCAGTGGCAGTGTCCCGAATGTTGTCGACGCCCTGATGCTGATGTTTGCAGCATATTACTGCCTCAACATCAGTTATCGCTCAGAACTGGGAGCTACCCTGGAGTTCTTGCAGAGGTAAGACTTGAATTGTAATTATGAAGTCATTCCATCTTAAACCACAGAGTAAAGGATTGTGCACATTTCTGACACACGATAAGTGCTCCTGACAATACAAGATAATCGAGATAAAAAGATTGTGCTGCATTCTGTTTCGCATTATGCTCTCGTTTTGTCTTGGGTTGTAAATTCAGCGTACCCCTTTCCTTTGCAGTGGTGTGCTTTGGCTCCTCCCTAAAAGCCCAAACTCACTCTTAGCCAATCAACCAATATGTTTACTTCAGCTCAATGAAAATGACGGAAAGAGAGCCTTTTGTCGACAACAAAAGAAAACCAATTCAGTTATTTGGAAAAAGGAATTGTTTTCAAGGAGTCCTATTGAATAGGGATTCAGGTAGGACTGTATAGGGGAAGGTTTCACTCGGAGTGACTTACACTTTGGGGTGTCGGTAAGAACACACAAGATTCTTGGTAGCGGTTGATTTCCTTAACTTATTAATATCAACACAACAGCACAGTAATACAGCCATGGAGCAGGTTTAATGTGTGTGTGTGGTCTATAACAGAGAAACACACAAGTATAATTAGAATCTTGTACTTGTACCACCAAGTAAAGGCTTAGCGTGAGTGTCAGCACCTGATGACAATGGAATCTGACGAGGAAGACGCAACTATTTCTTGCACCGAAATGGGATGGGTACCTAATAGTTGACTTTTCATTCAGGAAGTATGACGCTGCGCTGTCAGTACGCTTCGCCATGTTTGTGATTGGTCAAATGTTGCTAACCCCGCCCCTTTCATGTGAACGCGCACTGAGCCGGACAGAGAAACCCTGGCTTGAGTTACCGAGTTGATAACCAGCGTCGTAGGACCGCTTAGCGAGAGCGCGTTTGTTTTGGATTAGGTAAGCCGGGTAACTCAAACATATGCAGGTTATGTTGAACTGGCTTCGTAGTACAGGCCTCCGGGGTCCTCACACACACAAAACATACATAAACATAAAACAAAACTAATTGATTCATGGTTGTTTGTGTATCGAACAAACTAAATATCTCCTCAGGTACTTCCTGAACATCGTGTCTCTCAGCCCGTAAACCAGCGGACTGATGAGTCGAGGCAGAACGTGGATAAGTATTGTAATGATGAAGCGAATGTTCAGCCCTCCTCTGGGGAAAAGAAACGTGAGGCCCTCTATAGCTAAATGGAAAACGTATGTCAGCATGCAGAGCAGCAGCTGGAATCCGTGCAGAAGAACCGTGTTTCTCGCCTTTTTACTGTCCGCCGCCGCCGCCTTCGCTGCGCACATTATCTGGAAGTACGTGTAAAAAAGAGTGAGCCAAATTATCACCAGACACACGATGTTGGACACGTCTCGCCTCTCTTTAAGAACGGGGTTTCTGAAGACATTTGCACTGAGACAAAACATCCTGGAGCGAAAGAAGTCCAGGGACTCGGTGGCCAAAGCGTAGAAAATATCCGGAAGTACGGTGAGGAGTCCGATCAGCCACATGAGGCCGATAACGGCGTATGTTTTCCGCACCGTGCAGATAAGGGAATGTCTGAGAGGGAAACACACGGCGATGTAACACTCCACCGCCATCACAGCCAGCGTGAACGGGTTGTTGGCGGTGGATAATAGGCCGATGCTGAGCAGGAACAAGCAGAAGGAGACGTTGAGCGTGTAGACGATGTAACTCAGGACCATGATCAGAGTGAAGATGGTCAGCAGGATCATGTCGTTCAGAACCAGGTGGATGTACAGGATGTAGCGAGGGTTCATGTTGAAAACCTACAGGAAAAGAGACAAATATAGATATAATATATACTATATAATCAAGTGTTAAATCAGACTTTAGTTCCACCTGGAGTAAATTCACAAGCTACCCTGCAGTATACAAAGTCATTCAAACTAGCTGCACCTTGTACTCAAGTACAAGATCTGAGTACTTCTACTTTTACTCAAGTACAAGTTATGAGTACTTCAACTTTTACTTTAGTACAAGATCTGAGTACTTTTACTTTTACTCAAGTACAAGATCTGAGTACTTCTAGTTTTACTCAAGTACAAGATCTGAGTACTTCTAGTTTTACTCAAAAACAAGATCTGAGTACTTCTCCCACCTCTGCTGAAGTTGCTATATTGTTATAATAGAGCTCCTTATAAAGACATAGAAACATTGCTATTTTTCTAATTACAAAAGCTCCAAACAACGCATTTTAAACATCCATTCACAAGTGTTAAATGTATGTACCTGGTGTTTCCTGAAGGTGTGCACCAGCGTGCCATTGATGTAGTTGATGAAGACGCAGAGAACCACGGTGACAACATTCTTGATTATCGCCACGTTCAAACTGTCCCGGTACACGACGGTGGTGAAATTACTCATGAGGAGACAAGCTGAGAAAACAACAAGAAGAGATACAAAACAACGTCAAGATGATGCAAACATAACGGACAAAAAGTTCTACAAATGGAAATAAAACAACAAAATAGGCACTTAACTAAGAACTACAAAACAACTACCAAAACAGCAAAAACAATTGCCAAAAAGGAGTTTATTAAATGTTGGGTCAGTTTTCAATTATAAAAAAACATCTATTAGATTTGCTCTCATTAAAGATTTAAATGTGACACCTCCAACAATGCAACATACGGTACAATGAAGACATTAAATAATAAAAATGGTGTAAAACAAAGTGCAACTAAATTAGTGTTGAATAAGGGCTCAAATTCAGAAAATGAATTAACATGTTGTAGTTATTATCCGGACTGACGTTGATTACATAATTTAACTCAGTTAAAGGGGAAAATAAACTTAATGTAAAGAAAATAGGCATATTTTTTCCAACAATTAGATTTGCTCACATTCAAGGTTCACATGTCAAAATGAGAGGCTGTGCAGAAGAAAATCTCATGTCTCAGTTTCCTTCAATTATGAGACATATAGACAAAAGAATGTGGACAAACATGGGTGAATAATTCGGAAAATCAATAAATATATATTAGTTATAATCAAGACTGAAGTTGGTTAACATGTTAAATGTTAATAACATATCTTTTGGGCCTTTTAATGGAAATGTCTTTGCATCATAGCAACTTTTTTAGAAGTGATCTAAAATGGTTTAACTCCTTAATTTAAGATTTAAAGGGTTTATGCACAACAGCTACAGCTCAGCTGTTTTGTAGAAAAGAAGCCTGAGGATCCACAAACAATGCAACATACAGTATACTTTAGACTTTTTAAATCCAAAAGTGCAAGAGACTAAAGAGCCCATGTAATCTGCAGGGATTAGTAGACTATATATATTTTAAATTCAAAAAGATACAACTGTATTTAAAAATAAAAACATAAATAATGCAATATGTCAAAAACAGAAGACAATACAACTTCAATAAACGTCACTAGGTATATATCAATACACAAGATACTGACAGATACAGATACTGATCATTTATATTATTTTAAATAGAAATGTAATATAAGATTAACTCTAGTTATGTTGCATACATGTCCCTGTATGTTACTGAAAAGCAGTTAATAATCACACCTGTAGTTTCACATCTGTGGAAATGACTAATATTCTCATTTGCTGTTGAGCATTAAAACAGAAAAAAGGTAACAACGTGAACGTTTTTTAAGAATTATAATATTATAGCACAATCATACAATTTGATATTAACGCAACACACAACATGATAACATATAAATGCCAAAAAAACATTAAACTATCTGTTTCTACATAAAGAGGAAAGAGAACAAATACATACCAACCTTTAGTCATAGAGGGCGAACATACACACTGTAGATCAGATCTCTTTGATTATCATTTTAATATAAAGAGGCTTTGTGTGTGTGTGTGTGTGTGTGTGTGTGTGTGTATGTGTGTGTGTGTGTGTGTGTGTGTGTATGATGTTATGTGTTTGCAGTTTTTCACTTGGTAAAATGGTAATTAACTAGTTTTTTGAGAAACTTCAGCTCGAAAAAAATGATAGGTCTGATTTCTTGATGCTTACTGTACTGTTCTCACTAGATGTTCCTGGAATCTAGCTATTCAGTCTGCATAAACATGAACTTCGAATAATTCCAGGAGAACGGGATTCTGAATTGGAGATTACTGAAGCTCTTGAATATTCTTATATTCTTTATTGTAAAACTGTAACACACAAGAAAAAGACATTGTTTTACAGTTGCAATGAGATAATTATACACGACAGAAACACGACATAAATTACCATGCTATGGTAGTGCTAGGCTAGTTAAACAGCTTAGAAGGCTAACAAACTAATCTATTTTATAAGTGAAGAGAAAGCACGTGTGTAGCAAAATGCTAACATTGCTAAGCTAACGACGAGCTAATACGCTAACGGATTACTATTACATTGTCATTGACATGAGGTGTTAGATTAGGCCTAGTGGTGCAGATGCAGTTTAACATCACATAATAAAGGTATGAAATACGTAAACGTAGAACCTCCTGGATTGATTATGGATGTAGCCAAGTACCACCTTACTGTCGGTGTAGTACTCGATGCTGTCAAACTTCAGATCCATTTCTTCCACTATCATGTTGGCTATCTCGACTGCGAGAACTGCTGCGCAAAGCTCCAACCGAGGTATAGAAAGGTCTGGTTTTGGAGCTAGTCTGGCCTTTCCGAAGACGAAGCCAACTTCTACTCGTCCAGCGTTGTTGGTTACTTTCAAGTATGCCACCGCTGAAACTGCCTTCACTGATGATCCGCAAAGATGCATAGTTCTCTGAGCTGAGCATTAGGGCTTGAGGTAGACGTGTACGCTCTTGGTATTTTGAAATCTTTAAGGTCTTGAAGAGACTCCCTCCATCTGTCCCAATCTGCTTCCATGCCTTTTGGAAGGGGAGAATCCCATTCTTCAGCTTGTATGGAGAGTTCTCTGAGGAGTAGCCTTCCCTGTATAGTTACTGGGTAAGGAAACCAAGGGGGTCGTAAATACTATTCACGGTTGAAAGCACTCCTCGCCGGGTGAAGGGTTTCTGTTCAGCGCAACTTGGAACATGAACGTATCTGCTGTTATGCTCCATGTCACCCCTAGGGTCCGTTGCAGGGGCATATCGTCGCTGAAGAGATTGCGCTCTTGGATGTCTTTGGCCCGATCTTCAGGGCTGAAAGCATCGATGACGGCTTGTCGGTTAGAGGCCACTTTATGCAGCCGAAGGTTGGAAACGGCAAGCATTTCTTGAGCTCGCTTGAGGACACTGGTAGCTTCTCCCTCAGTGGGGCAGGACTTTAACAAGTCATCAACGTAGAACTCTCTTTCGACCAACCTTCTTGCATCGCTGCCGAAGTCGTTTTCTTCTTCTCTCGCTGCTCTCCTCAACCCATAGATGGCAACGGCTGGGGAAGGGCTGTTTCCAAAGACGTGGATGCGCATTCTGTACTCCACAATGTCGCTGTCAAGATTGTTATTGCGATACCACAGGAAACGCAGAAAATCTCTATGCTCTTTTTTCACGACGAAACAGTGAAACATGTGCTGGACATCAGCTGTTATTGCGACGAGATCTTTTCTGAACCTCATGAGTACACCAATGAGGGTGTTGTTCAGGTCTGGGCCTCGGAGAAGCACGTTGTTGAGTGAGACGCCCTGATAGGCTGCACTAGAGTCGAAAACAACTCGAATCTGCTCCGGCTTCTTCGGATGATAGACTCCAAAGGCCTTCTTGGCCTTCCTGCAGTGGAGGAGCTACCTCTGCGTGTTCGTTCTTGAACAATTTCTCAATAAATTCCGGGAAGTGTGTCTTCATCTGGGGACGTTTCTCTAAGGTACGGAGTGAGATGAGACGATTATAGGCACAGTCTCTGTTGTTTGGTAGCCTTTGTCTGGGTGTCTTAAAGGGCAAGGGAGCAACCCAGCTGTTGGAGTTGTCTTGATGGACTCGCTGTCCATGATGCGGAGAAACCTCATGTCGTCTATTGAGGGGGCGAGTTTGTGTCGCTGGGAGTGCGACGAAAGATGAATTGACCCAGGTTCTCCTCATCTATTGTTGAGAGTGAACTGTCTGAAGAAGTCGCTGGGAAAGCTTGGTGCATAGTGTCATGACCGAATCTTTCTTTTACGCACTTGACTGCCACAGGGCTGCAGGTAGCTTGGGCGGCCATTTTCCAAGATGGCAGTCTTGAGCGTGCTCACTACAGATGGCTTGTGAGCCCCTCCTAGACAGACGTCGCCGACTACGACCCAACCAAGGTCCAACTTCTGGGCAAATGGAGCATTGTGTGGTCCGTTGATTTGCTTCCTGATTTTATGGACTCTAAGGATGTCCCTGCCAAGCAACAAGAGTATTTCTGCTTGCGGATCAAGGGATGGTATCTCGTCCGCAATCTTCCTCAGGATTGTGGTGCAAAGCTGCATCAGGGTTGGAATCTCTGGGGATCTGGTTACATTCAAGGAGTGTAGGGAGACGAAGACTGATCTTCTGGTCGATTGACTCTATAACGTAACCATGGGCCCTTCGTCCGGTTGTCTCTTTGAGCCCTGCGCATGTTTTCAGCGTGTATGGAAATTCACCACCTTGGATGTTGAAGACACTGAAGAAGTCTGACCTCGCCAGAGATTTGTTGCTTTGCTCGTCAGTATAGCATAGACTTTCATTGATTTCTCATGGTGCCCCTCAGGGTAGACGCTGACGATATCTTTGAGCATGCTCTTGCGCTAACTCCTCTTCCACATACCTCTGTGCACTTAGCGGTGACGTCTTCGGTGACCTTGTCCTCCTCCCCGCCGTGCTCTGGAGAAGGGGTGAAGGGCCTGGATGTCCATGGCGCGGGGCCCGGATGGAGGGCTGACGGATGACGATCACTCTGGCATTCTCCGCATTGTACTTCCGCTTTGCAGTCTCTCGCGAGATGTTCTGTGGATGAACAGCATCTAAAGCATATGGAGTGATCTTTCAGGAATTGCTTGCGATCCTCGATGGTCTTCTCCCTGAAGCTTCTGCACTTTTTCAGCGGATGAGGCTTCGCATGTATGGGACAGAGCTTGTTGTCATCGACTGATTTATTTTTACCTCCGTATTCCTTGGGTGGGAACACAGTTGTCTTGTTGACAGATACAGATGCTCTGGTAAACCTGTCTGACCCCTTTCTTGGTTCTGACGGTGCTTGAGAAACAGCGAAGTTGAAGCTGGGATCTGTCCGTGTCATAGCTTCTGTGCGCACAAAGTCGACAAAGACAGGAAATGGAGGAAAGCTGACGTTGTTGTCACGCTTGTATCTCGACCCGTATGACATCCACCTTTCCTGGAGATTATACGGCAACTTTTCTGCGATGGGATGAACTCCCCTGGATGTGTCCAAGTACGCTAGCCCAGGTAGGTAACCATCCAGCTTTGCTGCTTCGACCTCTAGCAACAGATCTCCGAGTTCACGGAGCTTTTGTGGTTCTTTGTTTGTTAGTTTTGGGAAACGCTCTAATTTGGAGAAGAGAGCTCGCTCGATGGCTTCAGGCGAGCTGTACGTCTCTTCCAGCCTCTCCCAGGCCATACTTAGTCCAGCTGGCGGACATCTGATGTTCACTGCTTTGAGCCTACGAACGTGCTCTGAAGACTCTCTGCCAAGCCATCTACTGAGGAGGTCCAGCTCTTCTCCTGCAGTAAGGTCTAATCCAGCAGTGGCGCTCTTGAAAGACGATTTCCAGGCCCAATAGTTCTCTGGTTTGTCGTCGAAGGTGCTCAGGCCTGTTGTGACAAACTGGTTGTGAGCCAGACACTTGGCAAGATCGTGGTTGGTAGGTATTCTGTCGTACTCTGAAATACGTGGATTTATGCTGAAGGCCCCATGTGGGTGAGTGGAAGACTGGTGTTGATTGAAGGGCTGTTCGCCTATGTGTGAGACCCCATGCTCGTTTTTGATGGGAAGGCTGCCTTGGTCATCACGTGGAAGTCCAGTTTGCCATCGGCGTGTCACATGTGGTGTGTGAAATGGGGCTTCGTCCATATTGGAATGGTATGATGACTTGATAAACGACTGCTCCCTCACGTATTCCTCCGTATGTTGCAGACGTTTTTGAGGTGAGAGAGGAATAGGCTTTTTGGCTGCAGATCCTAGATCACTCTCAACTAGGCCAGCTTCCAGCGCTTCCAATTCAGCTTTAGCGGCATCCCTTTCTTTCTCTACCTGAAGTGCTTCAAGTGTAGCTTGTAGACGGGCTTGTTCGACCTTTAAAGCTATCTCCCGCTGAGTATAGGATGCTCTGGCTTCAGCTGCTTCGGCTTTTGCTCGTGCTCTTGCGACGGCGCGTAGCATTTGAACTGAGGGATGAACCGCTTTCCCTTGAACGGGTTTGTAAAGACCGTTTCCTCGTTGAGTTCGGCATTCGTAAGTTCCGCTTTGTCCCTGACGGTCTTGGAACTTGGATGACTCATCTTGAGGTGAAAGGTGGCTCGATGTGGTTTAAGATAGCTGAGGTTCCACGTAGATGCTCTCCGATGTGTGGAGCTTGTTGTAATGCTGTCTTTTTACTGTACTGTTCTCACTAGATGTTCCTGGAATCTAGCTATTCAGTCAGAATATTCAAGAGCTTCAGTAATCTCCAATTCAGAATCCCGTTCTCCTGGAATTATTCGAAGTTCATGTTTATGCTGACTGAATAGCTAGATTCCAGGAACATCTAGTGAGAACAGTACACTTACCTTCACTGTTTCTTCCTCACATGGTGAAAATTACAGTTTTAAACTCACAGGGTGATAATTCGCTTGTTTTTGGAGGAATATTAGCAGCAGAGAATTACAAGGCTTGATTCCTTGATGAATTTAGCTGTGGTTTGGTGCTTGTTTTCACTGTAACAGCAGCTTGTTTTTCCACTATTGCATGCCGTTTTAACCTAATTATCACCTTGTTTCTGGAGGCTGATTAACTGCAGAAGCAACAAGGCTTGAAAAGTGGTTTAAAAGCCAAAGATTCATGAGGGAAGTCTTAAAACAGGTTTAAATATCCTAATTCTGGGAATTGAAAAGAAAAGTGGTTTAAAGGTCAAAGGTGGGTTCGGGTAACAGTAAAACAGGGAACATTTGTTTTCTGGGGATGAAAAATGGATGAAAGAGAAGGATGAAAGGAATATAAAAAGGTTAGCAAAGTGTCAAAAGAACTATAATTTCACGGGAAGACTAGGGATAGAGGAATGTGAGAATTTGGTTCGGGGTATTTCTAAATATCTGGAACAAACTATCAGAAACATGCAGGTCCGCTGCAACTCTTACTACTTTTAAATCCAGGTGGACTTTCTTTTTGCGGCCTTTTAATTGAACTATTCATATCTTACACTGCACTGTAACTTTTATTCATTGTTAGAAAATATCACTGGTCACCGGCTTGGTCTTCAATATCAGGATACATGTATTTATTATCCTTGCAAGAATGGAAGTAGTCATCAAACACAGGGCTGAGTGGGACAAATAGTACCCAGAACAGTGTCCTTCAGATGCTTATATACAAGACAGGGTGTTACAGTCAACAAGATGGAAGAATACTGGTTCAAAGCAGTATTCTGACATTAGTTCAGATTAGCTAAGGCCTGCGTAAGCAATAAACATGACAGTCATATGCCTATCTCCATAGAGGCTGAATCATTATGCCAATCTTAGGAACATAGCTATCATAACTTCAACACAGTGTCTCATGAGCGTCATCCATGTAGTCATACATCCGGCTACGTACACAGCAGAGGTTGCGCTAGACTTTTTCGCTGCCCGTCATTTTGACGGACAGGATCGCAACATTTCCGTCAAAATCCATTATTACCCGTCGGCCTGTACACAACTCTGCCGGGGGGCGGAGAGAGCACGCTCGTGAACTGTCAACGGGGGGGTGGACGCTCGCTCGTGAACTGTTAGCGCCGTGTTATGCATGGCCACAGCACCTCGCGGGAGCGCGCACAGCGTAAAGCAAATGTTGTTGTTGATCTGTTCGGCAAAGTTAGGTTTGGAAACGATATAATTTCCTTTTGGGCGGGCATGCATAACACGGCATAATACCGGAGCCCCGCTGCGGGGATACTTTGGCGCTGTTCTGAGTTTGTTCTAATCTGTCAAAATGACGGACGGCTTTCAGATTTTTACGTCATTGTTAAAAAAATTCCGTCATGACGGAAAATATTCGGTTAACGTGACCTCTGGTACACAGCTACGTAGGGCCTCTGTTATCATGTGCTACTCTGATATAGAAGGAACATTCATGTACCTGTGTTATTCGTGTTTTATTATCTTTGCTTTTTAATGTTTCTAATCTGTTTCATGCTCTTAATGTCTTTCATTTGTGTAAAGCACTTTGAATTGCCTTGTGTTGAAAAGTGCTATATATCAACTTGCCTTGATTCTCTAATAATCCTCGCTGCAGGCCATGGTTTGATGCTTGCTTTTTGTAACTGAACACATCTGATACTTTTTCCAATGCTGCCTAAACGTTGTGTCTCGCAGCCCGTACACGATGGGACTGACAAACCTGGGGAGGATCTGCACCATGATATAACTCATGAAGTGAGCATGTGTAAAGTGTTCAGGGAACCAGTTATACAGAGCCTTGTTTATCGTATGTGAGTACGTTAGCATGCACAACAGCAGCTGAAAGCCATGGAGCAGGATTGTATTTCTGGCTTTCTTTGCATCTCCGTTACCCGATTTAGCTGCTTTAGCTGATTTAGCAGCCAGAAAGATCTTAAAGTAAGTGAAAAGGAGGATGAGCCAGACAAAGATTAGGTATATTATGTAGGAAACATCCCGCTTTTCAAGGATCACAGGGTGTCGGAACAGGTTGTCCTTACTACATACAATGGTGGAGTAAAACAGCTCTATGGGCTCTGTAGCCAGAATAATAAACACATCTGGCATCGTTACGACTGCACTCAAAGTCCACATCCAACCAATCAGAATATAAATCCTTTGAATGGTGCATAGCTCAGCATGCCTCAGAGGTTAACAGATAGCGATGAAGCACTCCACCGCCATCACGGCCAGATTTATCGGGGTGTTGAGTGTGGTGAAGACAGAGCAGAGGATGATGAAGCAGCATAAAGAAACATTGATTTTGTAGAAGACGTAGCTGAAGACAAACAGGCTGATGGTGGAGGTCAGCTGGATCATGTCGTTCACCACCAGGTGGGTGAAGAGGATGTAGCGGGGGTTGATGTAGAATATCTGCAGGAAAAGAGACATAGCAGTCAATTAAAACATCCAACTTATCCATTTATTCCTTTGATTAATCATAAGTAGAGCTTTTGTTACATTTAAGCAGACCCTTTCCTGTCCAGCGGTGATGAAGGTAGATGAAATACTATGTAAATATTACTTTAATTCATCGATAAAAGAAAGTGAAGGAAGGCTGAAGACTTTTCTTTTTGCCGCTGCTTTTAATTGATATATTCATATCTCACACTGCACTGTAACTTTTATTCATGTACCTTTTTTATTCATGTTTTATTATCTTTGCTTTTAAATGAGTGTTTTTAAATGCCATTTTATAATATGTATGTATCTTAATGTATTTCATTTTTGTAAAGCACTTTGAATTGCCTTGTGTTGAAAGGTGCTATAAAGTGTTGAGGTAACCAAACAGAATTAAAACAAATATAACACAGGGTGATCAGAAGTAGATGCATTTTTAGTTTTGGTCAAAATTACTTTGCAATAGTGAGAAAAATGTAATTACAAAGACATAAAAAATGACAGTCAATTAAAACATTTAATGGTATTTACTTTAATCCATCTATAACTTCAACTAATAATCATAATCAGCATATTATTAAGTAGAGCTTTTGTTACATTTAAGCGGACTTGTTTCTGTCCAGCAGTGATGAAGGTAGATGAAATACTATGAAAATGTTACTTCAATTCATCTATAATGAAAGTGAACAATTCAAACTAACACAGGGGTTTCAGAAGTAAGTGCATTTGTAGTTTTGGTCAAAATTACTTTGCAATAGTGAGAAAAATGTAATAACAAAGACATTAGAAATGACAGTAAAGTTTGCTTCAATACCTTTTGTTAGAAACACCAAAATCTCATTAGAAAGTCTGTGTGGAAATTGTTGAAGATGAATAGCCGGGTTGTCGTACAGTATGTACAATGAAGGCAATCTTTTAAAAAAAGGATAAATAATGAAGCCGACAAATGTACATATACTTACATTTTAATTTGAATAATCTTACATTTTTAATTTAAATGTATTGAATTTAAAACATTTCAAACACATTAATTACAAATATTTTATGATGATTTTAATGTTGTTGTGTACAGGAGAGGATTAGGGCCAAATGACACGTATTATTGAATGAATGCAGTGTGTGTTTAAAGCCAACAGAGGTTACAGTAATAATGAATATGATAGAAAACACATTATAATACAGCAATAAAGCTCAGACATAAGAATGCAATCAATGGATATCATATTGTTTTGCTTGTATATGGTATAGTGTATAATGAATGCAGTATAAGATAAGATAAGATGGGACTTTATTTATCCCGAAGGAAATGGTTGTGCCAGAGTAACAACAATACAATAAACACAGCAGCATAATAGTAAAACTGTACACTAACAGAGCAGTAAAAAGAGCAATTAAATAACTACAGGAAACATAGACGGTCAAATAATTAAATATTACCAGTATTTTAGTAGTGCTAAAATAAAACGTAGTGGCAGATAATTGCACGTTATCATAGCATATTATTAATAATGATAATATTGCACATGATATAGCAGCGAGTGTATTGTATTGAGTGTATATATATATATATAAAAACAAGCAAACAGAGGTTAGAATAATAATCAATATGATAGAAAACACAAACATAATAATAGATATTACTTTCCTTGCACTATTTTAACTATTTCAATCAGTTTTATTGCGTTGCACTGTTGGAGGAGCTAAGATTTTAATTGATATTTCTACACTGTAGCTATGTACACATGACAATAAAAGCCTTACATCTTTAAAAATGTAGATCATTCGTACCTGGTGTTTCCTGAAGGTGTGTATCAGAGTACCGTTGATGTAGTTGATGATGAGACCCAGAGCCACGACAATCACATTTTTAGCCACAGCCGTACCGAAGGAGTCTCGATTTCTCCCGACAATCGACACATTAAGAAAGCCAAGAGACGAGGAATTCATTTTGAGGATCCTGTGCCAAAAGTGAACAATTCAAACTAACACAGGGGTTTCATAAGTAGGGCATTTGTAGAAAATGAAAATGAAAAATGTAATAACAAAGACGTACAAAATGACAGTCAATTCAAACATTTAATGGTATTTAATTTAATCTATAACTTGAACTAATAATCATAATCATCATATTATTAAGTAGAGCTTTTGTTACATTTGAGCTGACTTGACTGAAGATAGAACATTATTTTCTTATGTTTATGCAAATGTAAAGTTCAATGCTTTCTTTTCTTATTTTTACCAACAGCAACTACTTGGTCATGCACAGAGAATAAAGTGAATCTACAATCAATCAACAGATCCTTTATTCTTTTAGAGGAAAAGCATCCATAAGAAACACATTTGCACGGGTCTTAAATATTTCACAAGGTTAATGACATATTTCATATCAATACTAGGTCACATATGAAGTATAGTAGATAACCTTTTTCAAAATGAGACTGCCACACTTTTGCATTAAGCATTCGATCATTTAGGAGAAAGTTAAAGGTTTTACTAAATGCAACATAAGATGAATAAAGAGTTATAAATATATGGATTACAAACAATATAGCATTTCGTTTTTTAGATGAGATATTATTTTCTTTTAAAAAGCACATTAACAGTTTTCTTTCAATTGTATTTTTGCAGAAGAAGCCATGAGCCGGACTGTAATATGTTAATACAGTTCAAAAGGATTGCAGTTCAATAAACAACACAATAATAATATATTGCATTAACAGTGTGAGAGCATTAATGACCTCCTCACCTCAGCTTGTAGCTTCACCTCGATCAGAAATGAAGGAGCCTGAGATCTGTTTCATCGTTTTATATAAAGCAAGAGGATCATAGACAGATTATTGGACCACGAGCTGCCAGTCAGAACAAGGAGAAAACCCTCTTACATCAGTGAAGGCTAACTCTAGTTGTATGGAAAAAGTAGAAGTACTGATTCAACTTTCTACTTAAGTAAAAGTACAAAACTAAGTCTCTGAAATGTGCTCTCAGTAAAAAGTAAAAAGTAACTTTTAAACTGGATGTTTTTGTGCAAAGCTAACTGAACCTTACATCATATTAACATAATATAATATTATATAAGTGAAAAGGAGCTTCATTTAAACTTTTATTACTAACAACTAAAACAAAGTACCTGTATTTGCTGTCGCCAACATTGTAGATGGGTTACTTTGCCTTAATATAGGCCAAAAGAAATCAAACAAAAATGATTATAGTGCATTCACCACAAATCATTTTTTTGCGCCCACAACTTCAAACATCTCCCGTAGTAAGGCCATGGCTGCGGGATGTCTTAATGGTGGTCTGATGAATCGCCTCCGTCGATGTTATCTTCATTTTCAGTCCTTTCGCTGACTGTACGAGCGTTACTCTTGGACATTATGCCGTTAGACCTTTCTCCCGTCTCTGCCAAGCTGTTTCGTCACACGTCTTTTACATCTTTTACGTTGTTTACGTCTGTCTTGCATGATCCGCACACCATGGCTCGTCTTCTCTACGTGTTATTGTCACATTTAGTTTTAAATCAGTCTTGATGTCGGGGAAGGCCCGCAATGATGCAAAATACAAATAATTGATAATTCACCTCACATGCATTAAAACTAAAGTAACGAGCCTGTTTGGAAAATGTAAGAAGTAGAAAGTACAGATATTTGTGTTCAAATGTAGGGAGTAAAAGTAAAAAGTAAAAATAAATACTTAAGTAAAGTACAGATACCGGAAAAATCTACTTAAGTAAAGTAATGAAGTAGAAATACTTTGTTACTTCCCACCTCTGGTGATTTGATACCAAAACATGAAACATCTATACGTTTAAAGGTCTTCTTTTAAAAAGAAAAAGGTGTGGACCAAAGCAGGAAAGATTTGCAATTTTAAAGGGGGGTTTTAGTGCATGTAAATGGTCTGCAAAGTGTAACATCCCTAGGCTAAAAATGTGTTTCCGTATCTCTGTTTTAGGTATATTTAGTACATTAACAATATATACACTTTATCACCAAGGACACTATTGGATGGTTCTACACCCTGATGAGTTTAAAGAATGTTTTTTTATTTGACTGAATAAGACAATACTCATACATGCTTTAGAAAACAATTTACAGTGTGAAACACCGTAAACATTCGGTCATAAGATTTTGGAAGCAAGGATTGACAAAAAGTAATCAAGGTCAGTGTAATCAATTTAAAGTATAGCTCCAACAAGCAGGAACAAATGCAATATCAGAGTTTCCCAACTGCATAAGAACAAACTTTTTAGTCGGATAAGTACGGCTCAATCTCAGTAAATGATGGTGTTTATTTATTTACCATTAAAGGGACAATAATTATGTTGCAAGGAAGCTTGGAGTTGTGCAAACTTTCTTCTTCCTTTGTTGGAAAGAAAATGTTTTCTACCGACTCAACACGACAAATGCTTCTTGAGGTACTTTCTGAAAGTCTTGTCTCGTACACCGTAGATGATCGGACTGATTGATCGTGGCAGGACCTGAATAATAATATAATAAGCAAAGAGGATGTCTGTAGAGTTCTGAGGAAACCATTGCATCAGAAAATCTCGAAGCTGCGGGGCTACATATGTTAGCATGCAGAGAAGCAGCTGAAACCCATGGAGCAGGACTGTGTTTCTGGCTTTTTTAGCATCTTCGCTAGCTGTTTGTGCAGTGGAGAGAATTCGGAAGTAAGCGTAAAAGACAGTAGTCCAAACTATAACAAGCAACACTATATATGTAATATCTCTCTTCTCCAAGATGATGGGATTTGCAAAAACATTTTCCCTGAGGCAGAAGATCTTTGAATGAAAGAAGTCCAATGGCACTGTGGCCAAAGTGATGAAGAGATCAGGGAGACAAGACAACATGGTGGTCGTCCAGATCAGACCAATCAGGATCAGCGTTCTGTTGATGGTACAGATCTGAACGTGGCGTAGAGGGAAACAAATGGCGATGAAACACTCCAGCGCCATGCAAGCCAGATTCAGAGGCGTGTTAAAATCGGTGAAAATAGCAAGCATGAGGATAATGGAACAGATGGAGACATTGATCCTGTAGATTGTGTAGCTGATGATGAAAAGCAGGAGGGTAAACGTGATCTGGATCATATCGTTGACCACCAAGTGAATAAAAAGGATATATCGTGGATTCATGTAGAAGATCTGGGTTGAATGAAAGGAGAGGAAACATTTAACATCATTAATGACATGTGATCTAGTTTAGAACCAGAGATGGCAGAAGTGCACACATCCTTTACTCAAGTAGAAGTACAGATACTCGTGTTTAAAAATACTCTGGTAAAAGTAGAAGTACTGACTAAACTTCTGTACTCAATTAAAAGTAAAGAAGTATGGGCTTTGAAATGTACTTCAGTAAAAAGTACCCATAACTAGCAGCTGTTTTAAAGAGTACCTGACCTCCCTTTATATGAATAGAACAATAATGTCATTGTTAGCTAACGAATGTTTCCATGCTGAACAACGGCAACATGAGAACGTTTTCATTGGTCCCTCTTCTTTAGAGAAGACCAGGAAATTATGGATACACGGATCGTGTTCAAATCAATAGGCACGCAATGACTCTAAATAATAATGATCACGCCACCAAACACACATTCAAACTAAAGGAACCAGCCTGTTTGGAAAATGTAAGAAGTAGAAAGTTCAGGTATTTGTGTTCAAAATGTGAGAAGTAAAAGTAAAAAGTCGTCAGAAAAATAATTAGTGGAGTAAAGTACTGATACCAGAAAAATCTGTGTGCACAGCGCTGCAGCGTGTCTGTGAGATAGAGAGAGAGAGAGAGAGAGAGAGAGAGAGAGAGAGAGAGAGAGAGAGAGAGAGAGATGCAGCGTGTCTGTGAGGCCCCGCCCTGCATGCAGATGAGAGAGAGACACATATTTTTAAAAATATGCAAGATAACGTTTATGTAGCATTTCTTTATTGTCGAAATTCTGACATTTCATAACGGGATAAAATCAAAGTGAATGGCCTGCTGCTGCTGAATGCATGGGGCAAGTGACTGGAAAAGGTTATTACATCGTTTCAGATAATAATAATAAATAATAATGATAATTCATTCTATTTTGAGGCGCCTTTCAAAGCACCCAAGGACACCTTACAATTCATAACATATTCTAAGGAAAGGTTTAAGACAGTACAAAGAATGCAGTCCGGGGGATGTTTTTTATGTGGGGTGCAAATGAGAGGGAGCTGTCCAGCGTGACACCAAGATGTCGTGTTTGAGTTGTGCTCTTGATAAGCCATTAAAACAGTAAAATACGTGTCTCCTGTTCACCAAAACATACCCATCTGTTATGGAACAAGAAAGTATTCCAAAAGTATTCTAAAAGTAATCTGAATACTTTTTTAAGACACGTAACTGTAACTGTATTCAGATTACTTTCAGAGCCATGTATTCAGTATTCAGTAACTAATTACATTTACAAAGTAACCCTCCCAACCCTGTTTACTGATGAAAACCAGTATAATAGGGGACCTTGAAGGGAAAACCAGACCTGGTGTTTCCTGAAGGTGTGAATGAGGCCTGTGTTGATGAAGTTGATGGAGATCCCGAGAATCACAACAATCAGATTCTTGGCCACAGCTTTGATTAAAGAATCTGGAGTTCGACCAACCGCTGTCACAGTGACAGATGACAGGTTCATCTTTTGAAAAAGAAAAGGAAAACATAATATGATGGAGATATTAATAAATGCTTCTCTACAATAGTTATAGAATACCACAATATAACTGTAGATAATTAAGTTCAACCTGGGTAAACCTTTCAAATACTTATTTTTAGTTTGAATGCATTGTATTATTCTTCAAAGTTGAGGATCAAATACATTTTTCAGAATTATCAAAACTTTTGGCCCAGATTTAGCTCCATCATAAAGTGCATACAATACTAAGCTTTATGAGAAAGTTAAATATAAGTAAACATCTAATAAACTACCCATAGGGTTCAAGATAACATGTCTTAAAAACTAGCAAGAAATATTTGAGTCTGATATATTTCAGTCTCTAAAGTTGAAGAACATTGACCTTGTAGTTTATGACAATGAGTTCAATGGAAATCTTGCCTAATTGCCAAGTTAAATATAAGAAAATCATATAAGAGGATATCATAAAATGCATTTGGGAGATCAAGCCTGCAATTAATATATTCAAACTTGAAGCTTGAAAAATTTACCTCAACAATAGTGCACATGGATCTTGTCTGACGTCTTTTGATTTACAAGTAGTTGTTTGAGATAGCCCTGATCATATTGCTGTAGTTGAAATACGGAGAAAATACACAATAATAAATATTTAAATTGGGGGAATGATGAATCAAAGAACCACCGTTCTCATAATAAAGCATAAACATTGACGTCTTGCATTACTCTGTAGTTCATGTGAGGATTAATTATAAATATAAATATACTCTGATAACAGCAGCAGGGACAGAAGAACAGACGCAGGCCGAAAAGCAAAGCATTCATCTAAAATATATCAACATTTTGCCGCAATTTACTTTAATCCATCGAACGTGGAAAGTTGGTTGTTGGAAAAAAACGATTTGGGAAAATCATAAAATAATAATAACCAGCATCCACAGTAGCTTTAAAATTCACTTTAGTTTGTTGCGAAAATAAATGTCCTAATGTTTAAATCAACATTGGGGATGAGAGGATTTTAAATATGGAGACAGAAACAAAACAATTGCATTTGTTGCAGGACAAACAACGTGAAGACATACAGTCTAACCCATATTATGCATAAACAACAGAGCTGGTGACGATGAGATAATGTTATAAGTGTAACATTAAAAGTAAAGAAACATGAGGTAACAGATCATTGTTAGGGTTTCTCATAACTGAGAGCTGACGCAGAATCAAATATTGTCTGCCAAATAACAATATAATGATAATAATACATACAAAGTTATACAGTATATTTATTTTCTAAGAACTTAAAGGCACTTTACAATAAACAATTCATATAAGCAAACAAAAGAAACGTACATAGAAACATGACAAAACGATGAAAATAATTATAAAACAACAACAACAAACTATAGACCAGAGAGTTATGTTGCTTACCTTAATCAATGCGACAATGACAGCAGCAAGTGAACCTCTGACTTTATGGGGTGATCCAAACTCCTCCACACATTACTCAGGAGGGGATTTGTGCAGGTATAAGTTGTAAAATGCTGAATAAGTGTCCGTAACCTACATGATCTCCATTTCTCCGTCACGATCACTTGTATTATGTTGTGTCACGGTAAATGTTGCGGCCGCAAGGTATTGTGGGAAAACATTTCTCTTTTTTCTTTCGTAAAGGAAGGTCCAGTGTTTCCTAAGCTAAAGGTGATTCTAAAGGAAGTTTCAATTTCTATCATCTAGATCCGGGGTGGGCCACATACAGAAAGATATACGAAGGGCGAGGCCGCTCACTAGAGGTATGTGCCCGTGTAAGTTCAGTTATAAGTTGGAGAAATCTATCCATTGTAGGTCAACTATTCTTGATAGCTTTAAGAAAAAACAGCCTACATCACAGCTCTCCAGAGGGTGTTAGAAACAACTCACAGCTCAGGGTTTCATTTATTGTGTTGACAGCTCATTCCTTAAAACAGATGCTTCAGATTGATTATAATGAGAGGAAATATGAAGGGTATATTTCAAGGTTATGTTAATTTGTTAATGGGCTTTTTTTCGTATCAACTTAGAAACATGTTCTAACAGTTTAGAACATGTTTTCAACTTGAATTGACTGAATTGATTTGAACATTGGGCTTATTAACACATGAATATAATATATTTGAACATATATATTTAAGAAGTACAATATAAGACAAGCAGAAGTTTATTATAATTAAGTCATTATACTTTTTGAATTTGCTGAGGGCCGATTCAAAATGGTCCGCATTTGGCCCCCGGGCCGTAGTTTGGACACCCCTGATCTAGAGAATCAAAATAGCTCTTATCAGGGCTGCCGCTTAGAAACTTCCGGGTTATTTCACTCCGTTAGAAACCTTTCTAAGCGGAATTTACAATTCCACCACAACCTGGGACATTTCCCAATTTTTTGCATATTACTGCAACATCAACTTTGATGAGTGTGAATCAAGCGGCAAACTCTGGGGCAGAGCCGGGAAGCCTATAAGGAAGTGCCTCAAACTGCAGTTCATCTAGTGGCCAGTAGGAGCAGTCTGCAGAAGGGAGCAATTTCAATAGACCCTCATGTTAAAATGCCCAACTTTACAGCAGAAATAAACATGTTTACATCGTGGTTAAAAAAAACATATTCTCTGTATAGTTAGATTCCCCCTTCATGACGACTGTGGGGGGGGGGGGGGTGAATTTCTTCTCAACTCATCTGTTTAATTAATATTAAGCCTTAAAGTTATGCATACATTAGGGCGTGGTCACATTGAGTGACAGCTCTGTCCAGTGACGGCTGCTGTTAGCTTCCTGTCTCTCTGCTAGCAGCTCCGTGATGCTACAGGGACTCAGCCTGCTCAGCTCATCCGGGGAACAGAACTTGAACTCTGCCGTGTTTGTTGTGCTGGTGCCTTGTGGACTATTCTTCATGCTTATATCGGACTATTGTGACTCGCTCTGCGGTTAAAACAGACGGTGCATGAATGCAGTTTTGCGGTAAGTGAAATTTGAGTACTTTATATATGTGTTTATGATTTTAATCAGCTAACGTAATGAATATTAAGGCTTGGGTTAGCATGTAAGCGAGTGGTAGCTACATCTGTGCTAACGATGCTAATCGTAGCCTCCAAGTTAAAACACAATAGAGTGTTAAGCATTAAGTGGGATAACACTGTAGAACAAACGGCTTCTGTTTGAGGTTGGCAAAATAAGGTAATCTTTGTAAGTTAGAGAGATATTTTATTCGGTAGAACTGTATGCATCGCTAAGGTTAATTTAAATTCGCTATGCTCGATTATGTAGACGAGCTAACGTCAAAGTAGTGTTGAAGAGCTGCGTAGTGTATGTGAAATCAACCTCACAATAAGATGTGTGTATATTACAATTATTAATGTCATATTTCAAGATGATGAAATATGACATGACATCATCAAATATGATGATGATATTACAATATGGTTGGTTGAGCTGGAGTTCATTATTGAGCTTACACATTAACGTCACAGTCATATCTGAAGAACGAACCCAAACCTTGTTGTTTTTATTAATTGTATTACCAAATTGGTATCAAATAAATAGTAAGCATTGATGATTTTCATTACACTTGTGAAACCGACTAATTGTGGCTGTAGAACGTGAACATGTAACTTAATGCCTGCATGTAAGAACGATGAATAGCCTAGTCAATGCTTTAGGGATGATCTGTAAAAATATTAGATCAGACGTTATGTGTGCTTCAGTTAAAATTAAGCTTATTCATTGCATTTCATTTGTTCTTCCAAAGTTACAGTAAAATAAAAAGGACCCTGACTCGGACAATACACAATCCAACATGTTCAACAGAGGAGAATAAGTTATATTGTTTGTACACATGGTACTTTACATATATATCTGCTTGTTTAACGTTTCCAGGTGATGAAGACAGGCTGGACCAGAGGGTGAGACAGAACTGGACTCTTCAGCATAGGTGCAAAGACTCTTTTTTCATACTGTACAAAGAATCAAGAAAGATACCCAGCTAGCGGGGAACGTTCTCACAACTTTGGCTAACGTTACCTACAGGTTCTAATAATGTTTTAAAGAAACGTTTTAATCTGATGTTCAAAGAACCTTTTTAGGATGTTTATTATTTCAAATAATGTTCCTATAAGCTTTAAGGTTAACGAAGACATAACGTTTTAACTGCAACATTCAGAGGATGTTTTGAGGATGTTATTGAGGCCTGAGATGACAGAAAGTGTTTTATAAAATGTTCCTTTAAAGTGATATGTTAACAAAGGTGGAAGGTTTTGCCAGCAACATTCTAAGGATGTGTTTTGCACGTTGTTGGGGGAACACATTAAAGATGTTCTTAATAAAACGTTCCCTCAATGTTACATGATAACAAATGAAGAACATTCTCCAAGCAACATTCTGAAAATGTTTTCAGGATGTTATTCTTTTTTTATAAAACGTTCCTGTGATGGCAAATATTAACACGGTCATGGTCAACGTCAGATTTATTTCTAGAGCGCTTTAAAAAACAAACTTGTTGCATTTGTTTGAAAACGATGTTTTAAAAAAATCTGATGTCACCACATTTTCCTTTTGAGAAAAACAAACAAGCACGAAATTCATGGTGAGCTGTAAGCAGATATTGCATGTTTGCGGTGTCATGTGTGAGTTCCCAGCTAGACATTTGTGTTACCATTCATTGTTCTAGGAATGATTTTAGTGGGACGTTTTATTTTGGTTCCCAGAATGTTCTTCTGAAAGGTAGGATAACGTTCTTTAAAAACATTCTTGAAATGCTTGGTGATAAGTTTCTTAAGATGTATGAGCGCATTGAGACAATGAATAGGACGTATAAAAAAGAATTTGCATGCCAATATTCACTCACATGCACTTATAATCACACTAAGGTATGTAGGCCCACAGTATTCATAATATCATATGTAAAATATCAGAAAATAATCACACTTTTTTTGACTATAAAGGTTGTGTCTCGTATGTAGGTTCTGTTAGATAAGCTATCTGGCCGTGTGTGGTTTGTGAGGGCTGCGTATAAACAGTGTCCGCAGTTTATGCATATTGGATCAAAATCGTTATTGCACCCTTTTAGATTTGAGACCGACAGACATATAGAAGAACGGACCGACTGTTAGTGATGGCAGTTTGACACTGAAGCTTCGAACGGAGCTTCAACCCTGGACTTCCTTTTCCATAGAAGCAGTGATTCGAAGCTTGCTTCAAACCACGTGACATGTTACGTTCTAACCAGCAACTGCTTCATTTCCTGAATGAATCAACTCACTGGTTTGCCGTCCAATCAGGTGATTCAATGCACTGCCTCGTCTCGATTCTGACAGGTGACAGATTGAAACAGTTTCGAATTTGAGCGCTTCAACACTTTATAACCGCTCTAAACAATGCGCAATGTGTGGGTTGTTGTCGTAGTTTGCGTTGTTGCTGTTGAGTTGTTGTTGGTATTGCATTTGAATTGGATCATTATAGAGCAAGCCAGGAAGAAAGATAGGTCGTTCTGGCTCGGGAAACACTTTGAAATGTGGAGAAGTTGTGAACAAAAAGACAATTATGAGTAATATAAAAACAGTTTAATTGTTAAAGGAATAGATAGCCCAGTGGATAGAGCCGGCGGCCTGAATGCTGCGATGTCCTCCGCGCAGCTGGTTCAAAGCCCGGAATGGATGAGCTTTGAATCATTGCTTTTCAACTTTAATACTTTAATAACTGATAAAAGGCCGTCTCCGCCCAAAAAAAATATCCAGCACTCTCTAGTCTCTTCTCAATAACCCAATACACACAATTATCAATCTTTAATTGCAAATAGACATGATATTCAGTCTTAGTGTGTGTGTGCATCGAATATTTTTCAAGGAAAAGATACGTTAAACCCACTGCAGCCTTGCACTTCGCCAGGAGAGGTCGCTGTAACTGAAGCTTCGAGAAATGAACCTATTTCCGACACAATTGTCCAAGTGGTTCGATGCTTCCCCTTTTTACCAGCATATTCTTTCACAACTTTGCCTGCTTTTGCCTCACACTAATTTTGATGTCTCTCCCAGGAGGAATCCAAGGCCTTCCACACTCCCGAGACCAGCCAGGCCTCTCTACCCTGGAACAACTGTTTCCCACTGCCGCCATAACCAACCTCCACTCCCAGCTCCCCTTTTCTAATAAACAAATGTTACTTTCACCAGCTGATTCCGAGTCTGATTCTGGGTCCCCTCCAGTACATGTGACACCGACAGTGACTTGTACTAGCTGCTGGTCGCATTTAAAAAAAAAGAAAAGACTTCTGATAAATCGGAACGATAAAGCACGTATCCTACTCTAAAATAATCTAACTTGCAGCTGAAAAC